>VXAC01001407.1:84604-251768 GCA_013399225.1 Rhipidura dahli
CCACCACGGCAGGCAGCAGTCTCCCCTCACCTCGTGACCAACACTGAGTGCCCACCGGCCCTCCGAGCTGAGTTCCCACCCCCAGGTGCCAGAGCGGGCAGCCTGCTTGGCCTTCCCCTTTTGTTCTCGTAATCACCCAGCCATCATTCTCTGCAACGCACCCAGGGAAAAAATTCCACAAGGGAGAAGAACCGAAAAGGAAAACTTTCAAACCCCAACACTAACAATATTCTGTAAGCAAGTTTTTAAATTCTGCAAGCAGAAAAAAATAATAGTGGCTAAGGTGGGAAGTAGGTGGATTGTGACTTGGCACGGTATGTGAACACAAACAAAACTTTAAGAGACTGTGTGATACCTTTTTCCTAGTGTAAAGGAAGGAAGGAAACCTCTTTATCCCTGCTCTGTTTTGCCTTTACTCCAGAGTGTGGCTGGAAAGAGTTGTCTCAGAAGCCAGACTGTTAGGTTTTGGGTGAGATTAGGTGAGCCAGGTTTGTATTTTCACCTGGACTCCTGTTGAGGCAGTGGGATGAGCTGGAATAGGGGCTGGTGTGCTGGCCACTTGGTGGGGGTGTTGGCACGGAGAGTGGCCGTGGATTCATGTTCCATTTCTGCCACAGCTTTGCTGAGGACGCCAAAGGAAACGTGCTGAATCTTCAGCTTCAGGATAGCAGCTTTGCAGCTTGACAGTCATATTCTAGGACTAGCCAGGACCAGGTAAGCTACAAGTTAAAACTTACTGACAGATGTTTCCAGCTAAGGATATGACCCTTGATGCTGCTGAAATAGGAGCTACTCTGGAGAAAGCAGATGGAGCCTGCAGCTGGGAGTCTATTCCCTGCTATTTGTGCAGGGGAATAGGAGGGAGTATGAAAGGCTCAAGTATGTGTAACTCATGAGGTTGTGAGGTGTAGAATAAAGAAATCTGGTAGAGAAATGCTCCTGTGTGTTGAAGTCTCTTGTATCTAGAGCACATTTTGGAAAGATTCTCCTGATGTTTCCATCAGACTCGTTAAAGGCAATCCTTATTATAATGCAGTAAAATAAATGGTTAGAGACACCTGAGAATAAAGAAAAAAGAGAAAACTTTGAGCTGAAAATCCAAATCCTTGTTGACTGCAAAATTCCTTTTTCCAAAGCTAACAAGGGAATGCTGTTTCCTGAGATGCAGTAAATGGGGAAACTGTGACAAGATAAAGTTCATAGCATTTCACATTGAGTTGATCTCTCTTCTCTGGCTGTCAAGGGCCCCTTAATTTGTGGTATAGTTTAGTGCTAACATTTTCACAAAAATGCTTGCAGAATATCAGTTTTGGTGGACTTGACATCAGTGGATGCAAGACAGCATGTGGGGGGATGTATCAGCACTGCTGCAGCCTGCTTCTGTTTCTTCAACCCAAAAAGGCTTGGGTACTCTCTTGCCCACTAGTAGTGGGGTGAATCCAGAGTGGCAAAATCCAGTAGCAGTTTTTAAAAACTGCACTGATGTCTTGTAAGGGAGAGACCAAGTTTGTTCTTTGTGTCCATGACTGGAAGAGGATGCCCAGAGAAGCTGTGGCTGCCCCATGCCTGGAAGTGTCCAAGGCCAGGGTGCCCAGGGATGAGAGCAGCTTGGGATAGTGGGAGGTGTCCCTGCCCATGGCAGAGAGGTTGGAATGAGATGAGCTTTAATGTTTCTTCCTCAAGATCTGTGTTTCTCATGGGTAGCACATCAAACAGTCCTTACTGCAAAGGGAGAGTCTGGAGGCTGGGACAGCCTATTGTGAAAGGCAATCACTGAAGTGTACTTGCAAGGAGAAATAACCATTAAAGGAAAAAAAATGACTGTTTTTGCAAGCTGCTGCTGGAGAGGACTGGGAGAGGCCAGTGTTTTTAGAAAATTAACAAGCAAAAGGAGGGAAAACCCAGATTATGTTGGTGTTTCCATAGCAACACAATACTTTTCCTGGAAAACTCAGATGATGAGGTCTAATCTAGCTGCTATTTAATTCTTGAATGCAAAGCCCTCTTTCTTGATTTACCTGTCTCTTCCACAGCACACTCCTTAGTGTGCTGTCACTAAACCATGGTGGTCTCCATGGGGAATGATATTCCAGAGACAAGGCTGCTCCTGTTCTCTTCCAAAGCACACAGAAAAGGAAGAGCTTATGAGGCAGAGGCAGCTTTTATGTGTAGGAAAGATTTACCAGGTGTTCTGATCCTGGGCAGCTTTTGCCTGAGATCTGTGGAAGATTTTCTGTGACTATTTGGAGAGTTCATCAAAGTAGCCTGACTTAAATTTGTAGCTGGTGTTCTGCCAGTTGAAAAGCTCCAGGTTTGAGAAATGGGAATCCTTGGTGGCAGAAGAGGTTTCTTGTGGAGGAAGGCGGAAGGGTGGCAGCTTTTGCCTGACAAAAAGGACAACTGAGAGAGTGGGCAGCATGACAAATGTTCATGAGATGCCTACTGGTCTCAAATATGTAGAGAGGAGTGTCTGTTCTGAGAATTGGAGAGAGTGGATGTAAGAGACCCCATCTTTGTACAACAGAGGGGAAATGGATTCTGTTCCCTGCCTTCTGTCCATATCAGTACCAGCCTTTGCTCCATCCTTGCCTCTTGTGTAGCCTCTGGCAGGAAGGGCAGAGCAAGCTGTGCAAGAGGGGCTGCCCTTGAGGGGGAAAAGGGGATGGAAGAGCCAGAATTTTCCCAGTTTCTGGGGTCCCCTGCAAAGTAAGTAGTTACAAAGAGAGGGTGGTAAGAGAAGGCAGTTATCCCAAAGGATGCTGAGTATACCGTCATAGAATCATGGAATGGGGTTGGGTTGGAAGGAACCTAAAAGCTTATCTTGTTCCAACACCCCTGCCATGGGCAAGGACACCTTTCAATATCCCAAGTTGCTCCAAGCCCTGTCCAACCTGGCCTGGAACACTTCCAGGGACCCAGGGGCAGCCATAGCTTCTCTGAGCAGCCTGTGCCACAGCCTCATCACCCTCACAGGCAAGAATTTCTTCTGTCTGATGTGTTTGTTACATCCTTGTTAAGGGCCTGGCAGTGGCCAACGCCTGCAATATTCAGCAAAAGCAATATTCTGTTTAATTGGTGGGCTTCATGTTTTGTTTTTTTTCTCTCTGACTGTCCTGTTGTTAATCTGTTACTGCTTATTGAGCCCTGAAGATTTGTAAACAGAAAACAACTATCATTACAATATTTAAAAGAAAACCACTTCAGAGGGGTTCAAAGACCAGTAATCCAGGTATGTGCAAACAAACAGGAAGCAGTGCTTTAACGTCTCTTAACAAACCATGCCCTATCTTTAAACATTTATTATATTTCCTCCTATTTCTCCTGACAGCCACCTGTTCAACTTGTGCCCTGTTTGTAAAAATCTGCACACCATCTATCAGAGGGATACACACACTTAGAAACTTCTGTTCTGTGGGCATTAAGTAAATTATTTCTTTAAGATCATATGGCAGATCTATAATTAATTAAACCCTCCATGATATTAGCGCAAAATAATTTAGCCTTTCTAAAAAGGTAAATGTAATTTGCCGTTCTGGTATTTGGAAGAATGCTTTCCCCAAAATCAATTCCTTTAGTTTCCAGAGAATAGAAATGAGAAGCAATCTCATTTTAATTATATCTCTTTATTGCTAACAAAGGAATGATTTATGCAATTAAATTAACTGGCTCGAAAATTATTCTCAGCTGGGCTGTCCTAATTCTTTGCTTTCTGAATTGCAGGCTCTTACACTTCTCTATGTAGATTAATTTTTCTGATATGCAAACAATGCTTCTTGTGTTCATTTTTAACATTTTTTATTCACAGCTCCCCTTTTCTTGGTGTCAATGACATGAGTAATATTTGTGCACTGCTGGGCTCTGATTCAGACCTTTTTATATAGAAAGATTGGAAAAAATCTTTTCTTTTGAATCTCATTATTGCAGAGCAAGGTTTTGAAGTTTTCTTATCCATTGCTGAGAAACAGCAGCAGGAACATGGAGGGACTGCAAAGATGTCAAAAGATGCAAACTTTTGAAGGAAAATGTATCAGCACTGAGGAGACCGGTGAATTTGCAGTTAGTGTTAAGAAAGCATTTTTAATGTATTCCTCTTAAACCCCTGTCTCCTTGCAGCCAGGCAAAAAGCTGAAATACAAGGGCAAAAAAAAAGAGATATTTATGTTGTACACAGACTCATAGGGAATGAATTTGGGATTTTTTTTTCTGCCTGGGATTACCTTGCAGTGGCTGGCCAGAATATGAGCTAGAGATATTTGGGCTGAGGGTGAAATTACCATGTAACAGCACATTGTGACCATGTGCCAACACAGTCTGACATCTTCTGAATGGTGCATTGGTGTAATCTGCTGCTCTAAACCAGCAGTGAACATATTGCAGAGCACGTGTTGGCTCTGTCTGAGCTGTCCTGCCCTGTATCAGTGAAGATGTGTCAGCTGGTCAGTGTTTGCTGTGCTGGCACTCTGTGCTGCTGTCAGATGGCTTTAAACTGAGAGAAAGTAGGTTTAGATAGGATGTTGGGAAGAAATTATTTCCTGTGAGGGTGGTGAGGCCCTGGCACAGGGTGCCCAGGGAAGCTATGGCTGCCCCTGGATCCCTGGAAGTGTTCCAGGCTGGGCTGGACAGGGCTTGGAGCAATCTGGGATAGTGGAAGGTGTCCCTGCTCTTGGGTTGGAACTGGATGACCTTTCAGGTTCCTTCCAACCCAAATCATTCCATGATTCTATGAAATAAAATTAAAAACCAGAGGTTTGTTCTGGGTTGGAATGCAATGGTTTGGGTGTGGAAAGGTCAGTGCCTTTGGGATTCTGAAGGCTTTTGAAATGCCAGATAGGAAGGGTCAAGCTATTCTCATTTGGGTGGGACAAGGAAGCACTTTGAGCCTCTCTCCTTGGAGTGTGGATCATCCAAAGGGAATCTTTCCTCTGGGCTGCATGGCTGCTGGATGGGTGCATGAAGGGGCAGTTGGTGCAATTATTGACTGCAGTTGTTATTCTGAGGACACCATTGTAAAATCAGCATAAACTGAATTTGCTTAGCAAGTGGGATCACATTTATTGGAAGAACATTTCTCAGAGAACAGTTGCCCTTGGTCAGAGAGTGATTTTTAAATTTAAAAAAAATAATAAAATTCCCCTTGTTCTGCAGATTCTCTGCGCTGAGTTCAGTTCTCCTCCACAAATACCTTGGCTCATGCAGGAAATAGTCTCTTGCAATGCCTAAGGAAGATGCTGTGAGTTGTGAGTTTACTAGCAATCTGCAGAGAAGGCTTTGGGTTCAATATTATCTACACAGCAGGAATGGTTAGAAATCAATAAAGTGAAATTCATGACAAATGCTACCTTTAGGGAGGAAACATCTGATTAAAAAAATGAGAAACAGCTGCCTAGGCAAGTAGTACTGCAGGGAAAGGTTTGGCTTCAGAGTGAATCACAGTGCGTCAGTGATGCACCTTTAAACAGAATTCTTGTTCCTGGAAGCATTAGGAGGAGTGTCAGGAGCCAGCTGTGGGGTTGGGGGAGAGATATGACTGCTCTGTGCTACTTGGTGAAGGCCAGCAGAACATATCCAGCCTTGCAGCCTGCATTTCAAAAGCCAAGAATGGGGAAAGAACTGGGAAATCATTATCTGGGGGATAAATAATGACAAGCCTTACAGAGGGAGAAAATTAAACTTCACTTGCAGCAGGGGAGAATGGAGCTGAAACTAGGAAAACCTTAACCATAACCTTCAATTCTCACCTATCAGCCTGCCAGAAAAGGACCTGGAACCCTCTGGATGTGTCCTTGGGCCCCCTAACTCCACCTGCTTTTACTCTTAACTCTGGTTCCCTCCTACCTTTTTCACTCTGTTTTGGCAGCAAATTTCAGTGGGGGTTGGCACTGAAAGCCGTTTCTGATGATGGCCAGGGGAAAGGTTTGATTTCTCAGTGCCAGAAATCTTCCAATTCTTATGGAACAAGCAGTGTGTATAAGGAGAAGTGTAAGCAAAAAGATGTATTTGTAGTGGAAGGGAATGCAAGATAAGGCAGGAAAATAAACTAAAATAAAAAAACCAAACCAAACAACAAGCAACCAAAACTGGAGAAAAAAAAAAGGAAAAGCAGGAAAAACGAACTAAACCAGAAAATGTCTCCCTTCATATAGTTGATGGTAAAGTGATGCTTCCATGCTTCCTGCCATCTGAGATCAATTCCCTTCCAGAGGGCATACTGGGATCACTACAACCCTTGAACTGGTAGACAGTGTAGGTTGCAAAACCAGATCAATCCTTTCCTTCATGCTATTGAAATAAGGGAGGTGAGGTCTGTGGCAGCAGGCAATGTCCAGTTGCAGGTACCTCTCCAAGCAGCCACTATGAGAGGGGAGGAAAAGCCACAGCAAAGCCTTCACACTTCCAAACTGTTGGGAAATGCAGAGGTTGAGGTCACTTCCTACAGGCACAGACCTGTAATAGTTACCTGTCCGTGGCAGTAACAATTTCAAGGATCTGCTTTGTTACAGTCTGAATTCTGGACTCCTGTTCCTTAACACAGGAAATGAGTTCCCTCCACATCCTCTAATAGAATTAATCACCTCTCCATGGACCATTTCCCAAATGTGCCAGGATTTAATTTCACAGCGAGTGCCATCCAGATGAAAAGCTGTCTTTGCTTGCATGGGGAGTCTCTCCTCTGTAAAGTAGATCTCCATTATAGGTGGCTGTTTTCCCTGTGAGAAGATCCCTGTCCCTGTGCCTTGCTTATTGATTTATCCTGCAAAGGCAGTTGCCTGGAATGCCCTTCCTCTCTGGGATAAGGTTTAGTACTTTGTGAAGCTCCTGTAGATGTGTTCTCTGCAGGTGCTTTTCTTCCAGCTGAGATGCTGCTGAGACAGCAAGCAAAACAAAACTGGGTGGAATTTGAGAGCCTTGTGCATTTTCCCAGTTTCCTTAAAATAGGAGAAAGTCACTAGAAAGCCCCATTTTACTGTTGATTCATTATTTTCTCTTTGCTGTTATGTTTTGTCCAGAGTTTTGTTTTTAAAATCTGATATCTTCTGCTTTTCTTCCTACTGAGGTTCTCACTAAGCAGGACTCAGCAAAACAGAGTTTGGACTTGCATACTTCAATAAAACAAATTTTAATTTTTTTCTTTTGTTTCATTATATAACATTAAAATTTAATGAACATTTTACTACAAGTTAAGCAAACAGTCGATATTTCATTTTAAATAACATACTTTTATTTATATTGTATTCTAGATATTTGAGTGCTGAAATCAGAGGTTAATCTGGTTCACTACACTGAAAGAGATGCAAGTGCTGGAAAGATTTCTGTTGACCTTGTATCTTCATTTCTCATGACTTTTCATTTCTAGGCTTTCCTATTTCCCAGTAAATTACCGAGAGATAGCTCCTAGATGTGTCTTACAAGCAGCAGAAGAAATGAAGCAATGTAAAATATAGATAATATAGACTGAGCAGTACTCTATGCAATTAGGCTGTATAGCTGTGCATGCCTATGCTTTCTGTCTCATTGTATTTCAGAGAGAAATTCTGGCAAACAACACTGTTTCTCTGAAATTTTAGAACCTATTTTGTTATTCTTGTTGAGATCTAGTTTGGAGCTGGGTGATCCCCTGAAAAGTCCTTTGTGACCTGAACTGTGCCGCTTCTTTGAAGATCAGTGTGGGCACTTTGCCCAAACTGGCAATAGCTGCTCTGTGTGAAGATTTGCACCCAGAGACAAAAACCAAACATCCCAGTGAAGGTAATTTGAATGTCACCAAACTTCTGTCAGCATCCTCCAGCACACAGCTTGTCCCTCTGTTCCGATGTTCCCTACCTGCCGGGATGCTCTGTCCCACACACTGGTCCCAGTGACCATCATCACCTGGGCTTTGTCCCGCTGATCACCAGGCCCAAACTGTTTTCTGCCCATCTAATTTCTTATTTCTGCCCAACCTGAATCTTTCATCCAAATGAACTCTTCCTACAGAAATCTTGGTGTCTAGAGCTGTATTGGCTAAAGACTTGGCCTGTCCATTGGTTCTAAAAGGCTTTAGCAAAATTTTAAATACACAAATAATTACTGCGGGTAATAACAGGAGCAGCCTGGGATTTCTTTATTTTTTTTTAGATTACTCTGTCCTCTGCAGATGCCACTTTAATGCAAATCAAACTTTGCAGATTGTGTTACCTATTGAAAAATAGTTTCAATTAGAAATTCAATTACACTGTCTTGGGGGGATGGAATTGACAGTTTCTTTGAATTTTGCACATTATAGAGGGCTCCAAAGTGCCATAAATCTGCTAATTGATTTCTGTACCTGTAATGTTTGATTAGGTGTATTTTATTGTCTTCTTGGTTTTAATTAACCCCAGGCTTGTCAAAATGCTTCCACTGACAAAGGATATATGATGAACTGAGATAAACTCTATTAACAGAGGCTGACTTTTGTCAGTAATTGCTATCGTGCCTGAGAGTTATTAGAAATGATCACACACAAAGAAACTGTACTTTTGGTAACAACTTTTATGGGCTGTTATAAATTTGTTGATTGCCCCCTATATGCAGGAGATAAGCAACTGAGAATGACAAGGGGTCCGATGGAAAATCAATCATTTTCTAGATGTCTTATAAATATTAAGAGTGACAAAATGGGAAGAATTATGAAGTCTAAGTGCTGAAAATGGAATGGATGCTAATGCACCCATACCTGTCCCCATTACAGAGTGAGGACTGTGGAGACAAGAGCATGACCACCTCTGGTTATGGTGAAGCAGAATATTCTTACCTTGGCTGGGGAACTCTGAAAGGCTGAAGTGGTGCCAAGACTTTTGCTTCTGAGCCCTTGGTTGGAGTTCAAGGCTGCCTGGAGGGCAAATACCCAACAGGGCCACAGCACTTGTGTTTGGGGACAGAGACAGGAGTGATGGGGTGGTGATGGGCAGGTTTTGCCTGAGAAGAAATGACAGATCACTTTTGCTGAGCACAGCTTATTTACTGATGCTTTGTGCTGTTTGTGTTAGAAATGTTTGACCAAGAAATAGCTAGCAGACCTGGCAAACCATCTCTCGGATAAAACAGGAGAGAAGGATTAATATCCCTGATTTAACTAATATAGCCAATGTAAGGACTTTGTATATGTAGGATCTTTAGATAGAGATGTATATAAAAACACACAGAGGTCTGTGCATAAATATTTTTGGGTGAACTGCAGCTTCATATGTTGGAGCTCTCTGCCTTTGGGTTCAGGAGCGCTGTGTGAATGTGGTGTGGATGCAGGTGCAGTCCTGTGAACACAGATGGGATTCTACTGAGCATATCAACAGAGCAAGAATAAAGCCACACAAAGTTGTGAAAAAGGGACAGACTTTGTGCAAATTGTTTATTAATGTGAATACTTCCTATAAACACCAATACGTAAATTTATAGCTAAGGTAATGTTTATAAATGTTTTGATATTTTTAAAAAATATATATATGTTGGGTGAGCACACACAATCTTCAGGAGGTAGAGATCTATTCTGTCTTTTCTGCCAATGTCTGTCCAAGCTTTGAACACTCTTGCAGTTGAACTCTGCAGCAATTTTAAAGTTACTTAATAGCTCTTCTGTCTTGCTCAAAACAGTTATTTTTAGCTTGATTTTTTTTTTTTTTTAAATCTACAGCTGAGAGGGTATTTTAAACTGACCTTTATTTTCTTTGCTGCTTTTTCTAAGAATTATCTCTATGACTTGCAGCAGTGTGAGTGGGCATGGAGAAAGGGGGAGCAGAGTGGAGCATTCCCATGTGGAGAACACTGCAGTCCTAAAAGCTGTTTTACCTAACAGCATTAGGATATTCAGCTTGTTATTAATATTTTGGGGAGCTTGCAAAGTGCAAGATTCTCACTTTGCTGTCTTAGTTTAACCCAAAATACATTTTCCCAGTTCTTGGGGCTTTTTGGAGCTGCCCTTTTTCTTCCTGGGCACTGCAGTGTTTGAAGAGGCTGGGGTGGATCTGCTGCTGTGTGTGGGTTTATTGGGGTGAGGAGGCACAACTGAAAGTGCTGCCATGGGCACATGCATCCTTCAGTTCCTAGTGGGAGGGATCCATTTAGTCTACCAACCCTCAGAGAGTTTGGAAACCACATTCTGCTTGAATTCCAGCTCCTGTGGATCACTCCCATGCAGGACACACAGGGAAGGTGTTCTCTAGCATGCCAGACTCCTATAAGGACTGTGTGTCTTTGAGTAAATTGCTACAGTGAGAACTGTCACTGATTTCTGCAGCCTGACAGAGGATCTTTAGTGCTGGACCCCTGGCATGGCATAGGTGGGATTTTCTGTGGGGCCTCTGCTGCTGTGGGTGGGGAACTCTCAGAGCTGTGAGCTGTGATCTGACTTGATGTTTGTGAAGTATTAGAAGAGTCCTGAACATCCCAGATCTTGAGATGTGGGAGTGTGAGTTGAGACCAGCAGAGGAGGGAGAGCTGAGAACTAAGGATATTCTGTTTTGAGGAGCTTTAGGCTTGGCATATTGGAAATGGTTCTGCAGGCTGCAGAGTGCAAACTGACTTGTTGTATGTGGTATCCCAGTGCCATGTCATGGAATTTCAGCAGCCACACCACCCCTATTAATGCCCCCAGCACCCAAGGGGCAGTTGGTAGGTTTAGAAGCTGAACATTCCTTTTGGTTTTCTTTGGTTACACATCTCTGCTCCAGAGATTCCATGCAAGTTTCGTGTGTGTGAGAGAGTGCACATATACATATATTCCCTCTTGGGGCATGCTGAAAACAATCCATTTAGAAACCAGGTGTCCTTGTCTCTCTTGGCATCTGGTTAAATATCAGCCAAATAGGAAAAGGTAAATCCTAGGATGCTTTAACAACTGCCGGGACCGTGGAGCCTTGGGCTCCATCTGATGGGATTTGAAGGTCACGGTGGCGGCCCCCGTATGAAAGATATGTCCTTTTCCCCCATAGATAAACAGACCAAAGTGATCTATCTGAAGGTGTCCGTAAACCGAGCTGATCAGAGACACCCGCGCTTCAGGCTGCCGAGAGCAGAGGTCGCTGTTGAACTGGAAATGGAGCCCCTGTGACTCTCCAGGGCCACCT
This sequence comes from Rhipidura dahli, assembly GCA_013399225.1. Taxonomy (NCBI): domain Eukaryota; kingdom Metazoa; phylum Chordata; class Aves; order Passeriformes; family Rhipiduridae; genus Rhipidura; species Rhipidura dahli. The sequence continues at coordinate 95,686 of VXAC01001407.1, forward strand.
TCCCTCTATTGTGCCCAGCCCTGGGACACCTCAGGCTGCTTTTCCACTGCAAAAAGACCGTGCTTTCAAAAGCCCAGCAGGAGGCTGCTCAAGCGAGGGGCTGAGGAGGTGTAACTGGGGACGGTGTGGTTGAGCTCTGTTCTCTGCAGTTCCTTCTTGCTCTGCTCACCTACCAGCACATCCTGCAAATAACCCTCCAGCTCGATATGCAGCTCCTCTGTTTCCTTCATCCCTGGTCCCTGGCAGAGCCTCGTTGAGAGTAAAGTTTTCTCTGTTTAGCCCTGGGGATGTCTGTGAGAAGAGAAAGGCAGGTAGCACTGAGCAGCAGTCAAGGCAATATGATGGTGACGGCAGAACTACCCCACCAAGCTCTGCTGGTCCTGACCTGGCTGTGGGCATGTCTGCACCTAGGCCATTCCCATACAAGGAGAGCTGGATGAAAATCCTCAGATCCTTTTATGAATCCCCATAAAATCCCATAGGTCTGAACTTGCTGCAAGTTGCCCAGGTGAATTCACACCTTATGCCAGCATTCCTTACTGCTTGGAAACACCTTGGATTTTAACTTCTCTCTGGAGAAAATTAGAACTTCCAGCAGAGTCTGTGGATGCTTGTGCCTTTCTTCAGGAGGATGATCAGAAACCTTTGGCAGATGGGACACCTGTGGCAGCAACAACCTGGGAAGTAAACAGGCTGTGCTTCACATCACTCCACTAATGCAGTATTCACAGTAGCCTGAGATCCAGAAGTTTGTTCTAAACTGGTTTATTATAGTTAATACTTATTATTTATAGATATGAAAAAGACAAGATCTGAGCCTTTTGATGTTGTAAATTGATACAGATCTGTTCACTCCTTGAAACTGCAGCCTATTCTCTGCAGGGCCACAAATCCTTAGTTAAAACTTCAGCCTTTTGCCTAGACCTGGAGATAGACCTAATGTGGATACCTTTGTCTTGGCAGAAACATGACTGCCATTAGTTCTACAATCCTACATTTCCAGCAGAAGGCTCTATTTGTCTAACAAGGTTGGCATGGTGTCCTTGTTTTGGCAAATATGGACAGCCAGGACAGTCTCATAGAGAATTATCTGTATTTGTGTGGACCCATTTAGCCCCTCTTTCCTTGGGAGCAGAACTCTGTGTTCAAAGCAGTGGGAGCTCACTAAACATCGTGGTGTCTAAATAACTTGCAACACCGTGTAATGTTACTGCACAAAAGGTCTGAGTTAATGATCCAGTTGATTTACAAGTCAACTGGATGACAATAGAAATTAATATTCACTGATGAGTCAAACTGAGAGACTCTGAATTATTTTTTTTCCTCTCTAATGGTTTTGTGTCAGATCTATGTGTGAGTTCACACATCTATGTATGGATCAGAGGGTGTCTGGGGATAAACAAGCATTTGATGAACTTTTGGACTCCCCTGAAAAATACAGTATAAGAAATCTTGTGTGAAACTGTCCAAGTGCTGTGCCGTTCTGAAAATGTCTTCTAGTACCAGTGATGAGTAAGTGGAAAAGGAGATCCCTGATTAAATGTTGCTTTGTTTAGGGGGAAAAATACAAGTAGCTGAGGCCAGATTCTGCTCTCTTTTACTTCTGATTTATATTCAGCTCAGCTTGCACAGTTATAAAATCACAGTGAGAGAAGACCTGTGGTATTAGGGGAAGAAAGTGGCACTTTCCTTTAAATTAGCTGATTTGTAGTTAAAAATGGGCTTGTTCTGTGAAAGCTGCTGGCTATGGCAAGTACTTGACACCTGGATGACTTTAGTCAGTCCAGCCCAGACCGAGGAAGGAGAAAAACCCATAAAAGCAGAGATGTCCGATGTTCTGTGCCTGAGGAGAGAGGTTGCATGGACAGTTTCCCATCAGCCTTGGGCCATGTGGGGAATAAGGACCTCCAGGGATCACAGCATCATTACAGTTGGAAAAAGGCCTCTAAGACCACATCCAACCACTCACCCAGCACTAAACAATGTCCACAAGTGGTGTATACATAGGTTTTTTTAATATATTCAGGGTTGGTGATTCCATGACTTCCTTGAGAAGCCTGTTCCAGTACCTGATCACCCTTTGGGTGAAAAAGTTTTTCCTAATAGCCAACCTAAATCTCCTCTGGTGTGATTTAGGCCATCTCCTCTCCATTGCTTTTTCTTGGGAGAAGAGACCAACCCACACCTGGCCACAGCCTCCTTTCAGGTGGTTCTGGAGAGTGAGAAGGTCCCCCCTGAGCCTCCTTTTCTCCAGGCTGAGCCCCCCCCAGCTTCCTCAGCTGCTCCTCACAAGACTTGTGCTCCAAACCTTTCCCTGGCTCTGTTCCCTTCTCTGGACATGCTCCAGCCCCTCAATGTCCCTCTTGTAGTGAGGGGCCCAGAACTGGACACAGGATTCAAGGTGTGGCCTCACCAGTGCCCTGCACAGGGGGACAATCACTGCCCTGGTCCTGCCGGTCACAGTATGGCCGGTACAGTCCAGGTGCCCTTGGCCGTCTTGGCCACACCTGGGCTCATGTTCAGCTGCTGTCAAACAGCACCCCTAGGTCCTTTCCAGCCACTCTGCCTCCAGCCTGGAGCTCCTCAGGGGTGGTTGAACCTGGGGGATGCACCATCCTTTGTCCCTCCTTGCACTGAACATCTTTTTCTCAGAGAATACAGGGAGAGGAGTTTGTTTGAGCTCTTTGTTCTGCTGCTCAGCACTGACAGGGACTGGATGCAAATAACTTGTGAAAGAGGTGTAAGATACAGAGTTCCTGGTCCTGCTTTCTGTTCTCCAAAGGCCTAGCAAGGTCTGTGACATCCCCAGGCTGTCCCTTGCCTGTAGCTTCCCTTGCAGAGCCAGTACTTAGCAATACTCCTGTAATAACCTTTATGCTCTTAACCCAATTTCCTTCCGAAGTGCCATATGCTGTGAGCTTTGGGAGCGATTGAGAACATGAGAAGGCTGCTCTTTTAAATCCCAGGGAAAGGAGGAAAAGTGGCATTCTGAGTGCCTGCAGGCAAGGAATAGAGGAATCTCATCACTTTGGTTTTGGGGCAGGAAAACCCATATGCCCCTACCAAACTGAAGCCTGCCTCCCCCAGCAAGCAGTTTTCCTAATCAGTGAAAATATGAGGGGAGACTCACTTGCTGTTTTGTTGTCATGTTGAATGATGCTCTGAGATGCTGCTCAAACTTGTGAAGAAATGAGACCACGCAGAGTGTGATGAGCTCCAGAGAAGAGCCAGACTCTGCAGAGATGGAGCTGAACCTCCTGCTGAGTAACCACTTCCCTCCCTGCCCATGTGAGATCTATCCCAGCTGTTAGGGATGCTTTTGGAGGGTGCAGAGCCAGCCAGGTGCTATCTTCTGAATCATTGCTGTGGCATGTGATTAGAGTTAGTATTTAATTTGGGAGTTAAAGCCCTTAGATTGGGTAAGGTAAGAAAAATGTCAGGTGCTGGGTCAGAGCATGAATCTTTCTGGCAGCCATGCTGGGAAGCTGGTGATCCTAGAATTAGGCTTGAAGGGTCTACATGTGATAGGATTAACCTTTTCAGGACTTGCATAGTTGTGCTGAGAGCCTTCTTTTGAGATGGTTTGGTTCCAGTGTATGTGCTGGCCCTCAGATGGGATCTGCATGTGAGGCTCTGGTGGCTGCCACATGGAGTTCAGCCCTGCTTGGGCCAGGAAGGGGAGCAGTGCCCTGTGACCAGAATGCTTCCATATGGATGAGAAAGAAGAGTCTGTCTGTATAGCTATGGGTGGACTTTGTGCAATGAAGCTGAAACACCAGAAGTTAGGATTTCATGTATTTAATGTGTAGAAGGTCTGTGCCCAGCACATTAACAGATTAAAACTGGATGTATTTTTTCACCTGGGATGCCTCATCTTTGATACTGGGGGTTTTGTAGCCCTGTGCAGGAGGAAGTGTTGCATCACAGTGCCCTGTTAATGAGGGAAATGGACTTGGTCTCCTGCTTTGGAGGTGTATAATATGAGTTACCCTGCATTTAGAGAGTGCCTGAGCTCCTTTGTTGCCTCTGTGGTTGAAGGAAAAAGTGCAGTGATGGAAACAGTTCTGAGAAGCAGGATCCAGAGGTCAATTAGTGAATGAGAAGGGATAAAAAAAATGGAGGTTGAAAAGGAGTCAAAGATATTTACAGCCTGTATGGCCTTCCCTCTCCTGGTGCTTTATTTTTAATGGCTTGCTGCTTTTACCTCTCTTTGTTTAATGAATATATTGCTGAGTTATTGGAAGCACAAACTGCATCCAAAAGCAGGACACTCAGGGTTTATTATATTCATATAACTCAAAACCAGCCAAATTGATTTTTGTTTTTTTTTTTCCCCTCCTCCTCCACCTCATTTTAAAATGTTGCAGCAGGCTTAGTGGTAGTGACAGGTGTGAGACTGACAGTACTGGAGATGAGAAGCTGTGTTTAGGTGGTGGGGAGAGCACCCTCTTTTCCTCCCCTGGTGCTTTGTTCCCCTCCAGCCACATCTCTCTGTGGCTTGGGGCAGAGGCAGTCCTTGGCTGCCTGCTCCATATTCTGCCCCCCAGTGCTGCTGGAAGGGCTGTGGGAAGCTGGGGCTGTCCCTCCCACCCAATTACCAGCACGGCTTTGTGCTAGTGTGGTCACCTGCCCCCATATGACCAAAGAGTGGAGGCAGTGAGACATCCTTGGTCATCACAGCACAGCGTGAACTTGCAGCTCTGCAAAAGCTGTTGGACCTGGAGATCCTGTGGTGGCTGGAGGGAGTGAGGAGCTTGTGGGGAAAAGACTTCTGAAATGGTTTCTCTGGGTGGTCTTTTTTTAAAAAAAGCATCTTGATGAGTCTCCAGATCATCAGTCTGTCCAGGCAGAATGTTCTGAAGTGGCAGAGGTGGGTATATTTGGTGGCCTCTGCCCTCTCTGGGGCACCTGTGTGGACCTGTAGTTGGCCTGCACTTTCTTGGGAGTGTTCTCCTGGCTGGAACAGGGATGAGCATGGCAGCTAAGTTAGGACAAGTTTTGGACCCACAACAGCTCCTGGACTCTGGGACTTTGTCCAGCAGCCCCCCTATCTCTGATGGGAGTGCAGCACCCGTGGGCTTCAGGGGCAACCCTGCCCTGTCCTCCCAGGATGGAAAAGGGACAGGGGAGGAAAGCAGGGGTTAGGAAGATCTCTGCTCCTGGAGAGAAATAAAGGAACTCACCCTCAGGATGAAGCAGCAAGAGGTTTCCAGCTCAGCCCTGGTTAATGAGGGCATTTTGATCTACAGTTGTTGACTGCAGAAAGAGCCTCCTTGATAAAGGGGGGAGGGATGTCCTGGGGGAGAGGGTCGCTGAATATGCATGGCCCCGGGTCTCTTTGTTTAGCTGATATCTGACTATATTTATTCTTCTAGATTACACATTCTGACTGCGGAACAAAGGGCTGGCAGGAGCTGCTCTCTTGTGCTTAATAATTTGAGTGAATTTACATTTCAATGCAGCACTGTGCCACTTCCCACCCCCCATGGAAAGAGCAGAATTTCCCTGTTGCGGGGAGGGGGGAAAAGAAACCCCCACCGCAGTGGCCAGGCTGGGAAGATTTATTGCGGTTTCTCTCTGAATTTATTCCTCACAAATCCTCCACACGTGTTCCCACCCTTCTGATGCAGAGATGTTTTCTTCCAGACTTGCTTAGCCAACTCTTCCTGCCCCACCTCCCTGCTGAGCACTGTGATTCATCCTCAAGTAATTAACCATAAGCAGTACAGAAAGTACCTGCCTTGGCAGAAGTGTGAAAACACATCTACACCTAACGGGACCGGACTGAAGGTTTCCCCTTTGAGTGACATCCAGGGAGCTTCAAAGTGACAAAAAGACAGAGTTGCCAAAACTCTCCAAACACAGTCTGGTTTCTATGCAACGTCCTTTTCGCTGTACTTTGGGAACCGAAACTACAAAGAACCCATTTGCTGAGTCAGAGTTAGTTATGGGGGGGCGTGGAGGTGGCAGGTTTTCCACTTTTTGGTCTGACCAGGATCCTTGGATCCCTGCCTGCAGCAAGTGATTTGACCTGTTTGGTTTATCTCTTGCTTCTCAGCTGAATTTTCCCTGTTCAGCATCCCCAGGCTTATCTCAGGCTATGATTTTATGTCCCTGCACAGGACATTCGTGCACACACACGCAGGATCCTGTTTTGGCTGCCACCCATCCTTTACTGAACCCCAGTGCTGCAGTTAATTTTAGGAGAGCTGCATAATTTTCTCTTGCCTGCCTGATAACTGTGCAGGGCCAGGAACTTTATATGCTAATAACCTCAGCATGCTACACTTCGTTTGGGTCTCTTACCAGCAGCTGCTCTGCATTAGCCCATTACAACAAACTAACTATAGGCACAGCTCCTCATTGCTGCTTTAGAGGACATCTCTACTTTTCTTGAGCGTTTTAGGAGCTGGGCTGTGGGGCCATGAGCACAGGACCTCGATGAGTGAGATTTGTATGTTAAAATGTGGTTCAATTAATACCTTTCTTTCATTTGCTCTTCTGTCCAAGTCCTACAGTGAGACATGGTGCAAAAGGAAACGAGCCCTCGCTGCTCTTGGGGCTGAAGAAGCAGAACATGAGGAAAGAGCAGCCTCAGATGTACCTGAGCACAGCAGCAACCTCTTCCAGAAACTCATTACATCTAAACTTGTGCCTTTGGGCACCCAGGGGGCAGTTACTTTTGTCCTGAATTCTTTTCTTGCCATCTTTTTCCTCCTCTTTGAGTTTGCATGAAGAGCTGTATGTGGGAGATGTGAGTTGTTGAGCTGAGCTGCTCAGGGCTCCCAAGTGGGAGGGAAGTCAGCTTCCAGCAGGCTCCACATGTGTGACCAGGGGCTCTTAACACATTCAGTTCAGGCCTTCATTGCAACCTGAGCTGCAAAACAACTTGGAAATGGGTTTTATAGCTGTTTCCTCACTCCTATGTACTTGGGAATATGTCAAACTCTCTGTCGATGTGTCTCCCTATACTGCCCAGAGCTGAATTCCTGGCTCTGCAGAAAGCAAGGCAATGATCCCAACTTAACCAGTAAAAGCTTGTGCATGTGATGCTGCTGTTCTTTCTGATGACATTTCTAGATGTTGGTGTTCTGCAATGCAGAATGGAGGAAAAAATATTTGAGGAACATGGGCCGAACCAGGACCTTGCCCTGTGTCCTGTTCCATCACGCCAGAGGAAATTTCCTGCTACGTGTAAAGTGTGAACAGTGTGTCGTTGTCAGCAGTTCTGTCTGAAACGTCTGCTGGAGCAGGTAGCTGTGTTTATTTTAGTAGCTGGATGTTTATGTTCATTATTTCTCATTGGTTTTGCATTGTGTACATGCATAAATGTGGATCCATACAAATGTATGTTCCGTATCACACACGCATATATAGTCTGTGACACACACGAGCACAATGCAGCATTAAACCAGGGGGCTTTCATTTCTCTTAATTACCTAATTCTATTGATTCTTACATTCTGTACATCTTGGTTTTATCTGAACTTTCCAGAAGGTGTAAGCAATACACATCTTGTCACATCCCATTTTCACACTAGCGCTGTTGCTGTATGAACCATTGCTCGAAATAAAACACAACGAGAATAGGCAGCCATCTGTCTGGGAAGCACATGCAGTCCCAGATGGCAGCTCCTCTCCTGCTTGCTGGTAGCAGAGTCCTCTGCCTGAGGAACACAGCAGAAATGTGTAACCGTTCAGCAGGGATATGTGTGGCCCTCCCTGGGGCTGAGGCTCAGTGCCCTTCAGCAATGGAAGGGGAGGGAAACTTGGAGCATGGAGCCCATCCCTAAGGGGGCAGGTGTTCATCTCACTCACAGCAACCTCTCTGTGCTCATCTCTCTGGGAATGAGGTTCCTCATACCGTCTATGTGAATATTCCTTTGGAATGGTGAAGTAGGGATCTGATGGAAAAGAGTCCACAGGACCTTGGCAGGTAAAAGCTGGAGGGAGGTAAAAGCCCCTGAGCAGTTCTCTCGGGATTGTTCACACAACAAGTGACTCTGCTTGGTTTGCAGGCAACTTGGCCACCAAGACATGTGCCAACCTCCAAGGGTCACAAACCTCCTCACAGCCAGTGTCCCTCAACCAAAGAGTGGCCCCGTGTCATTCAGGGTAAGTGCAGTGTGTCACTGCTGCCTCCCCACAGTCAGTGCCACCTGTGAAATCACAGCATGGGAATGTCTTTCCTGCCAACAGAGGTGTATGGGTGATGAAATACCACTACTTAGCAAAGCTTGGCCATTTCTGCTGAACTCAGCATGCAGAGGTTGCTTTCACTGATCAAATGTAGCAGAAAAAGCCTAAGAATGTGTAAAGCACCAAGTCTGGGAGTGGCTGGGTGAGAATGCAGCTTTCTTATTCTTTGAACTTTCTGCCCCTGCATGCAGTTTTTAATCTGGCCTGAGGGAGGGATAAAGAATATTGGAACAGGTTTCTACAGAACTGAAGAAATTATCACAAAAGGAATGACAGCCCTTGGGAGAGGCACCCAAAGCCATCAGCCTGTTGGCTGTGACTTTCACTACGGCCTTTAGAAGAGCTGAGCAGTGGTTCTGTGAAACAATCAAGAATTGACTTATAATTTTGCTTTGCAAAATCATCTCTTTGGGTTTCAGTTTTCTGGAATGTCTTTCAAGGCTGTCTCCATTCCCAGAAAAGCCTTTGCACCATCTAGTGACTTTTTAACCTTGTGATACCTGTTCCCATCTGCAGTTTTTCCACTGGGAGACTGGATGAGGTATTTAGCTGCAGAGCTCAGCACGAGTCCTTTTGTACAGGGTGAAACTATCATGGGCAGGGACACCTTCCACTAGACCAGGTTGCTCCAAGCTCCATCCAAATTGGCCTTGAACCCTTCAAGGGACGGGGCAGCCAGAGCTTCTCTGGGCAACCTGTGCCAGGGCCTCCTGGCCTCACAGGGAAAAACTTCTTCCTAATATCTAATCTAAACCTAATATCATTCTAATGTCTAATCTAAACCACTCATGTAGTTAGGAGGAAAGACAGTGCATGCGGGAAAGGTCCTGTTGAGATTGTGCAGAAGGTCAGATTGTTTTGGATGCAGGAGAAAAACAACTGCTTATTCCTTCCTCTCGGAAACAATTTTGCCTTGGCCCAGCTTGTGCAAAATGGAATTAGAGAGCCTTGCTGAGCACTGGGAGCTGGCGGGAGCCATCACTCAGCCAATTCATCATAATGGGAGCCTGGTAGCTAATAAGCAGGTAATAAATGTGCTAAGTGTCCACCTTCAGATTGCCTGTGTGCTTTTCCCCTGCCCTGGGCTGCAGCTGCTGGTGAGGAGACATCACCCTGGCTGATGAGCAGATGATGTTGGAGAGATGCCTGTCTGGCTTTTCTCTCCTGCCAAGGGCATGGCAGGAGAGCCACAAGCTCTTCAGGGCAAGGCATGGGGCTGGGGAAGCAGGTTAAGGCAGGAAAGCCTCATCCCAGGTAAATCAGTCCTGAAGGCTGCAGTGAGGCCTGGCTGATCACTTCAAGTCAGGCAGCAGATTGGGGTAGGGAATGGGGAGGGTTTCACTTTTCATGGAAAGTTTTGCATCTTTGGTCGAGGTGCTAGAATTGTGATCTCTCTGATTTTCAGTGCATGAGGTGATGTACACATCTGGAGGCAGGTGCTGAGGAAGTACAAGGGGATGTTGAGTAGAGAAAGCACAGGACAATGATCCCCCTGCTCTGAGGAAACAGCCATGGGACAGGCTGTAGTACTGTGGAATGATGGAATAGTTTGGGTTAGAAGGTACCTTAAGGATCACCTAGTTCCTAACCCTAACCCCTAACCCTAACCCTAGAGCAGGGATGTGTTCTATTAGACCGGGTTGCTCAAATCCCCATCCAATCCGGCCTGAAGCACTTCCAGGGATGGAGCATCCACAACTTTTCTGGTCAGCCTCCTCCAGTGCATTATGACCCTTTGGAACAGGTGGTACCAGGAGAGCCTGGACCTGGGACTGGAGTCACAGAAACTCAAGGGATGCCCATGTCCCAGAGAATTGCCAGTGGGTGGCTGTCCTTGCTGAGGGACATGGGTTAGGAGAGGTGATCCTGGAGGAGGTGACAAGTCCAGTGGAACAGATCCTCCTGTGACCTCAGGGAAATGTAGACCCCAACCAGCAGTAAATGGGAACAAATGGAATTGTAAGGGCTTTTGCTGGCATCAGGCAGGAGGGACTGGGCCAGTAGAGTGATCTCTTTGGTGGGACTGGGGACAATCCTGACTGGAGGAGATTGCAGGAAGGGCAGGAGACAAGGACCTCTTTATATTCTCCAACTGAGGAGGATGTGCTGGGGCATATTCTTTGGGACCACTACCTGTGATTGACAGCTGTCAATCTTCTATCCTTGCTGGGGCTCTTCCCCGGACCCCCCCCAGCCCACAGGGGATGCTGCTTTCCTGGTTCCTGCTGCTTCTGCCTGTCGGGGCTCTGAGAAGGAGGTCAGCACCACAGGGCCCCGCTCAGCAAAGCAGGGAAGCCCGTCCCTTATTTGTCACGGAGAACCGGGGCCTTGGAGGTGAATCAGATGCACTGAATTAATAGATCTAATCATGGCAAGCCTTGGTTGTGCTGGCTGGAGCAATCTGTTTGCTGGCTGACAGTGAGCTTGCCATGAGCAGGAGGGAGTAGGAAGAGCCGCCCGGCTGCAGCTCTGCAGGGCAGGGTCTTGATGGTGGCTGAGCTGAGTTTCTTTCCATGAGTTGGGTGGGTGAAATCCTGGTCTCACGCTCGTGGATGGAAAGTCCAACAATGTGGATTGCAACCAGGCAGATTTTGGTTTTTGGAGAACATCCTGTGCTTTCAGGGGTTTCTCTTTTCCTTGGTTATCTTTAAAAAGGTCTGCTGCTCCTTTTAGTTTGCTGGCATCCCCCAGTTTTGTATTTGTCTTCCTTGCTAATGCTGCAGTTGGTGCCAGTGCTGGCTGGGGTTTCAGACCAGCCTGGGATCAATAGGGGAGCACTTGCAAGCATCATATTAATTGAGTGTTATGTTGAGAGCCCTTGTGCTATTGATCGTAACAGTAACTTCAGCTGGAATTTGGGAAGCACTTACTTGAAGTCGAAAAAATGAGAAGAAAGTAGAATACTGGGTGATTGGATTGACTTCATTTCCAGTGGATTACACTGTAATAATTGTGTGTGTCCAGTCTGCTTTCATTACTTGTCCCTCTAATGAAAGTACCAGGAATGCTTTCAGATTTCAATATGCAGGATTACAGGGTTTGCTTGGAAAAGCACCAGAGTACAGTGGCCAGGAGCAATATGAGAGACTTTATCTTAATAACTGGCAGAAGATACCCACTCACCATGCTGTCTGCCCCACTCACATCCTTTTCTAAGTCCTTCCTCTAAGAAAAAAGGAAACAAAAATGCCAATTACTGACTGAGAATATGAATTTTTCATTTACCTCCTGTAATACCCTGCAAAGGTCAGGAGCCTGGAAAGTAATGAGAGAAGGTGACTGTCTGGACCAAAAGTGGGATGAGGGCATTGTCAAGGGCCTGACTTTGGGGTGAGGGAAGGACAGGGCTTCTCTGGGGTCAGGAGGGATAAGAAGGAGTGCTGAAGGCTCATCACATATCTCTACTTTTCATTCCATGCAAGGGGCTCCCCTCTCTGCAAGCAACTGCTGAGATTATGGGATGGTGTGGGATGCCCTGAGGGGTTAGGACAACCTTAGCATGGGTGGACAGGTCTGTTGTGTTTTGGTTTTGTTGTTTTTCTTCTTTTCTGACACATAGCCTTCCACTGAAGCTCTTGGTATGGGGTAAAGTACCCCAAATACACTCAGGCTGAGGGTGCTTTGGCTGCCAAATGTCTTGCCCTGCTTTACAGAGCTTTTTGTGGAGGTGCCCTGAGTGCTCAGAGCCCCAAGTTTGGGACCAAACTTGCTGGGATCTTGCCACCATGCTGGGGCTTTCTAGGACTTCTGTTGTTTTTAATATTCTGCTTTGCAATAACCCAACAAAACCTGCTCTCAAGCTAATTTATTATTTTTTTATAAAGGCTCTCCCCACTTTTTTTTTTTTAAAGATGCTGTCAAATTGCCCTTCTTAAGATTCATGGTGGATCTCCTCTGCCTGACTCTATTACCTAATTTAAATACACAACAGCAAGAGAGGTTGAATGCCACTGTGTTAACATGGTGCCAGAGACCTCTGTGAGGTTGTTTGTTAAAAGCAAATTGTACCTGTTAAGGGGCTGGGAAGGGGAGCACAGCTGCTGTTAACTGCTTTACCAAATTGACTCTGACTCATTCGTTTCAAATGAAAATTGAAATGCTTTTGACTTCTTCTTTTTTTTCTCTCTCTCTTTTTTTTTTTTTTTTAAATCCTTCCAGTGGCAAATTTGCTTTACTTAACGCTAAGTGGGGATCATTTCTTGTGATTACTGAAAAATGCATCATAACTTTTGATTATGCTGCTATTAAGGATGCAGAATGGCAATTGCTGCTGCTCATGGGGCGGGGGGGCGGGGGGGTGTGTGTGGAACTGCTGGTGCTGGTGCTGCTGGAAGAGCAGGTGTAACCCTTTGCTGGGCCGAATGCTGTGGAGAAGGTGTAAATGCTGGTGCTCTGGGGCCCCAGGCTGGAGAGGCATGATCTGGGGGTTGAATTTGGTCTGGGTGCAAGTGGATACGAACACAGGTGACCCCGGAGTGATGCAGTGAGGGCTGGAGCATCACTGAACAGCCAGAAGTTTTCCTTTTATAGGGGTTAATGATCCTCTCTTTGAATCAAAACACCTTGGGAAGGCTGGTTGTTGTTTGTAAGAAGGAAACATTTAAGGGGATGGAGAGGGAGTGCTTCTGGCTGCAGGATAAAGGACACACATCCCAAGGTTGTTGAGACCCTTCAGTGGGATGGATGTTTTTGTCAGGGGGTTTACAGTGGGGAAATGGAAGAGTGATGCAGGCATCCTGGGAGATACAGCAGGAGCGGGATCATGGAGTGCTCAGGAACACTGCCCACAGTGCTGGGGAAACTGAGGCAGGGAACAGAAGGTGGGAGGAGGAATTGCTTTACTTTGCACTGTGGTTTTCAGCAGGAAAGGCTTGACCTCAGGACAAGTGCCAGTCAGCATGCTGATAAGCTTTCTGGAGGTAATCCCTGCCTGGACTGGGAAAACCCCTCTGGGCCAGTGCAGAGAGCCCCTTCATGGCTTAGGGAAGGTGTAATCGATGTTTCCCTCCTGCTACTCAGCACAGGGGGCTGTAACCAGAGACAACACGTGTAATCTGGTGCAAAGGTGTGTGTCTAACATTCCAGAGGATTTGGGTGGTTACCTGGGGGCTGAGGAAAGGGGGGGGGGAGGGGCAGTTATTCTGCACTGCCAGCCCACAGCCAGGTCATCAGAGGGTCACAGGAGCGAGGCACACGGTTTTGGTGGTGGTCACTTCGACACTTGCCCTTTTGCAGCCCCTTTCCGAGGAGCTTCGCTGTTTTTTCTGCCACTTTTGTAGTTTTCCCAGGGTACCACCAGCTCCCTGTGGCTGCTTTAGCCCTGTGTTCCCACTGGGAACTACGTTTCCCAGAGTTCCTACTCTTAAAGGGCTGGACCGGGCAGCACTGAGCCGCCTCTGAGGAGATGAGAGAACAAGAAATGTCATACGCTGTACTTAATTAAATCATAAGCACAGGGAGCAGCCACATCAGCTATTTGAGATAGGTTTGGAAGATGGAGCACTCTTATTAATAAGGGAAGACTTTTTTTTTTTTTTTTACTGCAGTCCTTGTTGCTTTGAGGAATGCTGTGGCCAGCTGCTAACAGCTGGCTCTGTCTCATGCCTTGAAGGAGTAGGGTTGTTAGTGGGAGTGAAAGGATAGACTGTGTTTGCAGGTGGGCTCTGTGGGGCTCTGGGATACTCAGGAGGACTTCTCTGCCCTGGCAAGGCTTGCCTGTGAGCCTCCTGAAAACACTTGGGTGGTGCTGCAAGGCTGGAGAAGTTGAATATGGACAGAAGGGTGTGGAATGATCAGGTGCAGAGATCAACCTGCAGAACTAGGGAGAAATGTAACAGCTCCTAGTATTGAGGTAACAGCCAGTGCCCTCCAAAGAGAATTACAATTTCTGCTTCATTTTCTTCCTCTTCTCCATGCCCCAAATTGAGCTCAATAGCAGAACAGATGTGGCTGGTCCACCCAGCAAAATGTGGTTACTGGAAGGGGTGTTTTTAGACAGCACTGGCAGCTATGTGGGTTGGATTTCTTGGCTAGAAACTACACAGGGGATAATACTTTACCAGCTGACCACTGCCCCATCTCCAGCTGGAGAGGATCTAACCCAGACCTTGCAGCCCACCAAATAGGGGTTGGCTTTGTCTTGGAAGCATGGGGATCGTCCTTGCTAGAGGCTGTGTCTTGGCAATGTGGAAGGTCAACCAGTCTCAACATTTCCAAAAGTACAGCCATACATGCACACTTATGGATACACACACACACACACATATATATATGTAGATGCATGTGTGTATATATATATAAAATACATATATATATATTTTTTTTGCTGGCAGCTGAGATAAAAGGGATATAATGAAAATGTAAACGAAAATCTTTACAGCAGGCATGGCCTGACAGAGGGAAGATTGATATCCCGTGATGCTTTGTCTTGATGAGACAATGAAAAATAACCACCACGGCAGCTGTGTCAATATCAGACTTGGTAATGCACCACTAGCTGTGGGTTTTTATTTAATCCGCTTTGCTTTAAGATGATAACGGTTGTTACTTTTCAATGCCTGTCTGTCAGCACCCTGGCATTGCAATATTCCTCCGCAGCTTTGCGAGCGGGTTTCATTTATTTTAAAATACCATTTCACACACTGCTGACTTTTAACAGTGTTCCATGTGAGTTTGGGAGATTGAATAGTGACAGAAACAACACTTTTTATGAGAATACAGAATATTAAAAATGGGGCACAATATACAGATGGCAGTTTTCACTACAGCTTGTTTTTTTCCCCCCAACCTGCTTCTGCTACTCAGCTTCCCACTGAATGCATTTGTAGTAACACCATAAATGTCACTTTCACTGACTGCCTTTTGGCATTTTATTTAAATGGGAATTCGGCGCTTCCTGCTGCTGCTGCCACCACTGCATCCAGCTCCTGTTCTGCAGGAGTGCCACTGTGCACTCCTCTTGCATCTAGTGCATTTTCCATCAGCTCAGATCCAGGGGATGCCAAAAGAACAACCCCAGCTGCGGCAGAGTGATGGGGTGTGTATGTGCCTGTGTGTGCACACCTGAGTGTCTCTGAGAGGACTGGGAAGGTCACTAAAAGCCATCCAAAGAGTGGTTTCTGCTTGGTGAAATACTTTTCTCTCTGCTTGGCTTCTCTGAGGTTCTCATCTTGCCAGCAAAATGCAAAACCATGTGCTGCTGTGATGGCACTGAGAGGCAGATGATATCTGGAGTTAGTAACTCTTGGTTTTAACTCCTGGAGCTCTTTTGGCTGCTTCCTGCCTAAAAATCTGGCTGCTTGCTTTAACTCAGTTGCTGTGGTGTTGAAAGGGCCCTGTCCCCTCCAGGTTTCCTAGGGCAAAGAACAGTAAAATCTTCCCAAAAGGTGATGTAGTCACATGGCAGGCACATCCCTCTGTGGGCCTGCCTTCTGCTCCTATAGGCATGTAGATTTCAAAAAAATCTCCGAAGTTTGGTGTATGAAGAACTGTGATGGGTGTCAGTTCTTGGCAGTCCTGATCTGTCTCCTGTCACAGGGCTGGAGAAAGCTGCTGTTCTGCCAGTACTCTCCTGGGGGGCTGCAAAGGCTGGAAAGCAACAGGAGAAGGAGTGAACTGAGGGCTTGCTTTGATTTGCCCTCCATTTGTGTCTCAGAGTGGCAGGAGTGACCAGTGACCTCATGAAGTGTTCCTCCTCATTGGGAACGGGAAATTTTGCTGTCTTTTCTCTCATTGTGGCCCCTGAGGGAAGAGAGCAAGCTGCTCCTTGTGCCCTTGCTGCACACCAGCTTTTTGAGATAGGATTCTGTAAATACAGGAGGACCTACACCCATATTCCCTATATAATTCCTTCAGAGTGGGGAGGAAAAGCCTGTGCAAGGCTCACCCTTGTTTTTCTCATCCCTGTTCCCACTGCTAACAGCTCTATTGATAGTCTGTGACAACTCCCTGTCCTCTCTAACCTCTGGGAGGGATGGGCTGCACTCTTGCCATCATCTTCTAATTCTACAAGACACCAGTGTTTTTGGAGATGTCTGATTGCCTGGTTGTCCCAATTCTTTGTGTAAGTTTGGAGAAATGTCTTAGCCTTCACACACCTGGGCTGGAATGGTCTCACTGAGTTGTAGGGGATGATTGTGGCAGAGCCAGAAATTCTGCACCTTTGTGGACAGAAAAACTGGTTTTGTTTGAAAACTGACTTGTTGATTTTGATTAATGTGGCAAAGGAGGTAATGTAAAAACTTTGGGGGTCTTTGTTTGATATTTTGAGGTAATGGCTGGTTGCAGGGAAATATTGCCCATCCTTGGAAGTGTTTAAAGCCTGTTTGGATGAGGCTCTGGGCAACAAGGTCATAGGGCAAGGTGTCCTTGCCCATGGCAGGGGGTTGGAATGAGATGAGTTTTAAGGTGCCTTCCAACCCAAATAATTCCATGATTTCTTTGTTTCCTACCCAAGCACCCTGTAGAGGTACTTGACACCACCAAATGCTTCATCAGGTTCTTTCAGTGTTTTGGAAAATGATGGATGTGGGATTATTACTTTCATCTCTGTAAAATGTTTTATTTTAATCTTCACTGTACAAGTGTACAAGGACATTATATAAAATAAAATTACTTCAACCAATGTTTTTCCATATTTTTGTAACATTTTTGCTGTTACAGATTGTGTTACTGCAGGACTAAGTGCACCTGTATTCCATGAGCCCTTCTGGGAGGCTGGAAATTTGTCCTTCTCTGTTCCCCCGGGAAAAAGCTGCTATTTTTGGCTTTGCAGGTTGCAGTGGCATCAGACTCACACGTGGTGATATTTTAATGTACATAAAGCTGTTTTCCTGTGCAGGCTGAATCTTTTCCCCTCTTGGTCCCAAGAGAGTATTGTAGCAGGGGTGGGAGGAGCAGAATGAGCCATTACTGAACAGGTTGACTTTCTAAAGAAAATGTGAGCTGTTTGAAAATGCTCCTACATGTGCAATGTTCCAGGCAATCCTGGGAGATGGATGAGCAGTAAGAGTGCAGGTGAGGCAGGCAGAGGCACTGGAGAAAATGCTGCTTTCTTGTCTCTGTCCCAACACAAATAATTTCCACATAAATAGCACCTATCTGTTATTTAACACTTAAATCATCAAAGTGTCCATCAACAAGGAGTTCTTTTGTGCTTGATGCTCCACAAATATAAAAGTGTGCACATGGGGAAGCATGGAGATTGTTTACAGCTCCTGTTTTAGGGCAAGGAGATGGTGCAGGTGACCTTTTCAGAGCCCTTAAACCCCATTATCTATTAATCACCTATTGCAACAAAGAAGAGTTGCACACAGTTTATCCCACATTTTATCAGCTCTATGGTCTGGTTTCCTAAAGTGAATTTAGGGAAGCTAAACTTTCCTCCTGCTGTCTATTTAAAAACCATTCAACTACACTTGTGTTTGTGTTGGTATGGTGTAAGTCCATAGTAATGTTGTATTTGCATGATCCATCAGGAAAAAAGTAAGAGTCTACCTTCAGCCTGATCCTTGTCGGGGAACTTTTCCGAGATGCGCAGGGAGGAGGGGAAGCAGGACAGACACTTGATGCAAGTAATAGCAAGCTTCCGCTTTATTGTTTACATTACACTGTTCTTATGCATTGCTGCTGCTGCCGTTCACGCCATCACGCATGACCCTATTGGGTCCCCCGTATTGTCCACACACCTTGCATGCACCTTTCAGAGACCCTGATTGGTTCAAGTCCGGGATGGTGCAGTCCCTCTTTGTTTACTTTCTTGCTGTCCTGTTATCTCGTTCTTCAGACCGCTTCTCTCCCGATTTAGAATAGCTTACAGTTCTGTAACCTTGACGAATTCCTGAGGTCTCTGATAGTGTTAGCTAAAGACAGCTTGGCTGGGGCCCGTAACAGGATTCAAATGCTTCCCAACAATCCTTTTGGCTTCTTGGACATGAGGCATGATGGATAACAAGGAAAACAGTTGTCATTTGAAGCTCTGCATGTTTTGTCTCTGCTGTAGCATTTCCTAGAAATATTGTCTTTTTATTGTTGTTGTTTCCTAAAGCCATGGTGCTTGCCTACTGCAAATGGTTGCCAGTGCTAATTTAGTGGTTCCCAGCTCTACCTTCATGGCTGTGCCAGGGAATGTTTCTGAACTCTATAATTCCATGTGTAATGTATGACTTGCTACTCAGGGCTCTGCTCCCTACCAAGCAGAACAGATTAATTAACCTGAGGTAAAGAAAGGAGATCCCTTAACATACCCCTCCCTCTGGACATTTGTTTTCCATGGAGCTGGGCAGTGACACTTTGTGTGAAACAAATAGGGATGTGGGCTGGGCAGGGGGGTGTTGGTGGGGCTGGGTGAGTTATGGTAACATTGGAATCAGGGGACACAGCTGTGCCTCCGCTGTGCACTGAAGGAATGTGTTTTTCCAGTGATGGACGGCATCCTGGGATGCCCTGGAAACCCAGCTCTTAGCTCCCATCTTGGCATTTTTTCGGGGAAGCAGGAGCACCAGCCAGAAGGATTTCCTAGCATGAAGTGAAAGGGATGCTGAGGCATCTGCCTGTTTGAGCTCTCTCCATTGGCAGGTGCAGTTTATCTGTGTGAGGTGGTTATACCGGATTCTCTGTAATGGTATTTTACGGATACACAGAGTTTTTCCTGTTCTCCACAGACCTTGTTTCATCCCTGAGGATGCTCATTCTCCTTGGAGGAGCTGTGGCAAGCAGCAGAAAAGTTTCTCCCTTTGCAATATTTCTTTAACAGGAGGAAGGGGTTTTTTTAACGCAGAACTATTGGTGTCAGGGTGGTAGTTTGAGAATTTTGGAAGGGGGTCACAGCATGGCTTGCTGCACCAGCTCCTGGGTTTGTGGGTCCTGACGAGCTTCATTCAGCACTTCTGGCACCCATCTGACAAACTTCATGTCCAGCAGAACCTGTCCAGGTGCACCCACTGAGTCAATTCACCACTGCTTCAAGTTTAGTTTTGTGTCTCCACTGGGTGGGAGGAAGGACTCACTTTCAAATTTGTGGTCAACATGTCCAGGGCATATGGGCACTGTGGCTTCTCTGTTGCACCACCAGACCAAGCTCATTCTGGCTGAAGTGGATGCAGAGTTAAGATCTCAGAGCAGTGACTTGGGTGTAACTGGCCTCCCCAAACTTGGGATGCAGAGGGTTTCCAGGAAGAATGTCCTGTGTGATGATTCTGAGCTGCAGGGGCCAGGAGGCCAATTCAGTGTGAACAGTGGGATTCTTCCCAGCCCCTAAACTGGGACCTGTTCTGGAGTTTCTGAGCAGGAGGTGACAATTCCATTCCAGGCCTGGTGGCACAATTGCTGATTTTCCATATCTCCTTCACTTATACCCCCTAATTTTGCTTTGGCCATGTAGGTGCTGAGCTCATGCAAGGGGTGAGAGTCATAAGGAGAGCACTGGGTGGTCAGTAGATTGGATGGGGGGGATTAACCTTGCTCCTGCAGTTTCCATGCCTTGTGTTTGCCAGGTGAAAGCACAGCAGGTACGTGTGCCCCAGGTACCCAGCCCTGAGGAGCTGTAGGTCACCTGCACCACGGTCCCTGCACAGCATCCCACCCCTCTGACACCCCAGAGCAAGCTCCACTCTGACTGCCACTATGTGGACAAAGGCAACCTGCAAGGACTCAGAGCTCTATCTGGAGTTAGCAGCTTTCTGTGCAGCACACTGAATCCCACAGGGAGTTTCCAACCTTTCCATCATCTGTTGCAATCCCAGGGTTATTATGGATAGCAATATCAGTACCTGGAAGCTCTTTGGTGGCAGTTGCTGTTTCAGAGGCTATTAAGCTTGCAGCTGAACACCTCTTTGTCTAAGCTAGTGCCTAATCTTTCACATGACAATATCTTTATAGCTAGACCCATCTGGAGCCTGAGTCAAAATCAGATTCACTTTCACTTGAAACTGCAGATTTGGAGAATTACACTGTGTCAGCAGGGGAGGGGGGCGAGATTTTTGCTAAGAAGATGAAGGAGGCATTTCCTTATCTATGAAAGGATACAAAATAGTGTGCTGGTTTTGGCTGGGATGGAGTTAGTTTTCTTCACAGTGGCTGGTATGGGGCTGTGTTTTGGGTGTGTTGATGATGCTGTGATGTTTTTGCTGCTGCTGAGCAGAGCTTACACAGATCCAAGGTCTTTGCTGCTCCGTGCACTGCCCCACCAGTGAGGAGTCCTGGGGTGCACAACGAGTTGGGAGGGGACACAGCTGGGACAGCTGACCCCAAGTGACCCAAAGGATGATCCACACCATGTATTTGATGATATAAAGCTGGGGAAGAAGAAGGAGGGGCATTTGGCAGAATGATGGTGTTTGTCTTCCCGAAAACACATATGATGAAGCTCTGCTTTGCTGGGGATGGCTGAACACCTGCCTGTCCATGGGGAGTGGTGAATGGACTCCTCGTTTTGCATGTGTGGTTTGCTTTCCCTATTAAACTATCTCTATCTCAACTCACAGGTTTTCTCACTTCAATCCTTTCAGTTCTCTCCCCCACCCCACCAAGGGGGAGTGAGTGAGAGGCTGTGTGGGGCTGAGTTAAACCACAACAAATGGCAGCATTAAATCTTTGTCAGGAGATCTTAGCAGGGATAATGTCTTTCTATGTAAAAAATCAACCCAAACAAACCAGACATAATGGACATTTAGGTGAAAGCAAATGATCTATGATTTTTGAGCATGCTGGAATCTGGGTAATGAACTACTTGTTCAGATGTCTTCTTTTGAGTTCATTAGCTTTGTTCCACCCTCCACGTGGTATTTTAATATATATTCTAAAACACTCCTTGCACTACATTCCTATCCCTGTCTTTCAAAAACTAGAACAGCTTAGTTCATAGAATCATACAATGGTTTGGGCTGGAAGGAAACTTAAATATTATCTTGTTCCACCCCCCTGCCACGGGCAGGACACCTTCCACTATCCCAGGTTGGTCCAAGCTCCATCCAACCTGGCCTTGGACACTCCTGGGGATGGGGCAGCCACAGCTCCTCTGGGCATCCTGTGCCAGGGCCTCACCACCCTCACAGGGAAGAAATGCTTGAATTCTCTCTTGCTGGAGATCTGAGTATGGATATGATGTGGAGGATGAAATAGAGGTTCACATATTTTCCATGCTGCTCAATGCAGAGCTGGGAAATTACTAGGCTGACACCTTCCGTTTGTCTCTGTGTTTGCAGTGCTGTGATGCCCCTGCCAAATGGGCAGAGTTATGGATGGGAGCTGCTGGGGTTTTAATCTTTGCTGCTGTGAGCTGGAGGCAGCTTTCAAAGGGCTCCAGTCCTGTATTTCTGAGAGTTTTGCTGTTCAAGTAGGGTTGTGCTGGAGAAATACATTCCCCCCCAGCTGTCTGTAAACCTCCAAGTCTCTCTTTTCTCCAAATACTCCCTTCCATCCTTCCTTCCATCCTTCTTTCTGTTCTTCCTTCTGTCCTTCTTTCCTTCCTCACAAACAATTCCTGAGTGTGAATAATTCCCCCTCCCCTTTGTGGGTTCTTTTTCTAGCTTACATTCAGGTATACTTTTTTTAAGTAGTCTTCCCAAATACTAAGTTTTATACTCCCACTCCATCTCTTCATCACTCATGAATCTTGTTTTTTCTCACTGTATTTTTGTTGTTCATTTAAACGTATATGAATGTGAAGAATTTCTAAATGGTGTAGCCATTTTATTTCCTTCTGTGCCTCTACTTGTATTTGAAGACAACTTGTACAGTGTGATGTGAAAATACCCTCATATTTTTTCATTATGCTGTATCTGTCTGGCTCTGTGGTGACCCTCTGACCAAACAATATCCTCAGTCACTTAGATATCCTCATTATAACCATTAGGTTAAGTGCTGAGCAGAAAATGTATATACTGTACCTTAAGTTTCTAATTACTGTGTCAGAGTTTAGATTGGTGCTATCTTTTTTTAATGGCCAGCAATTCAGTTTCTTGGATGAGGTAGTTGATTGGTTCTTTACTGTCTATAGCCTCAGCAAACCTTTTTTCCTTCTGTGTTTGTGAAAACCTCTTGCCCTCTATTTTTAGTGTTATTTTTTTTGAGAGGAAATAGCAGGAAAGACTACAAAATGCATGTGATTTTGCAGGGATTTAGAACTAAAAATCACTTTTCCAGTGGAATGAAAAATCCCAATGAAGCAAGCATCTGTAAATGAATCTGAAACTCCAGCTGAGCTCTGTGTCCTAAGTTGAGGAGAGGGGCCACTGGGGGCTATGTGGCAGAGTGAAATTTAAGGAAAAATCAGCTGGAGACTTTCCATTTGTTGCTGGTTTCCAGGACTTCACAGCCACATAGATTAGAAACTTATAATTATCCTTTAACACAATTATTATGATTCTCATGTGTTCACCAGCCACCAGCTGCTGAAGTTGTAAAAAAAGCTCCTGAAATAACTTAAGACAACAAAATAAGGAGGATTTAGGAAGGTTGCATTAGGCACCTGAAATTTTATCTCTTTGAAAGTGCTGTGGAACTACTATTTCCTGGATCTGAGCTGAGATGCCAGGCAAGTAAGAGATGTTTGTGCACATGGAGTAGCTGCAAAATAAGATGTTTTTTATTAAAATATGATCTAGAGAGTCACAGTGTATACTTAGAGGTGGGTATGGTGTGTTGGCTGTCCAAGAATTATCTTGTAAGGATGGGAACCTGCAGTCAGATGAGCTGAGCATGACCTGATGTTTCTGCAGGCAGGCAGGGACACTCCAGGTCATGAGAGTGATGCCACTCCAATGCCTGAATGCCGACCTGGTAACTGGATGTTGCAAAAAAATCCCTCTGGTTTTCTTTGGGCAGCAGAGAAGGAGGGTTTTAAGTGCCCTTTTGATTGAGAAGGTGATGCTGGGGACACTGATTTGTTATAGGCTGCCAAGGGCAGGAAATGCCGGGGCTGCACTTTGACCTTTTGGAGAGGGGATTGTTTTCCTTTTTAATCAAATTGTGGCTGTCCTGGTCTAATCTGAGCTATGGGCTCCAGCCTTGAGAAACTCATTCCTTGTGGGTCACTAATTCTGGGGAGGAGGGAGGCCTGACATCTCTCTCCTGGAAGATGTAGTGGAAAGGTCATGTGCAAAACAGGGAGAAATATATTTGTTTCTTCTGCCAGGTAGTCACTCCTGTGCTCATTTAGCATGGGTGTTTACAGATGATGAATCCAGCCCTTGGAAATCTGGTCCTATATTAAGTTTTTGGGGAGAAATGCAATTGGTTTTGGGTTTCTGCAAACACAGACTCCATGGTGAAAAATATACTGAGTTCTGAACAAAAATTAATCCAAGCTCTGAAAGGACTTAATTTGCTAACAATATTAGTATTGGTGCTGCAGATATAGCAAGTCCTTATATCTCAATGTGTTTGTCTCAGAAGTTGTTAATGAAGTTGTTTTAGAAGAATTTTTTTACAATGAGGGTGATAAAACACTGGCACAGGCTGTCCAGAGAGGTGGTGGCTGCCCCATCCCTGGGAGAATTCAAGGTCCAGCTGGACAGGGCTCTGAGCAAGTTGAGGACGTCCCCGTTCATTGAAGGGAGGATGGACTAGGTGCCCTTTCAAGTCCCTTCCAACCCAAACTATTCCACGATAACAAAGTGACGAAGGAATTTGTGAATGTCCTGGGGTGACATTATGATATGAAATATGTATCCCCTTTCGTCTGCTCTGGAGGCCAGTTCTGGTGCCTTTAAACTGAGCCTGCGAGAGGGAAGAAAAACTGAGAGACTTTTGTTTTTAAAACAAAAGTTTGTGTTCAAAGACAGACAGGCTACTGGGGATATACTCAGCAGCAGTGGGGGAGTGGACTACACTTGCTTTCCAGACTGCTTTCAACTCTTTCCTCTGGAGAGAGTTTTCATGTGATTTTGGGAATTATTTCCTCTTTTCTTCTTCTCTTCGGGACAGTTTCACAACATCGGAGCACACCAGGAGACCTTTCTTCCTAGGCCCCAGTAGGGACCCCGCCAACAGCCCTGAGGAGGAGGATATAGACACTAATGCCTACACCTATGGAAGGACTCTGAAATCTTTCCAGGTTTCTCTCCATAGTGAGAGATTTTATTATTTAGCATCATCATCCTTTTCTGTGTGTTTTGTTAAATAAATAGTGCTTATCTCTTTCACTTTCCTCCAAGGAAAATAATTTTTTTCCCAAACCTGGTAGGGGGAGGGGCGGTGGCAACCTGTTTTTCCCTCAGGGGTATTTTCTTCCAAATTTGTCCAAACCGGCACAGTGTAAGGGAAAATAACTGCATGGTGCTGTTTTACAGAGCTATGGTGTGGGATGAAGCATATTGTGAAGCATCAGTGTGCTTGGGCAGGCTTTGGGGACAACAGTGAGTAGTAGAAACCTTGGAGGGACCGAAAGCATTCCCAGCAGGAGCCTGCCTGGCTGCAGCAGCAGAGCTGTCGTTCCTCCTCGTGAGCTGTGCTGGCCCAAACATGCAGAAGAGCCCAATGTCCTCCTGCTCTGCTGAACCATCCCTGTAGCTGTGGACAGGTCTGAGCCTGGCAAGGAAAGAGCTGTGACGTGCCCAGGACCTGCCTTCCAGCCAAGCTGCTTTTAATGGGGTCTCTATAGGAGCCTCTCTGGGCATCTGCGAGCCTGGGGTGGATAAGCTGGTTTGCAGCCATTCTCAGCCCCACAGGGAGCCATGAACACTTATGTTAGCTGTGCTTACAGCACGTTATTCCTTAGCTCTGCACTTACACAGTACCACTAAGCACCTGCTAATGCTCTGGAGGATTTTTAACCATGCATAGCTTGATGAAATAAAAGCTGAGCCAGATAAGCAGGGCAAATGTGGCTGTAGTCACACAAAACCTGCATGCTTTATGTGGGTTTTTTGTATCCAAACAAGCTCCTGGTGATAACACCGAGCTTGCTGCCTGTGACTGTCGTTGTTGGAACAGGGTAGGACAGATGTTTATTCGAGGCATTAAAATTTTCCTTGCTGCTTGACAGAGGTTAAATAAAAGCCAGGGATGTGTTTCCTGAGCACGGGCAAGTCCCTCTGATTTACAGCCATGTGAGCAAGAGCTGGGCCACTTACATTTGGAAAGCAGTTTAGAGAAGGAGCACAACAGCAGTGAAACTGCTTTGAACTCTGCAAGGTGCTGTTGAAACACCTCTCTTGCACTCTGTCTGGAGTCTGTTCCTGTAGCTACTGTGGGAGTTGTTTGAAAATCCTTATGGCTTCGTGGTTTAGGACCACGTGTATACCAAGGGCTCATAGGGAAAGGGGTTGTTTCAGTAGAAATGCCCAGATGCTGGGTCCAGCCCGTTCCTGGGCTCTTGCTGGGATGGCAGGTACTGGTGAGGCTGGACTGGGAATGTTCCCTCTGGGATGAGGCCATCTGAATTGCACGTGGAGGCCAAGGTGAGAGGGGAGCAGTGCTCTAAGTAAATTGTCAGCAGCCTTCCTGTGTGTCCTCCCCTCACTCCCACTTTCTCCTCACCGACATATCGGCGATGTTTATTAAGAGATGACAAGTCTATCAGGCCTCATAAGCAGCCTTTCACAAGGAGGAGATCTTATATCCAGAGAGCATCATCAATCTTGTCTCTGCTCTGCTCTTCTGAGCAGCTGATAGCGAGCAAGGCTTCATTCTCTTCCCCCCTCCTTCCCACCCCTTCCCCTCTCCTCCCCTTCCCCAACCCTCTGCAGCACAGCAGGAACCAGCCAAAGAGAGATTGGATTTGCATAAAGTGTTTGTGGTGAAGAGAGGGAAGGAGCAGGAAAAATGCAGCTCTGAGAAGGCAGCCCCCACTGCCTGGACTGGGGGTAGTCTAAGGATGCAGGATGAAGTGTACCCCAGTTTGCTGCCCAGGCAGCCAAAGACTACTTAATTTGGGGGAAATTGACACTGAGCAGGATCAGTGGGTAGGTAGAGACCAGAAAATCCCTCTCCCTAGCTAAGGCTGCTGCTGTGCTGGTGGGGGCAAGATGAAGAGTGATGCTGCAGTCCAGCTGTGCCCTTGTGATGCTCCTGCCCAAGGAAGAGCAATGGAGACTGTGATTGACTCATCCCTGGAAGTGTTTAAGGCCATGCTGGATGGGTGGGTTGCTCTGATGGGTTGCTGGATGGGTTGCTCTGAGCAACCCGGTCTAGTGGAAGGTGTCCCTGTCCATCTAGGTAATTAGATTATCTCTGAGGTCCCTTCCAAGCCAGGCTGTGCTGTGGTTCTGTGACTCTTTCATCTCTATAATTCAGTGGTCTCTGCTGGGAGCTGTGGCTGTTCCCTGGAGGCAGAGGCTGCTGAAGAGGGATTTTGTGCAGGCTGAGTGGGTAGAGCAGATGTACTGTCCTATAGCATGTCAGAGGTAGGGTCAAATCCTGAGAATACTGTGCAAGGGCTCAGAAATCCCCTCTCAGAGCAGGAATCATCGCTTCTGTTTCTATTTTACAAAATTCATCGTATAAGTAACTTTTTTTTTTGCATGATCTGCACACTTGACTCTTATGGTGAGCTGATGGGTTTGAAAACCACTGTTACTTTTTCTCCCTGACCAAATTAAGTTTCTAGTTATTCCCCCTCCTCCATTTTCCAATTCCTTTTTTTTTTAATTTTTTTTTCCAATTCTTAAAATTATTTTTCTTGCCTCTGCTTTTATCTGGAGACCCTGACTGTTTAGGAATAAATTTTGTGTGCAGCTCCATCCCTGAACAGTAAGAATGTGCTAAGAAAAGCTGCCCGCTGCTTCTTAGAAATCTCCTTCTCACAGCTCTGCTCATGCTGGCAATACCTTGGTGTCAGGGGAGAAGACATGGATTCACTTTTGGGAGCTTATTAGGTAACGTAACAGTGAGCTTTTCCACAAAGATTTTGTTCCCTGGTGTTTCCAAGACTTCTATGGCAGAGAGCTGGGTGATCTGTAGGGAAGTGGGTTTTAGCCTGTGGCAGTGCAGAGCTGAGCTGGATGTCCTCAACT
The DNA here is from genome assembly GCA_013399225.1 of Rhipidura dahli. Classification (NCBI taxonomy): domain Eukaryota; kingdom Metazoa; phylum Chordata; class Aves; order Passeriformes; family Rhipiduridae; genus Rhipidura; species Rhipidura dahli. Next base: position 122,837 of record VXAC01001407.1, read on the forward strand.
CCCTGTCTCCCATTGCAGGAGACAACAATAAAATCACATTTATCAAATAGCCTAAATCCTTGGTGGAGGATTATATATATCAGGCTTGCAATTGTGGGATGAATGTTGACACATCCTTGTTAAAAATGTTGCTAAACCTTGCATATCTGATGTGCTTTCTTTTTTAAACTAAAAACTGTAGACAGCACCCCAGATAAATATAACCAGGATGCACCTCACCAAGTTTTGCAGAGACAGACAGTTTCTGTCTGAAGATGCATCAGAAGAGCTGGCAATTTCAAGGAGTTCCCATTAAAACTTTATGATGAGAAATTGAACATGAACCTCACAGAATATTTGAAGCATTAAAACTAACCCGGTGTGAAATTTCCCACCGATCCCTTTAGAACAAGGCAGGAGTTTATGCTCCATTTTAAGGCTCCTCAAGCACAGCCCCAACCAGGATGGGACAGGAGCTGCCTGTGTTAACAGATCCTCGTGGGACATGTGGTGGAGAGAATTACGAGACTTTGTTGGTGGCATTTGGAGTCTGAGCCTGCTCCCTTGAGCTCGGTGGGAAATCTGTTACTATGCACAGCACTTTACCTCGAGCTCAGGTCCCAAGCTGCCAAAATAATTTGGCTTGTACAGGAAAAAAGGCTGAGGTAAAGACCTGGGAAGAGGAGAGGTGGCAGAAAATGGCTCTCAACTGAGTAAAGGCCTGTCAGGAAGGAAATTATTTGCCATGTTAATTGTTTAGGTGTGAAGGGATGGCAGGAGTTGCACCAAGATCCATTTGATTCAGTCTGGTGTTTGTGATGGCTCCAGCCCTGAGTGGTTTAGTAGAAGGTGGAGGAAATTGTAGAGAATACAGCTGCAGGGGGGACTTACTCCCATTCTTCTCTGTCTTTCAAAGGTCATTGGAAGCCCAAGGGTTTATATGCCTCCCGAAATTCTGTAGCATTATTATTAGATGTCATTAAACTTGTTGTCTGTAATGTGGCAACATTACCCTTTTGATTCATATATATTTCCCTCCTGTCCTGTTCCTTGGGAGTGGGGCAGGAACAGCCTGACACATCTTTCCTCTGCCCCGAACTCCCAGGATCCAAGGATAGGCAGTGTCAGCACTGTGAGCCCAGGTTTGCTTGCTGTGCTAGGGAGACAGCAACTGATGCTACAGGTTTTGGTTTTGTAAGGTCTGTATTTTTCCAAAGGAAGCTGCTGGTTAATAGTGGACCTTTTAGAGATAAAGATAGTAATTCCTGGCTTCATGGGAAGCACTAGACCTGTCACAGAGGTGCAGCATCACTTCTGTGAGAGAGGTGTGCTGTGTCCCCCACTGGTCACCCCCCTGTGGCTCAGCCTGGGCCATCAGCCAAGAGGGCAGGTAGCACTGAAGGAAATCAGGTATTGCAGGTTCTCCATCACCACTGTACCTCTGTTTTGGTATTCAAGGGGCTTCACACGCTTCATGTGCCTTCTCCTGGAGTAGATGGGCAGAGGGTTTTTCTCATACCCATGCAGCACGTGGTCATTGATCTGTTTTTCTCCTTTCCCTTTCTGTTCTGGATATTTTCTTCCCTGGGCCAAGCCTTTGCTAAGAAGGGGCTGAGGGGTCCAGAAGAGGTCACCTTTTGCTGTCTGGGTCTGTAGTTCATGTCAAGCCAGCAGTTTCTCCATCAAATGGGCTTATCTCTCCCTTGGACAACAATCCGTCATCGGGGTTCCCCAAACTCCCTGTACACACATGATTTGGAAGATGGGCAGCAGCAGCTCGGGAGAATGAAGCTAGAATTACTTCATTGTCCCCTGAGATTATCAGGTCAGCAAGGGTCGCTACCAGGAGAGGCCATTAGAGAAGCACATGGAGGAGACCCCAGCCAAGTTCTTTTATCCTTTGTTGGACTGTGCTGTTGCAAATCGCCTTCCTTGACAGGAAGGCTGTCCTGGGCCATGGGATGGGGATCTGTGTGCCACAGGGAGACCCTGCTCCATGTAGGCAATATTTGAGAAGCATGGAGACCCTGGATTTTCTGGAGTGGCAGCTCTCTTGGAGCAAAATGTCTTTTCCCCTGCTGCAGAAATTGGCACTGGAATCCCACAGTGTTTGTCTTGCTGCCATCAACGAGAAAGAGGGAAGGAGTGAGAGTTTGCTCCATCACTTTCCTTAGCTCTAAAGCACACGTTGATTCAGGAAGAAGCCCCTTCCCTAATTAGAAATGCCACAGTGATGAACAAACCAGCTTCATGTCTGGTTTTTGCTCAGCTGCTGAAGCTTGAGTGCAGTGCTGGGGTTCTGGCTTTGAACACTGGCATAGCTGTGGTTGTGCGATGGCTGATGGACCACGTGGCCATTAAGGACCCCGGGGGAGCCTGTGGGAGCATTCCTCTCTCCTCCCAAACGCCGTGACTCACATTTGACCATGGAGAGGAGCAGCTGCAGTCTCCAGGAGAGCCTATAATGAGGCCAGAATCTCTAGTACGGGGCCTGCTTTCTGTCAGCTCTTGGAGGAGGTTGCGGGTAATTACCTCTCCTGTCTGCTCCTCACTGCTGCCGGCTCTGCTTCAGGTTCAAATGCTCGCTGACAGGGAGAAGAGTGCTTGGATACACAATTTAAAATTCTGATGGCATGTTGTCAGGTCAACATGCTGCAATATGGGAAGGGATCCTATGGACTCTAGCATCATTCTTGACTGTGTCGCTCTTGCCTGGTGCTTTTTTACCTGTTTGAAGGGTACCTGGTGGGCGTACTGCTGGCTGCCTCTGGGTTTCCCTCCTGTGGGGTTGTAGCTGTTCTGGTCTCCTCTCACCAGACCTCTTGAGTCTGCTTGCCACCTCAGTTTGGTCTCGTGTTGGGGATATTCTGTATTGTGCTAGATGAGCTGGAAATGGCAGCAAGCAGGAAGGTTGAGAGGAAAGAAACCCAGGTTAGAGATCACTGTAAATTGCTGTAACCCTTCCTTTAACTGATGTTAACACCTTTACAGTAGGAAAACCTTTTCATAAGGTTCAATCTGATGTTTTATCAGCTGTCTTTGAGACTGCAGCCTTGGCTTAGAGTTTGAATCTGTGCTTTAATTGGCCTCTGTCTACAGAGCTGGGTAATACACCCTTTGTTGTGCAAAGCTGCATCTCAGCACAGTTGTGCAAAACTGTGAAGGGCATTTTCTGTCAACAGAGTGAAAGGTCCTGGGGGGAGCACTTTTACCTGCCTTTGCAGCACTGGGGGAGGACACTTGGCCATGTGAACTGCATCTTGCTCTCCCCAAGGCAGATCGGTTGCCTGGATGTTTTGTGTAGCCTTGCTGGAAAACAAGCCTAATCAAATAGCAAGGTCAGACCTTGCTATGGACTGAGAGAAAGTTTCCTATACTGTGTTGCTGGACCAAGGACCAGGTGTGTGGTCCTGTCTGTCCTAGCAGTTCCTAGCTGTGCCAGTGTGACTTGAGCTTGGTAAAGAAATGGCATGGACCTTCTGCAGAGCAGGAAGAACCCTGGTGTAGACAGATGCAGAAGTGGCTGAAAGAGAATAATATTTTAAGCTGGGGAGAGCAGGGTGGGTTTCTGCTGCCCATGAGCCAAATGCGAGTGGGACACAAAGGGGGGAAGTGATGGGGTAAGGAGAGTGCCAACCTTTTTGTGCCTGAGTGTGGGGGTTCTGCTTCTGTCTCAGTGTTTTATTTTGCTTGTGCCTGCCACCTTCCCTGTCCATCTGCCTGTTGGTGACTGGGGTACACCTCGGTGGAAGCTGGGGTGAACACAGGAACACCAGGCATGCCAGCACTGGAACCAGGGTGGCAAGGCAGGCAGTGCTGCAGGTAAAACTGTCTCCAAGAGTACAATCCCAGCCCTATCCTGGATTTGGGGCCATGGTTAGGAACGGGAGCAGGGTAGTGCCTCTGTCTGGAGTGATGCTGAAACTTGATAGGGACGGCATGGCGGCTGTAAATCAAAGGGCTGGGATTTGGAGGGTGGTGTTCGGATTCGTTAAGGGGTTTTTTATTTATTTTCCTTTCTTGCTGTTCTCCAGGACTGTTATCCGTTCGGCCAGGAGGTGGCTCTGGAGCACGCTGTGGAGCAGGGCACAGCTCAGCGTACAGTAGCCACAGCGACAGGGAGGGAGAATCTCCGACCGTCGCCAGTTGGCGATGAAAGGCAGATGGCCTTCCTTGGAGATTCCAGACGGGATGAGTGCGTGGCCTCTAACACACATACGCAGAAGCAGCCTCGGCGCGTTCCCAAACTCTTCTGACACCGCGTGCTCTGATGCGATGTTTAGGAAGTGGGGAACATGCTCTTGGTGCTAGTAACATAAGCTTGGCTCAGGCTGTCATTTTGGAGCGGGAATAACTCCGAACGTGACATCACACCAGATGCAGGCTGTTCTCCAGAGCTCCAGACATGCGGAGAAAGTTGTTGTGTGAGGCAGCTGCTCTGAGACGTGCGAAAGAGGAGCTGCTTTTGTGCTTGCCCAGGTCCCCAGGGATATAGGGCATGAGGGGCGAAGCAGGGAAAGCCTTGACAGAAGTACAGAGAAGCATCGCTGCTGTCTAGGAAGATATTGACGTCCCAGGCTTTGGAGTCTGTGACAAATCTTGTGCCTGGGACACACAGGGCTGCCAAGGCTAACTGACTTGCTCTCTGTCATCTTTGGGCAGTGCTGTGCCCCTGACAAATTGAAAACTCCAGGCGTGAAGTGCTAGTGCTCCTGTATGAGTAGAACAAGATCACAGTAGCCCAGGACTCTCTTCAGAGTTGAAGCTTTGGGATGCCCTGGAAGCAGGGAATTCCTGCTCTTAGTGCTGTTCCTAGTGATATGGTTCCTAGTGGTCTCCTCTGTGCTGAGGATACAGAGAGTTAGCCCTGGAAATCTGATTAAGTCTGTGTTTTGATCCCCCTCCTAGGAGCTCAGAGAGGAGCTGGAGGGACCTTTTACAGGAAAAATTGGAATTCACATTTTGCAGAGCAGGAGGGATGGTGAAAGTCAAGTGGGACAGGGCTCCTCAATGGACAAAGAAAAGAAACAGGCCTAGAGCTCACTTAGGCCAGAGTAGAGATGTGTTCAGTTTGTTTCATGGAAGCACCATGTGGGCTCTGTTTGGAAGGTCAGGAGAACCAGAGATCCTGGTGCCGGTGCACCTGATTCATGTGTGTGCCTGGTCATGGGAATGGCCAGAAGTCCCTGGGGCTGTGTTAGGTGGCTGCGTCATTCACAAAGCACAGTGTGAACCCTCAGGCCAGATGGACAAGTTTGCTTGGACTTCTACAGGCTGGAGAGACAACCTGTAGAAAGCAGAGGAGGGCAAAACATGTTCCCTTAAACCATGCTCCTATGAAAATGCAGGAATACAGTGCTGTTCCTGATGTGATGGGAGTCTTGCATGCTGGTTCAGGGCTTCTCATGCTGCACACAGGACTGTCCTGCCCACGAGAAGGTCTGACACTGCTTTGTCTCTATCTGTAGCGGCCCAGCAGTGCTTTTGGCAGTGCTGGCCAGACATTTTGTTTTCTTTCCATCTGGTCTGAGATTAATGGAGAGCCTTGCAATAACTTTGTAGGTTTGGAGTTAAGTGCAAAATGCTTTGCCTGTTGACCTGCAGAAGTCTGTGGCAGGACCAGGGGCTGAAACTTAACCTCAGCCTCCTCTGCTCTTGGCCCCTCTGCAGCTAGTCCTGTTTGACTAGGAACCAGGACCAGCAAGTGGGCCCTGTTGTGAGGTACTGGTTGTTTGCTCTTCATAGCCTATTGCTGGTGAAAGCTGAAGGAAGAGTAAGGGCTTCAATTCAGCTCTAGAGCCTCTGCTGGCTACTGCCTTGTCCTTTGCCAGTACAGTGTGAAGTGGGGAAAGGGGATTATTCAGCACCACTGGTCCCAGTCTTCAGTCTGGGAGCTGACTTTTGAGGACAGACCTCAACCCCACACCCTTGTTTGCTAAATGAGCTGGATCTAGAATTACAGCTGATTTGTTTTTCATTGACAGTTGTAGGGCGAAACCTTCCTCTGTGGTCTGAGATAAGCTGCAGGTACTGAACTGAGAAATCCAAACTTGTTGCCACTTTTCAGGATGTGCAGTGAAGCCTGTCTGTTCTCTGCCTCTCTATGGCTTCCTGGGGATCTGGAGAGAAAGATGAGAGATTCCCCAGGCTCCATGTGAGTTGCAACTCTAATTCAGTCTGGATTGCTGGACCCGGAGTCCGCTGTGGGCTGTTGAAGGAGTATGTGCTCTGCTAGGGTTAAATGCCTACATGAAATCAATATAAGTTTTATTGCCACCACGTGATGTCAGCTGGAACTCTGCCACCCATAATAGAGGCTGTGTTAGGTCTCCCCCCTCCAACTACAGGACAGATATATTGGTCTAGACAACTGAAAAATAGTGGTATATTGGGAGGCTGTGTTTTCATTATGTAAATGGAGTTCTACAGGAGGATTAATTGATTATTCAGTTACTATGGATCTATCTTGGATGTCCTGGCAAGATGAGAGAACCTGATGGAAGCTCTCTAGTGGTGCTCTGTGGTAGCACAGAGTCCTTCATCACCCTCTGCTCCCCTCCAGGTAGTGCACAGTATAAGTGTTTCATAATGCTCTCCCTACAACAGGAGTTGCTTCCCAGAATGGTGTAGGTGCCTTCATGTTTGTGACTGGTGACCATATCCTGGTACAGGCAACAAAATCTTGCAGGAAATAGTCAGAACCAACCTATTCCGTGCTGTTTGGAGGGACTCAACTGTTGACCAAGTCTTGCTGATGGCAGCTGGAGACCATGCAGAGGGCTCCTGAGTAAATATATTGTTGCAAGTGCTGGGACATGTTGAGATAAATCAGTTTTTGGAAACTTGCTCCTAGCTTCAATGTACTGTTTTAGCCCCAGCCCAGCATGTGAATTATACAGAAACAGAGGGGAAAGATCAGCTGGGGGGAGAAGGGCACCGTGATTGCAATAGGTACAAATACGTATTTCATGGGCAGCTGGAGAGCTCTTTAGAGTAGAACTTAGTGGACAATGTGATGCTCCAGGTGAATGTAGTACTATTCAGGCATTAAGTTATGTACACAATATTTTAAATTTTTTAATATTTTGGCGCATGGATCAGCTGCTAATAGGAATGGCTATTAAGTGCTTGGTGCTGTTGTTCTGCTATAATTTCTAGGTTGTATCTGTGGCATTTTAAGAGCTGTCCTGTAAACATGCTGAAGTTTCCACTGCTGCCTGCATCACTGCGGTGTCCAGGTGTGGGGACAGCTCTGGAGCAGATCTGCTCCCTCCCTGTGGCCCTGGAGCATTGGGTCTTTTTGTGGGTAAGCAAGCAGGGCTATCATATCTTCATAACTAGATATGTCCCTTCTGGCCAGATGAACACATTATAGCACAGGGAGTATTTTCTGACTCAGAAAAACCTGTACTGCCCTCCCCAGCAATGGGAAATAGACCTGTACACTCTGTTGGACTCAGCTTGCTGCAGGAAGAAAGGACCGCTGTGGTGAGATGGATGCACTCACTTTCTGCTGTCCTGCTGTGTGGGATATAATTGCTTTATCCTTCTCTGTTCTTCCAAAACCATTTTGATATTGCTGCCCAGATCAAATTTTGTGAAGAACATTTTAAAACGAATCTTAGCCTTTGGCCTGAAATACATCACCTGGGGAAAGTTCTACAAACAATCCTGATATTTGGAGTCTGGGTGTGGAAAAGTGGTGATATTGGACAAGTGGAAATTCAGATCTTTACGGGCAAGTGCAGACACTGGAACAGAGGGTGGTGTATCCCCAGGTTTGGGTGGGAAACAACTCTTTGGAAATTGTAAAAGTTCTAGTGCTGAAAGTACAGTGCTTTTAGGAAGATAATAAAATAATGAAGCTTGCTTCTATTTCCATGTCTGTAAAACAGGTGGAAAATTAAAATTCAGCAATGTCACTAATTGTAATACACTCTTACAGAAAGTTTGCAGAGTGTCTCGCAGTCCTGCTGAGAACAGGGCAAGAAACTTTCTGGAGCCCCAAGTAAGGACCAAAAGAGGTGAGATTCTCCTTTTTCTATGAGAAGAGAACAAACTGTGGCCAAGTACACCCTTTTTGGAGTGACAGAATTGCATGAGACTGCTGCAGTGGTAGCTGTGAGATGGCTTTTTACACACATGTCCTGATGCTGGGGAGCCAATAGAGGAGACTAATTGTTAGACTGGCAGTCTTTAGGTCAAGGCTTCCACTGAAATTGGAATTGATATAATTTATTTAATTTATATTTTCTGCTCCTTTGTTCAGCATTGGCTCTGAAGATGCCGGTCAGCTCATGCTTTGTGCTGCTGGCACATCTTGTGCAGCACGAGGCGTCTTTGTTCTTTTCCTTAAGTCACCAAGCTCTGACAATTTAAGTGCAGAAACTTTGCAGACACGAGGCTTGTTTGCAAGGCAGACATGCATTTTCACATCCTGTCTCATGGATTCCTGAACAAAGCTGTTTACAGGAAAAAAAAAAAAAAGCACTAATGCTATACTAGGAGGGGGGAAGCATAATGTATTCTTCAAATGTTTGTATGTCAGCAAAACGCCTGCAAACCATTCAATAGATTAATCCTGTAGCTGGCCTAAAAGGAATGGATTTCTAGCCATAACTGAGATTGGGAAAAATTGATTTCCATGTTCCTGTTGACTGAATAAGATGAAAACAACTGCCTTGGCACTCATTACTAGGCCAAGAATTCAGATCTCTGCTGCTGAACTGCAGAGCTGGGCTGAATTCTAGAACCAGCCCAGCCCAAGAGGGGATGAAAAAGGGGCTTTTCAGAAACCAAATCTTAAATATTTCCCATTGTGAAAATGGGACTTGCAGCAGATCATGGCTGCTAAAATACCTGGTGGCTTTGTGCGGATGTGTGTCTGGATGCTTTGGTCTCTCAGCCAGAACTATGAAAGCACTTCTGGTAATCAAAAGTGTGAGAATGGCTTGGTTTAGGTTGGACATTAGAAAAAGTTTTTTCACCCAGAGGGTGGCTGGGCACTGGAGCAGGATCCCCAGGGTCACAGCCCCAAGGCTGCCAGAACTTGAGAAGCATTTGGTCAAGGCTCTCAGGCACAGGGTGTGATTCTTGGGGCTGTCCTGACAGGGCCAGTTGTTGGACTCAATGATCCTTGTGGGTCCCTTCCAACTCAGGATATTCTGTGATTCTGATCTGATTCTGTGAGCTGCTGCTGGAGGTGTGATGCATGCCTTGCCACCTGGAGTCTTGCTATTACACTAAGCCCTTGAACAATCTCTTAAGTTCCTCAGGACTGAGGAACTTAACCACTGCTCTTTGGCACTCAATGGTCCATCGCCTCCAGGTTTAGAAAAGGGAAATAGTGGGTGGTCTGTGTTACCAGAGTATATGCCTTCCAGTGGGCTTCTCTGAAGTTGTTTCCTCCAGCTCTAGTGTAAAATTTCGTTTCAAGAAGCAGTTAAAAAGAAGAAATTTAACATACGTTCAGGTTCCATGGAAGTTGTTTCTGAATTTACTGTTAAGAAACTCTTAATAAGGGAGATAATGAGCTTATGCCATGGCGGAGTTGGTAATGGTCATTGTTTTCCCCACCTCTGGCAAAAGACAGTAGAAAAGATGGGAGAAAATACTGGTTAGGACAGGAGGTGACATCTGCAGGTGGGGCAGCCATGACACACTCTCCAGGTCCATCTGTGTTCCCTGTGTGTGGGGAGTCCCCAGCTGGTCTTTCCCAAGTTTTTCCAGGCTGGATGAGCTGCGTCCTCCTACTGGGTTGCTGTGTCAGAGAGCTGACCTCCAGCTCAGGGAGAGATGGGCAGCCATGATGCCAGGATGGCTCTGGCCCACCTTGATGCAGCTGGCAGCATCACATGAACAACTCCTGTACTCACGAGAAGAGCAAAGCCCTATGGTGCTAGAGGTCCTACCTGGGAAATATTTGCATCTTCTTTTTGATCAACACAAGTGAGCAGTAAACAGGATCTCCTCAGTTAAACCTGGTACCCAGTGCACCAACTTTGACTGATCCATCTCCAAGCATGTCCAGGGATTAGGACATGTCCAGCTTGGCCTTTCTTTTCCAATTCTGTCTTGTTTTCAATACAGTTGGAACAGTCTACAAAAATCCACGCAACCATCTCTTCAAATGCTTGTGACTGAGGGAGAAGATATACACTTTGTTGTGACATCATTTCAGAAGCCTTTTTCCCCCCCTGTGACTGGTTCCCATTGGAGAACCTTTATGCAGGGAGCAGAGAAGGCAAAGGACACAAACTAAGTTTGAGGTCCTGCAAATCCCAACATGTCCCATCTTTTGTTGTGGATTAGGCCAATGTGAAAAGGTAAATCCCTGTCCTGAAATTCCCTGGGAATCACGGCAGCTTCTGACTGACTGCAAACAGATCACTTGATAACCCTCAGTTTTATTGACATAACTCCAAAAATATGCTGCAAAGTGTAAATAATAAATGTGTAGTATCTGCAGTGGAGCAAGTAAACACTGCCTGATGTTGTCTGATATTTCACTGGCAAGGTGTCCTCAGTGATGCTCCGGCAGAATAATTTTCCAAGCGAGTGGCTTGCATGACAGGTGGATGTGCTGAGCTCACGCAGCTGCGCATGGAGCTGGATCTGGGAGTGGCAGGGCCGGCACAGCTCCGTGCTGGAGATGGCAGCGGGAACACCACCCCAGGTCCCTCCTGCTGGCTCCCAGCATCTTGGCAGGGAGGTGTGAGGAAGTGCCTGGCAAACTCACCCCCGGCTTGCTGACATGGGCATGTTGCTAAAAGCTTTCTTTCTGTGTGGTGTGGATGTATCAGCTTCCAAGGCTGAATGACACATGGATTAATAATTCATGCTGGAGGTATTGACTGTTGGGCAGTCTTGATCTGATCTCTTGATCTGAGACCATCTTGGTGGAAGCTGTTAGGACCCTTTCCCTGGGTGAAGGAGCTTCCTTCCTGCTCAGGTGCTGAGGTTATGCAGGAAAAAGTCTCCCCATGGCAAGGTGGCTGCTGGTGTGCTACCAGATCCTCTCCAGGCTGTCAGCTCTTGCAGCCAAGACTGCTCCTTTTTACCCAGAGTGTGCTCCCATTCTGCTTTTTGCAGTGTTGCAAAAGGGCAGTAGAAGCCAGACTGTTGAAGACCAGCTTTCCATAGTCCATAACTTTCAGATGGACTTTTGTGCCTGCTGTGGCTGAAATGCTGAGTTTGAAATAGTTTTTGTGTTAGGGTGGTCCTCAGGATTGACTCTGCAGGTGCTGCTTGGGCACACTGTTGTGTGCAAATAGTCTGGAGTCTTCCCAAGGGGATTGCAAGGCAGGAAAGTGTACATTGGCTGATCTGACCCCGAAGGAGTAGCATCCCCCTAGAAATGGAAGTGGGAAACCATGGTTTGCATAAATGTGAATTTTAAAGGATCAAGTGTCTTTGTGTGCTGTGATCCTGGATGGAGGGTGCCACCCTCATGCTGTGTCTTGTACCTGTTTGGCAAAGATTTTCCTTCCTGCCCACATGGAGACACCGAAAAGTCTCCAAGGTGACCTTAGGGCTGTACAATAACAGTCTGCAATGTCTGTAGTCATGAGTGGCAGACAGAGGAGACCAGGGATGTGTGTCCAGGAATCCTGGGAAACTGCTCTCAGCTCCAGCAGTGACAGAGCTCCCCAAGATCTGCCTTTCCTTTCCCCTCATCCTGGTGCCCAGTGTAACATTGCACTGACTGTCCCAGATAAGATATGAAACTGAGCTGATGAGCTTTTGCGAGCAAAACTCTGTTAACAAGAGCAGGGAGGTTAATCTTGGATCCCTGCCCAATTTGAAGTGGATATAATCTCTAAATGACTCATACCAAAATGAAATGCACTTATGAGGGAACGTGTCCCTCTCTCTTGTGTAATGCTGATGTGCTGAGGACAGAGGGGACAGAAACTTGTGGATGAGTGAATTTTGTGCTGAATGTGTTAGGAAGCAAACCAGGCCTGTCTTTCTGGGTGGATGCTCTGTTTTCCAAGAGATTCAACAAAATCAAGCTGGAATCAAGCAACAAAAGCAACCTAGAATAGACCGGATCATGGTTCCAGTCTCTAGTTTGATGGACTCTGGATTAGTCCTGAGTCCTGTATCTTTTATGGGAACACCTTACCTGTGGCACTTTCCCTGGGTCGGGGTTATGCTGTCATCCAGCTCTGTGTGATGGACAATGCTCCAGAGGCCTTGGCTCTGGTGTTCCTCTGTCCACCTTGGTCAGGGGTAGAGCAGCTGGGGTCCTGGGATCTGCGGTTAAAAGGAGCCATGGGGAGGACCCACCATGAGTAAAAGCTGTGCACCAGGAGCCCGGTGAGCAGATAAGTGTAGTAAGATGAAATAGGCTGGCTGGCTGCAATAGCTGTGCAGCACTGGCTGCTGGGCTCAGAGGACTAAGAGTTCTTGATGCTGCAAAATGTGCTGTAGCAACACAGGATCTCACTGTACCTTGGTCACCCAGCAGCACTGGACCAGGTTCTGGGAAGCTTCCAGCCTTAGCTTCACCAAACTTGTGCTCTGGCCAATGCAAATGTTGCTTTGGAGATGTTGAGAGGTTTCTCTCCCCTTCTCTTAAAAAGAACGTATGTTCTCACTACTAACAAGCAGGTTTGCAAAGAGTCTATTTTTAAGATGATTACAGGGTATCAGTAGCTGTTCCAGTGTCAACTGTCGGTTTTGTTTCCTTGTCGGCAGTAAACTGTTGGCAGGTTTGTGCACCAGAGGTTTACTCCTTCCCAGCTGTAATTGCACAGCACGGAAATTATCACTTGCTCTGTGCATGCCTCTGCTGGTTCATCCCTCTGAGCCTGCTGTTTGTGAGCAGCTCCTCCAAGCACATCCCACCTGCTGAAGAGCCATGTCGTGGCATCTCCTGCTGGCAAGAGACAAGGCCTGGGTAGATCTAAGCTGCAGAGATGAGACTGAATGTGGCATTGTAATACAACTGTACTCAATATTGGTGCTTCCTGCTTTGTTGCACTGGGAGAGAGCCCAGAACCCAGTTCCTTTCCCACTAAGACAAATGCAGAGATGATTTTTTGCAGGCAGTTTTCCCCATGTGCTGTATAAAATTATACCTACAGTCCCAGCTAAGATCTTCAGGATGGGGAACATGGATGATCTGGTGGCTGAGAGTCTGGAGAGCTGGTGCACTTCAGCTTGTGCATGTGTCTGGTGCATAGCTCAGCCTTTCTGCATGTCAGATCCCTGTTTGCCTGGCTGGCAGAACAGCATGGCCAGACTCCACCAGGCTTTTCTCCACGTAGCCGCGGAGAATCAGAAGTCCTCTAATGGAATAAGGGATGTGAATATCTTCTGCTACAGCCAAGGCTGTGTTGGCTGGAGAAGGCACTGGAGTGTTAACTCATCCCATCCCTTCCATCCTGCTCCCACACTGCTCAGACAGAGGTGACTTATGGAGGAGGAAGAAAATAGGATCCTTTATTGAGAATTAAGGAAACAGCATTGTAAACATGTGCATCCTTTTATGTTTGTTTATTTTTAAGAGTCTAAGTAACCCCATGATTTCTGACTGCAGCTCTGCACACAGAGGTGATGAGGGAGTGTAGTGGGAGAAGGGCTCAGAAGTTCCATTCCTTATCCCACAGGGCACATCCTGTAGGAAGCAGCCCTTTTCCCTTGACAGGAATGAGATGGTGACAATGCCCAGGTGTGAAGTCTGCTCCATGGCCTTCAGAGCAAGTCCTTGGCACACCTCTGGGTTCAGACTTGGCCTTCTCCCCCATCCTGAAAGTTTTCAAATGCCACTGAACTGATGGGAGAGAAACAATTGTTCTGTTTCCTAGGCTGACACCTCCTGCTGAGCATCCTTCCCTGCAGGAATGGCAGTCCTCTGGTGTTACTCTGGGGACATGCCGCCGTGGTGCTGATGGGACCAGACAGGATCCGTCACTGTGCTGATGTGTCTCCTCCACAAAAAATCCTAAATGACACCAGTGTCTGAGAGACAAGGAACAAAGGAAAAACCAATAAAAATATCTGCTCTGTTTGGTCCCCTCTGGTCATCTGTCATTCTAGTCTGGAGTGGAGACTGTGGAAGAGGGCTGGGGTTTGGAGGTTCCGGGGATATGAGATGGGTTCACTTTGTTCATGTGAGACCAACAAGCCTGGCAGGCCAGAACACTACTTCTGCTGGACTGTGTTTATAGACTCTCTGTCCCTGGTTTTAGCTTGTTTTTGGTGTACAGACTCCTCTGACTGGTGCCATAACCAGACCCTGGCAGTGGGGAAAAGAGGGGATGGGGCAGAGCTTGGTGTTGCTGGTGCTTCACAAGCATCGGAAGGACCTTGCCAAGGTTGTGTGAATCTCTCCCTGCCTCAAGGTAAGATCACCTCTACCTCTGTCACTGCTGTACTAATCTGTTTTTAAGGACCCTTGGGGATACAGGTTGCTCAACCTCTTCCAAGACTTCTAACAGGAATAATGTAACAAGCATATAAAGTGTGCTGCGGTTTTTGTTTACTTTTCTTCCTTGCCTTAATTTTTAGCCTGTTGTTTGTGTTTTATGGTGGCTATGGCTGAGGAAACCTTTTCTTTCATGTTTCTAGGGGGCTGTTTGAAGCTGCTCTCAGATCAATGAGGACCAACAAGGATGGCTGTGCTCCTCTGCAATGTGTGTGACAGATGTGTCACCTCTGGGCTCACTCTCTCCAAATGGTCCATTTCTGTCTCAAAACACAGTGGCCAAAAGCAGAGCACCAGACTTATGATGAAAATCAGCTTTTAAGGTAAGAAGCTGAGATACTGTTGCTTGAATGAGATATATGGGGAGCCTCTCTCATCTGAAGATGCTGACATTAAACCTTCAAGGCATCACAGCCTTAGCTCTTCAGAACACCTGTCTTGTCGGGCAGGTAGATTTCTCCCAGATGTGTTTTCTTGTTTTAAATTGTCTGGCGGAGTTTTTCCCTCTCTTTAAACAGCTGTTATTTCCAGCAGTTGAAGGTACTTTAAAACTGGGTGGTTAGTGCTTGTGAAATAGTCTGGGCTGTTCATTTTCACAGGATTTAAGAGTGACTTACTGTTTATGTCCTGAAAATTGTTTGTTTTGCCTGGAGGCCATCTTGCACAGGAACTTAAATTGTTGGCTTGACTCTTCTTTTGTGTAAGTTCAAGTTTTGTATTTGTCCAAGTGGAGACTTGTGTGTTCTATAACAACCTCTTCTTGTCTGTGACAGCAGCATTTTGGGACCAGCCCTAATCAGAGTTTTGAGTGGCACCACTCCGAAGTGTGCTGGAGCTGCCTGATTTGGAGGGAAAAGAGAGATGGGAAAGCACGGATGCATCCAATTGAGGTAAGGAGACTACCAAATACAGGGCAGCCAGACTACAAACATATAAATTATGTAAGCACAGTTGGGCTAAAACCTAGCAAAATATTCTTTCTGGCTTTGTAGGCTGGCCTCAAGCAAGTGATTTTCTGTGGACCTCACTGAGTTGTGAAGAACTGGCTGAGCAGAAGAAAATACAACTTTAATTAAATTGAGAAAACAAAACATCCAATTCTTTAAAAATGCCCCAGCCTAAGTTACTGCAGACCTGGGAAATAGACTTAAAAATAAGCAACCAGTAGCTCTGACTAATTACACTGGAAGGCCACCACCTTCCCTTCCACAGGCCCCTGCCTGTGCAGGCTGGGAACTACCGGTGTGGTGACAGCACAGCTTGTGAAGAAACCACTGGGTCTTGTCCTTGGGCAGCCTCAGTTAAGAAAGAAATATATCTGCATGCTCCAAGTCCCCTGCCTGCTGCTGGGACTGCTCGCCAGTGATGACATCTCAAATATGTTTTAATAACCAGCGGCTGTTAATAAGCGCTTGCTACTTCACCAGCTTAGATGCATCTCTTTAAATTTAAACAGGATTAGATAAGGTAGGGAGATTATTAAATACCCAAATGAACATTAGGCAGATATATTGGAGGCTTAACAACTCTGCAGCAGATTGTTAAATTGCTCTAAATATTTCCCTACTAGTCTGGGGGTATTTAATTAAAACAACCCCTCTAGTCCTGTGCAACATGCCCAGCAGGCTTACAAGCCCTGCACAGGGCAGGACCTTAATTGGCAGCGCTACCATAAAGCTGAGCCATGCTTGAGGACAATTAAAAAAACAACAGGGCCCCCCCCTCTCCCCCCACCCCTCAAACCACCTCAAGCCCCTCTAATTAGTGTGAGAAATGACGACAAAACAACTCCAAGTGTCTCCAGTGACAGGTGCACAAATAACAAGGCTGATGAAAGATTTTGCAATTAAGATTGCACTATGAAGATTAATGGGATATTTTCATAAACTGATGTAAGATTGCCTATAACCCACTTGCCTCCATGTAACTCCATCTCCTTCTCTCCAGTGCTTCTGTATCTCTTATTTTTCAGATTTCCTTCACCCCTGCTTTCCAGGTTGCTGTAGGTTTTCATCTCCAGTACTTTTTTTTCAGGTGTCCCATGTTTCCTAGCATTTCCCTTCTCTTGCTTTGGCTGCTCTTGTCTAAATCTTGGGTTTCTTCTCCATTTAAACCTCATGGCTGGGGTGGAAGTGGGGATGTTGCCATGGGCTGTCTGTGTGGAGTTGCTCCATCATGGGCTGTGTTTGTGGAGCACAGGGCAGCAGATCACTGGAAGGTATTTTCCAGGTTATTAAGGATCCAGCTGCAAAGCACGCGTCTGGCTCTAAAGCCATGTGTGTCCATGGCTTTCCAAGGCCCATGGGTCACATTGCCTGTGCTGCTTCCCAGCAATGTCTCCCTTGAGTGTGTCAGCGATTCTATTAACCCAGATTAAATTGGTATGACCACTGCCTGAGAGGAAGCATTAAACAGGCAGAGAAGTAAACTTGGAGCTGGACCAGACACCCCTTCCCATGAATCTTTCAAAGAGGGGGATTTGTGCCTCCCACCCAAAACTGCTCTTTTTCCAGAGACATTTGCCTGTTGCTACCATCATTGTGACTCCATTACTCCTAATTGCCTCCTGTTGGTATCTTCAAGGCAGACCAGGAAATTTACATTCTTTATCTAGTGAAAGCAATGATTGGACACACAGCCTCCAGTCCTGCTTTTCTTCTTCTCAGTTGCTGCCATACACCAGGTTTGATGTCCAGCTCTTCAGTCTGTCCATGCTTACTGGCTGCCCCTCCTCCCTGCCCTTGAGTTCCCTTCCTGACCTTGTCCTCAGCCCTCCCAGTGGCTTTTAGCTGTGATTTTCCTGTGAGACCTCAGAGGGATTTGTTAGAATGGGGGTTCACAGACTCTGGGCTGAATGTCAGGGGCATTAGTCCTGCCTGGCTGGAATGGGCTCTTTCTTGCTGCTTGCTTTTTCCCACTGCCCATGTAAACAATGTGTTAGAAGAGACACCTGCCTAAACCTGCAGCCCTGTTCCCTCCAGGGCCCTCTCACCAGCCATGGGCCCCAAGGCTGCCCGGGACTTTCAGAGCTACAGGTGAATAATCCCATGCACAGGGATTTTGAAGTAATTATAGCTGGGGCCCCCAAACCAGTACAACCACTTCCACACTGTCCTGCCTGTTAACTCTGCTGGGGAAGCATGTAAATAAGACCTCAAGGAGATGCTGTTTGCCTCCTGATTTAGAGGCTCTCCTGTGTATTTCCCCATTCCTCTATCCCTAGCAAAGGGGATGTAAATTATTGTTTCCCACAGTTTGTGAACAGTCTTTAAATGAGAGTTAGCACAGGACAGTGGCTTGTCTCAGACACTTCTCTGTACAGATGGATGCTGTGCACTCCAAATTCTGACACCCTTTCTATAAGGTCCATGAAAACACCTGGTGCAGCAAAAAGGCAGAAAGATTCCAGTCTCCTAAGAAAGAGGCATTAATTGGTGGTGACAGAAATGTGGTTTTTCCTGAGATTGGTATGTGCTTGACAGTATTCCACTCACCAAAGCAAACAAGCAGAAATCAGGGCTTTCTGTCTCTTGTCCATGAACCTTTTTGAACTGATATCTCCTTGTCTCTCCTCCTTTTAATTGCTTAGCTGTTGTCCTATTAGTGTCAATGCTTGGTGGGCATAGGGGTAAGATCTGAGATGCTCTGGCTGGTGCTCTGCAAAGTATCAGCCTGGATAAATACAGCGGTTCTTTCCATTCTCTCAAATCCCCTTTCCCACTCCCTCCTTACCTTTAAGATGCTGGAAAAAGCCAGGGAATGTGAGTGCAGGCTGTAGGTGTAGCCTTCCCTCCCAGGCCCTTGGCTTGCTGGTCCTTGCAGCCCTGCTCTGTGTGTTCCCATCATGACTCTTTGCTGGGTCAGCTCCAGAGCTGAGATTATGCTGGAGACCAGTACAAGGTTTCTGCAGTGAGATGATGCTTCTTGGTTTGGGATTATCAGGATCTTACAGACTTGAAAAATGCCCAGAAAACTTTCCTGGCAGAGAGGCTGCTGTGGTCCCACCTCACTGGATGGGCAGATCTGCAGCCTGACCTCTCAGTCTTGTGCTTTCACCTCATGTCTGTGTGGTAGTCCTGAGTGGCTGGCAGTGAGCTGTGTGTTTTTTATTCCCTCTCAATGTCCTGGTGACTGCACTGATGCTCAGTTCCAGCAAATTAACCTTCTGGGGGAATTCTCCACCTTATTAGCTTCTTGCCCTGGCTGCTAACACCTCCCAGGAGGTTAATGCTTCCCAGTGATCTGGAGCAGCCAGGTAGCCTGCCTTTTGGTGGAGGTGGGTAGGTAGGTCAAGGACTGGGAGGCATCAGAGGGCAGATGTACTTTCCAGGTTGAGCTATTCCCTGCTGCTGCAGTCTGCTGGGATGTGCTACAAAGGAGATTGTCCTTGGAAAACTTCCTGCCAAAAGCAGCACAAAAACGCTTTCTTGCTTCCTGGAAGAAGAACAGATGGTTGCCAAACCCAGCCTGCCAAGGAGCAAGGTCCATTGCCCTGGTGGCCTGTTGTTCTGCTGTGACCTCTGTGGCTGCCCCCCTCTTTGCCCTGGGGAGCTCAGAGCAGTGCCTGGTTGACCCTTTCTGCTCTGTTGGGAGCTGGGGACAATCCAAAAGGATGTGCCCTGACCCAAATGGCCCCTGCAATTAGTGCCAAACAGGTCTGAGCAGACACTGGAACCCAGTGCTGTAGGAGGTGTCGAGATTCAGCAGCAGAGCCTCAGGGGCCCCTTTGTTTATTCCACAGCGTGGATGAGCCAGAGATCCCAAAGAATAAGCAGGATACAGCCCTGCCTTGAGAGATGCTTTGAAACAAGCAAACACGTGGGCAGGAAAGGATTTTGTGTTGCAGGGTGGATATAATGCCTGGTATTTTATAACCTGAGTGCCTTTTACCAACGTGGTTTTACTATCCCCTCCCATCTTGATAGCTATTTTATAAATATTATTATGAAGAAGTCTTGGTGGTAATGCTAAAGGGAAGCTGGGCTTTGTTTTATCTGAATAGCTCTTGCTTCCAGCTTGGGATAAGGGCTGTAACACTGCAGAATGAAGCTGGGCTGGAACAAAAGGAAATCTATTCATTAACTTAAATTGTAGTAATTTTAGCATGACCCAAGAGGAGTCTGGTGAATCTAACCCTCTATTTTCCCACATCCTTCCTAGCAAGTGCCTTTCTTTCTCACTGAGGTTTGAGAGCTGACTCACTTCAAGACTGGAGTGAAATCTGGGGTGGGTATTTTTTATTCTGTAAGATTAGAGTCAGTGCTGCAAAACAATTACAGTGGAAAGAGTAATGATTGCCTTTGTTGATTTTAATGCATGAAAGCTGAACTTAAGTTGTCCACTTAACAACTTCATAGTCACTGAATTTATTTTTCTTTTTGTTGTTATGCTCAGTTACAGATTTCTGTAAATGCTGCTGCTCATCTAGGGTAGGAATCCAGCTGAGACCTTGACTGCTTGATCCCTTATCATGTTAGTGACTCTTTTCTAGGGATGTACCTTTTTTTTAGGACTTGATATTTTGTGGTGGGGGTAAGAGGTCAAGCCAAGACCTAAGGGAAGAGAGGTGTAAGTGTCTCTTTGGAACAGACTGAAAGGGTCCTGCTGGTGTCAAAGCAGGTGAGGAGTCCTGGTCCCTGGCCTCTTGCAGTGTGATCAGGGTTGCAAAGAGACTTAGACCTTTCCATGGGCCAAAGACAGAGCTCAACTTCCCTTGGCAAGTTTTTATTGTTGGATGTTGTTTTTTGGTTTTGGGGTTTTTTAAAATTTTTTAATTTCAGATTCAGCTACATTTGTGAAAATGAGTGGACAGAGGAATAATCCAAAGCAAGAGGAGGGAGTTTTGGGGGGCAGAGGGCTAGAGGGTTGGGGATGCAGGAAGTCACAGGTATCTCTGCTTTCTCTCAGTTCCCTAGTCTGTAAAATGGGGGCAAGGAGGTTGATATCTTACATAAGAGCTACTGGCATACAGCATTTTGTAAAGGCTCCCAAAAAGCCTTCTGGATGGCAAAGCACAATGAGAGCACAGACAGCCTTATCGCTCAGACAGCAAACTCCTACATGTGAGAATGCGAGCCGGGCATTTGACGTAGCTGCTACCCAAATGCCAGCAGGTGATGAGCAGATGGGGCTGCCGGGCGTTTGTCTGAGGTCTGCCTGAGCAGAAGGTGGAGGGGGAGTGGGGATCTGAGTGCTGGGGCTTTTTTTTTTCCCCTCCCTTGTGTGTGTTGTCAAAAGCTGACACGTGGTTCTCACCAAAGATGCAAAAATAGAAGCTGTTGGCTTGCGTGGAGCTGTGGTGTGGCACTGCTTTATCTGGGAACTGGGATGTCATGCTCTCCTGGTTATTTATAGGTGGCAGGCAAACCTTGGGAGAAGGATGGGAAGACCAAAATGTGGAAAACATTTCATGTGGTGGTTTTGGGCCATGGTGGTGCCCACTAGGAACCCTGGGTCTTTCCTAGTGGGTGCCTCCATCAGTCCTGCAAGGACTGACATGAGGAGGAGAGTCCATCTTCGGAAGGGCTCTTCTCTCTGATCCATGTGTGTGACTTGCCTTGGGGGAAATGTGGATTTAAAAACACAGGGAAAGACATGGAGGGAGTGAAGAAGCTGATGACGAGCAGTGCAAAGGACAGAGGCAGTTAGCAGCCAGCTCAGTGTGTGGTGTTTTGGGAGTGGGGATCTCCTGTTCTGGTGGGGAAACCAGCAGAGCAGTGCATGTACCAGAAAGCTGTGTCTTGCTGCAGTCTGGAGTCGTTTCTCTTACAGCCTTTTGCTGTACCCTGCATGGTCCCAGTCATCTTGCATGGTGCAATTTCCCATACTTCTGTTGTTCCTGAAATCCCAACTACATGCCCCAGTGCAGCCCTCAGCTTGGAAGGGTATTGGGTATTAAAAACCTTGAGATGCTGTGGTGGGCTGACCCTGGGTGGATGCCAGACACCCACCAAAGCCTCTCTCTCACTCCCCTCTGCAACTGGACAGGGGAGAGAAAATACAACAAAGGGTTCATGAGATAAGATCTGGGAAAGGTCACTCACCAAATACCATCATGGGCAAAACAGATTCGAATTAGAGATATACATTGGTTTTGTTGCTAACAAAATCAGAGCAGGATGATGATAAATAAAACCAGACCCTAAAAACACCTTCCCCCCACCTGATATGCTGAGCATGATGTCACATGGTCTGGAATATCCCTTTGGTCAGTTGAGGTCACCTGTCCTGGTCTCCTCACAGCCTCTCATGCACCTCCAGTCCCCTCACCAGCATGGCCATATAAAAAGCAGAAAAGGTCTCAGCTCTGTGCAAGCCCTGCCCAGCCACAAAGAAAACATCTCTGTGTTCAGCACAAATCTAAAACACAGCCCTGTACCAGCTGTGTTACCACTGTGAAATAAACTCTGCCCCAGCTGAAATGAGCACAGATGCACAACTCTGAAATCTGGTTCCTACCACAGATCCTTCTTGTTGCTTCACCCTGCTCAGCTCTGACATAGGACAAATCAAGGCAAGAGGGTGAGTCTGAGAATCCAAACCCCCTCCTGCCTGGAAACATGGAGAAACACTCTGCTTTCCTGGGAAGGCATCCCTGCCCACCCAGGGCTGGGAACAAAAACCAGGATTCCCTTTGGACTCCCTGATGGGATTTTCCACCTCCATCCCTTTCCTTGTAACAGTTTGTGAGCCTTTGAGAATGAGATGCCCACAGGTTCCCAGTGCTGGCATTGATGTGAGGGGGACAGGGGCCACCACACCTGGTGGTGGCTGGGAATAGGAGGCAAACACAGCTGAAGAGGTTATACAGCATTGTAATCCTGAAAAAAACCCATTATGATTCATCATTCCTGATGTAATGTCATCTGTTTAATAAAGCTGTAACTCACTCTGGGGCTCATTTTTAATGGAGCTATTTAAGTAATGGTGTTGGGTTTTCTCTTTCCCAACCTCCCTCCACTCCCATACTAAGCAGGATTTGGCCCGAGCACTTGGAAACAGCTACTGGAGCCAAATACTTTTTTTATATTTACAATATCTTTCAGACCATAGCTGAATGGGGTATTATTTATGTCAAATCACTACTTACCCTGAAATATGGGGAGAAGGAAAGCCAACAGCTGGATATGGTAATGAGTAAATAAACCATGTGTCTCTTTAATGATAGGGACATGAATTTGTGCCACATGGGGAAATGGCTGGTTATAAGATGTCATTGACTGGGGCTGACCACAGAGCAAGGGCACCCCAAAATTTATGTGGCTGGAGGGCTCCCTTGGCAGCTTTCTGGGAAGAGCAATGGTCTGATGGTCTGAGGTTGGCTTCCCTGACTATTCTCTGCAGGGGTGTTGTCCACATGCAGGCACAGCAGCATTTGCTACCTCCAGCCTGGTGGCACAGCATGATTCTTCCCATGAAAACCTGGATTTGGTTTCTGTGGATGTCTTGGAAACCCAGAGTTCCTAAAAAGCGAAAAAGGTCATTTTAGGAAGAAGTGGTGGGAGGGAGAGTGACTGTGATACGGTCCAGAGGGAGAAGTTGTAAGTGTTCCTGTTGTTTGGTTTTTTTTTTTTCAGGGTGATTTTCTCTGTGTATGGAGAGAAGCATGTCTGGGAATGGACATTTTAAATGCAGATCATTTGAACACCTACCAGTGACATCAGTTGTCTGTGTCCTCAGTAAAACAGAGTGGCAGGAATCTTTCTGTCTTTGGGGATGTGCTACAAGGGCAAAGCCACAGAGTGAGTGACTGATGCAAACTGTTAAAGGAGAGGGGAGATGTCAAGGGGAATTGACTGAAGACAGTGTTGAAGCAGGTATGACAACATCAAATTTCTTTATGTGTTCCGTTTCCTGCACAAGGGGCAAAGAGTTGTTTTCATTTGTGGCAAATTGGAGTTTGTGTTAAGTTTTGGTGTGAGGTAAAGCTTCTACTACAGCCCTTATTCAGCAGTTGACTTCCACACACCTGGACATATGCAAACTTGGTGGGAGCTCTCATGGTTAGGCATCCCCCTGTGCTGTGTGGGGTGGATACACAGGTCTCTGTCTTAAAGAGTTGATGCACCACAGGTCGAACACTGAGCGGGAGCCAAGTGGGCCCATTTCTCTTGAAGTCAGTTGTGTGCCTGGCTCCCTATGCCTGTAAGAAAAAATCAGAACTGCCAAATTGGATGGATCATATCTGATATAGCAAACTCCACTTGACAGTAGCCAAGAGCAGTTGCTTTGGGAGTGTATGAGAGCTGGGCATTTATGGACAAATCCTTCCCACTATATCTACCTGGCTTTGACATAGGGACTGTCCTAAATAGAGGAGTCTCTTAATGTCAAAAGAGACTTGACTTTCTGCATGAGAATTACTTAACCTTTTGAAATTAATGTGTTCATTGTTTATTGAAACAGTACAGTTTATTAAAAAAGTCATCCCTGTCCTCTGCCACAGTCCTTCTGAAAGGGAGTCAGAACTGTAACTTGTTAGAACTGCTTCTAAGATGCTTTAACTTAGTGTGAAAGTGCCATTAAAAATGTTGCACCTTGCCACCCATAGATTGCTTAGTTGGCAACTGCACATGAAGGCCAGGAGGCTTTCATTTGAGAATGTATTGCTTTATCCATCTATTTTTGCCTACTTCAAAAAGTGAGGTTACTGGTTTTAAGAAGCCAGAAATTAAAATAAAAATATCCTCAAGACCTGGACAGCTTTTGTGGCTGGCTGCTCTTGGTATTTTTCTCCCAGACTTTCTAGATGGAAACTCCCTGTCATTTATCTATCTCTCCTGTTATCATATCTGGAGCAAGAAAGGAAACAAATAAGGAAACTTGGGAAAAAACAGCAAGCCACAACAACAAAAAAAAAAATCCCCATAAGTGCCTTAAAATATCCCCTGCTCAAAGCAGTTTCTACTTTTGTCCCATCCGATGGTAATTTATGGCAGTGGAAATTAGACAGGTGTGGGAGCCGGTCCTCTGCTCTTTGGAGGAGCCAGGAAAGGCAGAGGGCTGGGAAGGTGATTCCTGTGTGGAGGAGAACAGTGGTTTGTGTACTGTGAGATCACCAGGCTTCCTGCAGGTTTCCCTACTATTTCTTTACAGGCTGGGTCTCCCACATGACTCCTGCTGAGCTGCATCCTGTTTGGACCATGGGATTTGGTGCTACATGGACCTGAAAGGAAGGTCGATGGATGACACATTAAGATGCTTGGTCTCTCATCCAGACTGTGGAGGTGAGCTGGTATCTAGTGATGAAATGGTTAGTGAGGTATCATATACTACAGCTTTGGGACAAATAATGGATTTAATATTCCTTTCTTCTGCTTCTTTTTTTGTGCTGGTCCTCATCTACAGAACAGGGGTATGATTTTCATCTGCCTCTTGAAGAGTTTTAGAACTGACATGTCCAATGGCTGAGACTTTGGTAGGGGTATTTTTTGCCAGTTTCCCTCTAGGCCTTCAAAATTCTCTTTGCTCTTGGTCTAACTCGGTGTAGCTTGGCCTGAACAGTTGTGCTCATGTCAAACACCACCTAATTCCACCCATGGGTTTGGTTTGGGATCTTTGGAGCTGAGGGCTGGTCTTCATTACTCCAGCCCTGTGTAAGCAGCTGGTAAGTCTGAACATCTTTGGTTCAGTGAAAGGAAATTGTTTCTGCCTGCCTTTCATGTCTGCACCATCAGTTGAGGAGCCCGTGCTGCAAACTGCCAGGGCTGTGCTCACATGGCTTAGAGCGGGAACAAAAACTAGCGTGTCTCCTAAAACAAATACCAAAAAATCTCATCTCGTGAATGCTGTCAAGAATGTGAAATATGTGGATAAATCATAATGTGATTCATTGGGTCAGCAGAGAAGGATAAACCTGCCACTTACAGATGTTCCAGGCAATAAAAAGGGCCCGTAAAGAAAAGCCCTTGTTTCCAGACAAAGCCACAAGCGCAGAATTGAGCCATGCCTGGGGCCTCCTGCTTTCCTGGGAAGCAGGGAAGGGGTTAAGTGTGGAGACGAGTGCTCAGCTTGCTCTGTATTATATCCAGGTGGCATGACGTGTGAACAGACGAAAGATAAAAATCACAGTGGATAAAATCACAGAGGAAATGGCTCTGTCTGAGCCCAGATCACGACGCCTTGTGCTGACCTCACAACCTGAGCTCCATCAGTCAAGTTGTCCTTCCCTTGACTTCTCACCCCATGCTCTGCTGCTGCTGCTATTCCATAAAAGAGGAGGGTGGTGGGAGGAGGGGAGAGGCGGCTCAGCCTGATGACTAAGAGGGTCCGAGGACACAGGTCAAGTTCTTTCTGCTGGAGTCTGGAAGGGAAAGCTAAGTACTCTACCAGACCCTGCTATAAAATGATCTTCCCCATAAAAGGACTGAAAAGTAACTGGGAGGCGAGTGTGGTCCTGTCCTGCCTTGGCTGGGGATAGGGGTGGTGGAGCAGAGCCAGGCTGTCCCAGAGCCACGGAGCAGTAGCAGAGTCAGGGCCTGGGGCTTTGCTTGGGAAGGTGTAAGGTCTGTGACTTGTCTGTCAGTGGGTCCCTTCCCACCCAGCTGTGTCAGCTATGCTGACAGGAGGCCAGGGAAGAGATCACCCTGGGTAAGGATGTTGCTGCTGTGCCCTTGGCGCTTGGTCACCTTTGAAAAAGAAAGAAAGTCTTTGAGGGCTTGGATCAACTCTGTGGACATTTCTGGGGGGAATAAATCTCCTCAGTCTCCTTCATCAGAGACAGGTGGCATCAGTGACAGAAATAGTGTGCCACTGTCCCAGAGCCAGGCAGCCACAGCTGTGGGGACAGGCACTCTCCAAGCTTCACTCTCAAAGGAGCCATGTTCGCTGCAGGGGCTAGAGGATGCTGGAGTTTGCTTCCTTTGTCTGATCCAAAAGTGCCTAGTTTTGGGGAAGGCCTTCTGGGCATGCTGCATAAGACATCTGTTTTACAGGGTGTTTAGGACGGGGCTCAACTCAGGCTTCCCAAAACTGGGAAGGGCTGGGAAGTGGTTCCCAGTGGTAGATGGCCAAGTTCCCCTGCCCTAATTATCTTTTGCAGCCCTGGGATTTGAGTGTGTTACCAATGACACTGTGCTAGGGCAGTAAGAAGTGGAAGGGAGTTTTTAGGTGATTAGACTGTAAATTGCTCTGTACATTTAAAAAGGAAAAAAAAGGTGCTTTGTCCTCTCCTGTGGTATAAAGATGCAGGAAACCACAGCTCTGGTGGCTTCATGCCTGTATGGAAACTTGGATTTTCAATTCACCTTTACCTAGTTCCCTGTGTATTTTAGTTTAGTTTAACTCAGCATGGTTTAATTGGAATTTTTGCACCAGAATGACCAAGCTGGTTTAGAGCTGGCACCCCCTGAGCTGCAAGGTAGGCTTTGTTTGTAGAGATGCCTGCAGAGGTACCAGAGACTATCACTGTCCCTGAGTTGCTGGGAACAGTATAGCAGTAACATGCTATGGGCATCAGGTGGTGGGAGGCCTTCAGGCAAAAGGGGAGTGTGGTTGAGTTTGGGTTAAGCATCTGCTGAGTTTGCTGCCCTGTCTGTGTGAAAATGATGTGAAAGGACCCAAAGCACTGAAGTCAACAATATGCCATGATGGGCCGTCCTTGGGCTGGGTGCACCAGTGGTGATGCCGAGGGTGCCTGCGGGAAGGTGAAGGTTTAAAAAGCCCACTGCTTTTTGGAGCACTGTTCCCTTGAGGCTGTGACTGTGATTGTTGCCTGCTCAGAGGCGAGTACAGTGACAGGGTGGGCACCTCCAGACAGAGACATGATGATGTGTCTGTTAAATACTGATTTAGAGTTTAATGAGCCTCTGCCTCCCCTTGCTATGAGGAAGGTCAGGGTATAATGACCAGACCCAGTCTGAGAGCAAAGGTATGTCTTGGCTTGACAGCATCTCTTGTGCCTTTGACAGCATTGTATGGTTCAGAAAATGCAAGCAGTATTTGAGAAGACTGAGACTTCCTTGTCCTGGCCAGAAAGGGCCCAGGACACTCACTTCAGCAGGGACGTGGGGAATGTCCACGCAAAAGTACACAACTTTTTTGGGAGGCAAGAAGCTTGTCTGTGAGCAAAGACACCTCCCTGTGTGGCAGATGGGGCACCTGCATTTTGGGTTCACAGCAGGTTCTATGGGTTGTCTCCTGCTTAGTGAGCAGACAGGGAAGCAGCCCATCTGTGTGTGTCTGCTCCTGGAGAGGCTGGAGAGCATCACCACTCCTCCTCCCCAGAGAAGGCAGCTCTGTGGCACGACCTCCCACCTGGGGAAACGAGATCAGCAAATGACTCCTAAGTAGCATGTCCATCACTGTCAAATTGACCATGGATGTCAAGCGTGAATCGGCTGTCCCCGCGGCGTGGCCAGAGCCAGCCCCTTAGCTGGCTGAGCCGAGCTGTGCTGACTCCCCGTGATAGCATTTTAATGTGAGGGATGACAGAGGCCTCCAAGTTAATGTCTGCAGAGAGGTGACAGTTTTGAATGTCAGCCAAAGTGGAAGGCCTGCCTGGAATTTCGCAGAGAGAGAAGAGAATGGACATGAAATTAGCCCAAGCAACTATGTCTGCTGGCAGCCTCGCAGTGCTGATACCTAGTGCTCCCAAAAGCTAAGTGGAACTTTCCCCTTGGACCTCAAAGGGCCATGCACATGTGGCTCTTCCCAGGAGTGTCTCCAAAGACTGGAGAAGGGATTTGAGCCTGGAGCTCCCTGTTGCACTCTTGTGAGGACCACCGGTATATGGAAATGGAGACAGAAATGCCACATTGGCGATAGGAGGTGGAGATGAGATGGGAACCAAGCTGGTGTCTGCCCACCATTATTAAAAATAACCAGTGCATGTATTTAGATGCAGCCTGGCTCTCAGGATCTTGGCTGGCTGCCTGAACAGCCCCATGGAGTCTCACAAGGAAGGCACTCCTGGTGATTAAAATCTGATGGCAAAGATCATCTGAGTAATTCTTAAACAGCTCATTCATGAGAGGGTGTGAAAGCCTCCTGATGCTCCTTGTGCAGATGAGGAAATGGCTAGTACAAATCAGCCCATTCCAAATGAGCAGGTATTCCTGTCCCCTTCCCCAGCCTTAGTCCAGGGAGCTTGCTTTGTGGTGCCTCAGTTTCCCTCCTCTCCACGGAAATAAAGTCTGGGTTTCTATACAGAGAAATGTTGGAAAAAATAAATGGCTTCAGGGTTGCAAAGGGCTTGAAGACTGCAGGTGGGAGGCATCCCTGAAAGGAGACAGAAGCAATGACAAGATACTGAGCACAGCCAAGAGCTAGGCTGGATTTAAGAAGAAAAAATGAGGGAGATGTCTGTGGTCAGCTTGATAAATTGTCTTCCCCTCAAAGCTGTGTTTCTGTGTTATTGTTTGCCTGTGATGGGATCCTGACAAACTCTTCCCTGGGCTCAAGGGCTAATTGCTGAGGTCACAGAGTTGCAGATGGTCTTCCATGCTGTCATCTGAGCTGGGACTGGGCTGAACTGGCTGTAGACTGGCCATTGGGAAACCTTTAATGGGTCTGTTTGGTAATGCAATACAGGGCACAGTATTTCCTTTTAAGTCCAGTAGAGCCCAAGTTCTTCTATTCATTTGCAACCTTCAAAACAGGGAGAAGAGTCTATTTCTGTGTGTATTCCTTGTGAAATCCTGTCTGTAGTGCACAAAAGGGTTTTCAGAAACCTGGTGTTGGATGGTCAGAAGATCAGGAAGAAAATGCTCTGCTTCTCCTTGATGCAAAAGCCCAGGGAGGAGAATAAACGTTTGTTGTCTCTGTTCCAGCAAGGCCACGACTTGGGAACTCTGGTGGCCTGCTGTGACCCTGTAGGGATACATTCTGACTACAATGCTGGAGAAATCAACTTTAACACAAGAGAGCTTTGTGAGAGAAACTGCATGATTCCCAAAGCAGGATTTTGACTGGAAGCTGTTGAAATAGAAATCCACCTTTCTATTTGGGAGTAGATAAAGCAGTGTAAGGAATGGTATCAGATAAATGTTATGAGGAGGAGGCTTATGAGGAGGCTTATGAGTGTTTGTTTTGTAATGGGCAAATCTCTTCAGAAAATGCCTTCTGGGTTTTGGGAGTTCCTAGGGATTCCAGGACCTGCTAACCCAATCTCTGTTTTGCTGGGATGGCACCTCAGACTAGGCTGAGATGCTGTTAACAGAAGTAGTGAATTGTGGCTGCTCTTCTTGCCAGGGTTTCACCTCCAGCTGACTACAACCACGTGGAAAAGGAGATGACGGATTTTTCCACCTCTTGTTTGAACATAACAGTCCTGCTTTGTTGTTGCACTGAGGGCGGAAGTGTGGCTGCAGGCTAGTTACACAAAAAAACCCACCAGAACTCCTCACAGATATGTCAAATATCCATTATATGTAAAAAACAAAAAAGCAAAAAACCCCACAAAAATTCCCCCCCAAAAAGCCAACAGACCCACAAACCAAAAACCACTTCCAAAATAAAATAAGAAGTGAACTGTGGACACCCTAGTTCTCACCACCCCAGAAGTCCAAGTTAATGTTGACTGGTTTTAGTTGGATACTGAAATAAACTGGTATTGGTGCTGAGAGAAGCCTCTTAAAATAAGAAGGTCTAAAGCAAATTTTAAATTTCTTACTCTAAGCTTAATGCTGTCTTTAAAGGCCTGGGCAATTGCCTGGAGAAATGTTGGGCTTTGTTTACCTACATTTCTTGGCAGCACTCTGACCTTTAGGTATCTCCTGGTCTTGACCTCAGCTCTTTCCCAGCCGGACAGCTGTGGAGCAGTGCTGCAGTTCACTGTCTCTTAATCCCAGTATATGGAATGCCAGTCTTGAGGAGTACTGCTGGAATCTGCTGGAGTATTGATCCGTGTTGTCCTTGTCTGCACTGCTCTGTGGCTTTGGGTCTCTTCCCTGAGAGCCTTGAAGGACACTTCTCTGCCCAGGAGGTTGTGGAGTCTGACACTCCCTTCTAAATCTTTCTCCTACTGGCTTGTGCTCGGTGGTGGCACGGGAGGGATGTCACAGGGAGGCTCTGACTCCACTGAGGTCCACCAGAAGGGTGTCTCTCAACAGCTTGTGGTTTTTCATGGTGAATAACTTCCCTGCTGTCCCTGTTGTCACGCAGAGCACTTGTTTTCCTTCCCACCGGTTAATTTTGCAGCCAATCCAGAGCCTGTTATCTGCCAAAGTGTGGGTGGAGGGACTGTGGGAGAAGACCTGTGTGGATTAAACTCCCAGTTGCTGCCATCCCTGCCTCCTCTGCTGAAAGCTGTGCTAGAGCAGGTTCCCTCTCCTCAGACTCAGGCTATGAGCTAACTCAGGGGAGAGAAGTGTGTGGTCGTTTATCCTCCTCATCGACAGATGGGATCCGACAGCTCCTTCCCTTATGCAGTCACAGACTCCACAGCTTGCATCTTTTCTCCTTTTCTGCCAGGAATAACTTTAAGGGAGGCTTTAAAAATGGTTCATTAATGTTCTGGAAATGTTGTTTTGTATGTGAATTGCAGAAACTATTTACAGTAACTTCTCAAATGAACCTTGGGAAAGGGGAATAATTTTGCTGTGTGCAAATTTCGCAGCCTTTTACTGCTCTGTTTTTTTTATTTTGTTTGGGTTTTTTTTGTTTGTTTGTTTGTTTGTTTTTGTTTTTGTTTTTTTTTTTTTCATTTTCCTGACAGCATCTACATTTTAAAGTTATGGCCCGAAGCTTAAGAAATGTAGTGTCTTTTTGGACCAGGTGAATTATGAATCAGCCTTGAACTGCTTTCATAGTGCTGAGTATTAATGTGTCCATATTGCAGAGGGTTAGTGACTTAGCCAGTGGGTTGAGCAGAGAGCAAAGAGGGGACTTGAGGTCTCCAAGTGTTTAAAGCAGGGCACTATATTCATTCCCTGCTAGACAGATGGGAGACAGTGAGGCCCATGGACCTTAGAGAAATTAATGGGGCTTTCTGAAAAAAACCCATCCTGCTTAGAGATGAAATGTTAGCTGCACTTCTGTGTGCTCTGTGTGGCTGCCTTTATTTTTATTGGATCCTCATCCGTTAAAGTTGTCACCTCCTGCTGTCATCCCAGCTTTCTGTGTTTGGAGAAGGCTTGGTGGAAGAGCCCTTCCATGAAGCATGGGGATGTTGGCCAGTCGTGATGCCTACATCTCATTTTAATGGGGGTCATTAACCAATTATCTGCTTAACTGAAGATACTTGCTGTAAATTTAATTAAAACTGATTATGCGAGATGGGATTTTTCTTGGATGCGAGTTTTGGTGTGACGTAAGATGGGAGACAGATTGCCCAGGCAGAGGGCAGAGGGTCAGTGGGCAGGCATCTGGCCTGGATGTGTGACTGGAAAGGTCGATAGCTGACAGCAGTGGGCCACCAGTCCTCAGTTTTCAGGACCTCTTGCTGTGGGTAGTGTTTTCCATGGAATTACGATGTGGGACTGACAGAGTGGTGAGCTCTGACGTGCTGCTGGTTGGTATCTGACTCCATGGCCCCATGTGAGATCTGGACGTTCCCACAGGAAATATGGCTGGCAGATTTTATTGACTTGGACAAGGCTTCTTTTTCCTACAACTTGATAGACCTGGACTTCTGACAGTCAAGTACATACTGAGGAGCCAGGACTGATCCTGCTCTAAGGCTGTTTGGCTGAGGGGGCCATGTGCTTTGTTTAAAGGTTTTGTTAACAGGTTTAGTGCTTCTGAGGGATGCTCTGAAAGGAGTCCTGTGCAGGCTGCCGTCTGGACGTGAGGACATGTGGCCACTGGTTGTGTTGGCCTCTGTTCTAGAAAGCAAAATATGATGCTGGTAACTCTGTTCATCCTGCTGAGTTCTTCTGCCTCCTAAAGAGAGGCATGACAATGTAGCAGATGTCTGATATTATTTCCTTTTAAGCCCTTAAATATTTTGGTCTGGTCAGTTTTGTTGATCTTCCTTGACTTACATGACTTTCCTACAGATCCTGGGTTTCTGTAGAAAGATGTGTTGGATAATGCTGTGGCCCCTCTTGTCCCAAATATCCCGAGGCTCTTTCCTACCTCTCAAACCCATCCGGCTGGCTTTGGGGTTTTGACTTGCTTTATTTATTGTTCCCTTTACATCAGCCCCTCTGCTAAAGCCAAACCTTGTCTTGTTGAGTTTGGCTTCTTAGCAAGTCTGAATCTTACAAATATGTCCAGGTTCAGAAGAAAAACAACTGTTTAAGGATTTAGAATTCAGTTGAAAGCCAAAAGGAAATAGAGCATTTCATTCTGGATAATTAATAGATTTTTTTGATAGAATAGCACTGATATTTTTGTTGATATTTAGTAATAAGCACTGTCACTGAAATGCTTCTTTCAAAATATAATTTTAATTGAATTTGAAGAAAAGGTATTTCAAGATGAGGAAAACTGAACTGCTGGGCTCAGAAGTATTGCAGCTAGACATCTTGATTTTGCAGAATTAAAATATTTCAGTGTGAAGAGCCTTCAATGTGAAGGAGTCCAGAGTGATTTGAGAAGTATTTCGATGTTCCTGAAACTGCATTTTTCCCTGGTTATAGACACAGTATGTGTGTGTGGTAATGGAACATTTTTTACCTACTTCCACAGTAAATGAGTAGGTAGCACAGTCTTTTGGTGAAAAAACTTAAAATTTAAATAAACAAGCTGGCAGGTTATTTAATCTCTGGATACTTTTGCCTGCCAGCAGAAGAATAGTTTTTCACTTGCCCAGCTCAGTCTTTGGCCGAGCCAAGAACTGAAGCGGGGTTTTCCAAGCCCTTGTCCCATGTCCCACGACAAGATCCCTGTCTTCTCTCTTTGTCTGCACTTTGTGATTAATCGCCCAAGACTCCTGATATTATTTCTGTTCTGCTCCCTAACTGTATGATTTGAAACTTTTATAAACAGGCCATAGCAAATGCATGCGACACACAAAATATGGGTATTCATCAAAGCAGCACAGCTGCTCCTGAAACAATAGTGTTAAGGAAGCCCATTCATACTAATTACAGCAGCACAAAGAATTGTGTTGCTAAATTTGCTGGCAGGTCCAAAAAATGTTTTGGCTTGACCTGAAACAGTCTCTTTTGGGGAAGAAGTTTTTGGCAAGCTGAAATGTTTTAGTTTCACTCTAGGAGCAGAATTTTTTTCTGAAGAGAAGGATTAGCTTCAAGTAGAAACGAAGAGTTAGAAGATAGAACTTTGGTTTTAAGTTCAAATGAGGTGGGTTTTTTTTGTTTGTTTGGTTGGTTTTTTTTGGGTGTTTTTTTTTTTTTTTTTTTGTTTTGTTTTTGTTGTTGTTGTTGTTGTTTTGAAGGAAAGAAAGTTTTTCTCTTACCCTCAGGTTTGGTAAAAAGGCATAAGTGGGTATTTTAATAGTGCTGGGATGGTGGTTTGGGAAGCCTGTTCTCACCAGCCTGAACGCTTCAGCTGCTGGAGGATGGCTTGTCCCTTCTGGAAGCTCCAGGAAAAACTCCTCACCTGAGTGTCTGAGGTCCAGG
Organism: Rhipidura dahli; assembly: GCA_013399225.1. Taxonomy (NCBI): domain Eukaryota; kingdom Metazoa; phylum Chordata; class Aves; order Passeriformes; family Rhipiduridae; genus Rhipidura; species Rhipidura dahli. Next base: position 156,713 of record VXAC01001407.1, read on the forward strand.
TGACTGGTCCCTTCTCTGCTTTGGCCTCAGCCTGATGTGCTGAGCAGGTGACCCTGGTCAAGCCAAGTAACCCTTGTGTGCTGGGGGGAGAGAACAGGGGCAATTCTTCTCCTAAATCTCCTTGAGCCCAGAAGGAACAGAGTGTAATTACACTCCACATACCAATATTTCTGTGTACTCGTCTGATGGCATTCCAACCACACAATAATATTTTCCTTTCTGAAAATAACAGACTGATTTAGTGAGATTCTTGAATGTTTAGAAAGTCTGAAAATGCATAATTAAGGTATCCAGCCAACTCCTCTTTTTGTCTTGTAATTATTGTGTGTTGATTATCACCCTGAATGACTTCCACCACCCGCTCAAGCTTAACTTTGCCCTACAGATCTGTCAAAACAGAGACGTGCATCAACATCTCAAACTGCTATTGCGACAGAGGGAACAAACTTCCTTTCCTCTTCAGATGAATCAATTTTCAATGTAATTTCACAATCATGCAGTGGGTAGAATGATTTAGTGCTGCACAATCTCTGTCTGCCTTTGTCTTCACAATCTTACCTGCATGAACTTCCCAGTTTATCATTGGGGTTGGGTACCTAGAACAGCCCCAAACAGCTTTTGCAACTCATAATATCCAACACCACATAAGTAAAGCCCATTCCCAAAGCTGCTTGGAGGGAGGGGCAGTAAAAGGATGGCAGCCTCACTCCAGACACCTGAACTGAGGTGAAAAAGCAAAATATTTCCAGCCCACAGCAACTTTGCTGGCTCCAGCAGGAGCTGCTTTGTTTGTGCGATAGGGTGCACTCTGGAGCCCACATGAGTTCATGGGAAAACTGCACTTCATGTTGTTTCAGTCCCTGCTTTTATTAAGCAGCCATTTGGACAACATATGGAAATTAATGTTATATTTAGGCATGTTCTTCTGTGACCATGAAGACAGTTTACAAAACTATTTTTAACTCTAATACTTGTACTAATCCTCCTAAAACCCACCAAGGAGCACTAACTCTTCTCCAGCAGCGGAGGAAAACTCAGCCTAGTCTTCAAGGGCCTATTTCTGGATAGGAAGATATTTGCCAAAATAACCTTTTCAGTTCACTCTGGTTCTGCTCTTATCTAAAGTTGCTCTGCCCTCCTTGCCAGCATCCCGCTGATTCCTTTGGCTTGCCATATCCACAACCTTGCTGTAGCAAGTCCCAGGACTTGGCAAATGCCTTGGGCCACTCATGGTTCTGGCAAGCACCAGCAGCTCTGTTGCAGATCTGTTCTAACACACATCTGTGTGGGGCTGTCCCTGTACCAGCCTTGTCAAAATTTGGAATGCTGCTGCTCCTGCATGCCCTGCATGTTGCTCCAGGTGCTTGCTCCCAGTTCCTGGGCTTGCACATGCCTACCCACAAAGGCCTCCTGAGCACACCAGATAACCAGTAGTACTTCTTTTCCCTTTAAAGAAAGACTTTCTTCCAAGCCTTTGTGCAAAGGAGAAGCCATAAAGATGGGGTTAACAGCTGGCATTGTGGATGGGCCATCCAAGTTGCCAACGGAGATGCAAAAGCACCACTGAAAGCTCTGAGATTGATTTCTTCAGGAGCTTTTGCAGAGAGGCCAGAGGCAGTGTGCCAAGATCTCCCAGGATGCCTTCTGTCTGGGGTATTGCAGCAGATTCCCGTTCATGGCACCCTTGTTCTAACCTGCTGGAGTATTCTGCGTTCTGAGGGATGTCTGCAGAAGGATCTGTACCATGCTTCAGGCACGGCCTTCCCCAAGGGCCGGCGTGTCCTGTAATGTAATTCCTCAGCTTGATCCAGCTGGTGGGTGGGTAGGGGAAGGAGTGCTCTGCTCCCTCTGTAGCTCTGTTCAGCAAGTCTTTCTGCCGGGATGCCAGCCCTGCTCAGACGCAGATAATCCAAGAGAGCAGCTTCTATTTCTGGCATTTTGTCTGTTGTATTTTTTTTTTTTTCCTTGGCATCTCCTGCTGCCCCACATCACCTCTAGGCCTTCCTTGGGAAGCTGCTCTGCCCATAATGGGATGCAGTATCCCATCACTGGGCTCAGCCCTGCCCTGGGGTACAGGGATCTAAGTCTGTGGAGTCCTGGAGGGGAGCATGCCCTGACACTCAGACCAATTTCTGCAGGATAAAGGAGCAGGATTTCTCTATCTCCTGGGTGAGAGTGCTTCCTGGGCAGCATTCCTTGTGAGATGTGCGTACATCCTGCCATGGCTGTGCTGGGCAGCTCCCTGGCCAGTGTGCAAGCAGGGACGATTACCTTGCACTCCTGCACTGCAGTGCAGTGATGATGGCAATTTATCAGGCTATTCCCTGGTGGACTGGACTTGACTTGGACACAAGAGTCTCAGTGCTTCCAAACAGCTCCACTCACATGGTGCCCACTGCAGCTTTCCTGGAAGGCAGGCGGATCTGGCGGGAACTGTCTGACATGCCACCATCAATGCATAATAACCTTCAGTTAGGAAAAAAAAAAGAATAATAAGAAAAAAAAGAAACAGAAAAAACAGCCTTCTGCCCATGATCCTGTAGTAACCCTAGAAATACGGGCATTAACATCCAGAGAGCTTTCTTCTCTGGATAAGGGGGGAGTTAATGGGTTTGGATTATTTGTGGTTATCTGTGGATTTCAGATTGACGCCATAAATATTCAAACTCTGAACCTGAGTGGATCCAGACGCTGTTGACTTTTGTATGACCCAGCTGGAAACTTTAAATCAGCTGTCGACCTGACTATCAAGGGAATGAAAGGCTCCAAAGCCACTAGATAGCATCTCCTATGGTGTTTTATTTACTCCTGAGAACCTCACTTTGGTAGGGACCCAAGTCCAGCATCCTTTCAGAAAGCAGGGCTTTATTAGCCTTGCCAAGCCATTAAACCTGCCATGTGGGAACAAGGGTGTCCTACCTTGTGGTAACACACAGGGCTTATTATATGGAATGTACATGATTAATATACAAGCAAAATGAGTCCAGATGCAGGCTTAGCATTGTGTTATTAATAGGCTAACATAGATCTCTATCAATGGTGTTCTCTGTCTGCTAGATCACACTGGATGCTGTGCTTTCAGTGGGCTTTCTTGGGTATTTTTTTAACCATTCCTTTGTCTTTTGAGATCGAGGTACAGGGCTTTTCTGAAGGCACTGAGTAGGTTTTGCTCCTGATGTAGAGTGTGCTGTCATTTTGGTTAACAGTCCAAGGCTGGTTTGTAAAATGCTGGGTGAGTCAGGGGTGACACATGGTGAGCAGCTGTGAGGGTGTGCCAGCAGTGCCACCTTGAAGGGCACTCTCTTGCCCAGTGACAGAGCAGAGCAGCTCTCCAACATCAGATTCATCACAGCAAGCAGTGTGTTAAGCACTGTCAGCTTAATGAATGTCACAGGGACCACAGTGTTGGCAAAGGTTATGACCTTTTCTGGAGAAAGAGACCCAGACACCATTTTGGTAATTGTGTGGTGGCAGTGGGGAGAGCAGTGACATACATAACATCTCTGACTGTTTCCTCCTCTGGAGAGCTGGTCAGTGCCTCCAGAGGGGATGCTCTGAACAGTCAGAGGTGGATGAGTTGGAGCTGGGTGTTTTGCTGGAGTACCTCTGTTGAGAGGGGACCTGCAGTGTGGCTGGAGTCAAGACCTCCAAACTTTTGTAGCCTCATGGGAGATACCAAAGAACTCTTTGCCTCTTTTTCCCTCAGTTACCAGCTGAGAGCTAACCTTTCCAAAGACGTGGCTGGATTTGATTGCCCAGTTCTCAGGCTGGTCTGGGTTCACAGTCGTGTGGGGCACTCAAATACCAACAATCATGTGGTGTGAAGTGGTTTTGGGTCCAAACAAAGTATGGTTTTGAAAATGCAGGGACTGGCAAGTCCAGGCTGACAGCTTTTAGACTAATTGGTTTGATGGTCTGGACCTCTAATGTAATGTTTTATCATGTCCAACAGATTGCTGTTCCAAATTCCCTGAGGAGATCCCTAAAATAGCTGTTCAATGAATAGCTTCTCCCTGCAACCAAGTGAGACGTGCTGGCAATTGAGAGATTTTGGCAAACCAGCCCCACAAAGGTTGAGAAAGGCTCTTAGTCCAGTCTTATGGATTATCTCACACCTCCTCTGCTCCTCTGGCTGGTACTGGAAGTGAATCACTGGCAAATGGTTGGGTCTTGTAGTGGCCAGTGTTTCAGGTCTTAATTCCATCCCCACCTCAGTTGTGAGGGTGCTTCTTCCTGCAGTTCCTGATGCTTTGAGATCCTTCTCTGCACAAATCCCTAAAGACAGGTGCTGTTCTGAAGACCACACACACATAGGGATTTGGAAGTCCCAGCATGGCCATAGCCATCTTCTTATGTCTCCAGTCCACATGATGTCTTATCCTCCAGCCTGCAGGCAGTGGGCTCTTGTAGGGACACCCTCCTCCAAGCTCACTCCAGATTATGAAGATGTCTGGGCTCTCTGATACAGCCTCATGTGCCTTGTGCTTTTAATACCGTGTATGAGTTGCTCTCTGCCTACTAAGATTAATTGAATATGTAAAACAGTAGGTGCAAGGAATTAATATAGGGCTTTGTAATACAAGATGACTTTTATTCTAGCTTGAATACTTCACACAGCAGCTATAAGTGCATTAGTTTTATTGATCTATATTCATAGAATTATTTAAATGTACCCTCTGGTGCTGAGTGTCATGGATTTTCCAGTGCTTGCCACTATGCATTTTTCATTAGAGGCTAGCGAAGGTAGATCCAAACTTTGCCCAGGCAAGGTTAATTTCATCTTGACAGCCCCAGCCAAACACAAGCAGATTGTTTTGAGAGCTGACCACTAACCATGGTCTCACACCATGTCCCCCAGAGCGGTTTCCCAGGCTCCTTCCTTTGGGCTCTCCTGCATCGTCAGTCTCTCAGTGCTGCCAGGGTACACTGGCTGCCAAACACCCTGGCTCCACCAAGTATTTTGTTTTAAAGAATGAAAATGGATGAGTTCCTTCATATAGCTGAAACTCTTGTATTAGAACCCTGTCTGTACCATGCCTGATCTTTCAAGGTCAGATGTTTGGCAGGTGGCAACACTCTGTAGCTGGTAGAGCATTTCTTCCATCCAAATGTGACTGGATTGCCTTGTATTTCATCACTTTTTTTTTCACTTTTGCCCAAAAATGCTCAGTTCATTCTCTTGCCCTTCCCTAGTGAGGAATTAAAAAGAGGGGGGGAAAAAGAGGAAAAAGAACAACTTAATTTGTAGTGAAAAGCATTCTCAAGTTTTTCTTTTAATGTGTTTGATGGTAATCACTAACCAAAGGAAACTGTACTTTTTTAGTTAATCAGAAACTTAGGATGAAAAGAACTAAGCTTCCCAGAAAAAATGAAATGTGATGGGGTTTAATGGTTAGAACTGAGGCAGGTGAAAAGGCAGCTTTCCCACAGGTTTGTTGTGAAGTTGGGTGACGGACAGGAGCTCTTGTATCTCCCCTTTCCTTCACTGGATTGCTTGTAAAGTCATGGGGAGTCTTTAGTTTCTGGTAAGAGGCTGAGCTCACACTGCAGCCCTTGCTCAAGTGAGGACACTAAGAAGGTGTCTGTCCTTTAGCTGACAGCCTAGTGAAACTAAAACTCTCTGAGTTTTCTGTCTCTCTGCTAAATTGGGTTAAAATTAGCTGACAGGTTCCAAAGCGATTGAAACACACAAGCCCTACGGTGTAATTGCATAAGCCACTTTCCTAGGGAACCAAGCTAAAAAGCACCAGCATGTTTTACAGCACTTATAACCATCCTTTTGTGTCTGGTTCAATGTTCACAGCACTGTCTCAATGTGAACTTGAGGAGCGCTGGAGGGATACACAGCCCGTGGGCCTCTTTGGGAGGATGTGTGTGGTGGATGCATGCCTGCTGCAGCAGGAAAGCCTTTGGGATTTGGGATCCCAGCCCTGCAGAGATGCTCTTATCAACCCTGCTGGTGAGGCTGTGCTTGTTACCATCTAAAGCCTCCTCCAAAGCTGGCCTTGGTCCCCCTGTTTTGTTCCTGGGGCTGAAGGAAGAAGCTCTCAGGGGATGCTGTTGCCTCTGTACTGTGTTGCCCTAGGGCTGCTGCTTTCCCATGAGAGTTCCATCTCCAACTCTCATCCTTTCACGATCAGGGTGTGGGTTCTCCTCTGGGCCTTGCAGCAAGGAAGTGCTGCCTGGTTCCTTGTCCTGTCCCAGCTGACAGTGGCTGCAAATCTGTCCCTGGTGAAGTCTGTGCCTCTGGGGTGGAGCAGGGTGGAGCTGGGAGCACGGTTGTTCCCAGCCTTGCTGTGCAGGTAGCCCTCATGTATGTCTGCTCTCCTCAGGTGTATTCTGTTCTCCAGAGCAAAGGCAGAGTCTCGCAGGGCTCTACAGTGTGGAGGGAGATTGCCTCTGGTGGTCTCTTCTGCCATTCTGTGGGGTCTTGGAGGAAGATTTTTGCTTTTATATTTTAATTTCTTTATTAATAAATGGAGGACATAGGATGGAATATGGCCCTGGCACCACCTTCTCCCCATGTATCAGCATCCTCCCTGCAGTGAGGCTGGAGGGTGGGTTTGGGCTGGGAGATGGAACTGGGCTGGGCATCCCATCGCTCTCCTGGTCCAGAGCCCTACTCTCGCCTTGCCGGGGCCAGCTGCCCCCCAGCCGGGGGTGCCAGCACCCAGAGCCTGTCTGGCACTCGGAGCAGGTGGCTGTGGCGGCGGGTTCGTGAACTTGGCTATGTTTTATAGCCACTAGAGGGGGGTCAGAGACTGCTGGCTTGTGCTGCCGGCAGCAGGGAAGCCCGGCTGGGGGGACTCGGGCTGAGCCCCACCTGGGCGGGCAGCCTTTCCCTGGCCCTCGGCGTGTTTCCAGCGTCTTCCCCAGCCTCAGTGCGAGCTCCTTTGGGAAGGGCAATGCTGCAGGCCAGGACGTGCTTTCCGCATCTGCTCCATTTTCTCCCCATAGGGACGTGTGAGCAGGAAGTACTGGGTTAGCAGGGAGTTGAGCTGGGGAGTCTCTCTAGCCCACAGAGGGTTTGTGAGCTCAGCTGCAGTAGCACTTTGTAACCCGGGAGCCAGCTGTTGTCCCACAAAGTTTTCTCTTGCTCACACATGAGCCTGAAACCACCTGAGGCAGCTCTGGGCAATACCCCATCAGTTCTTCTGGCCCTTGGGTGGACATCCCTCCATCAGGCTGTGCTCCTCAATGTCCCAGCAAGGAGCATGTCCCATGGCTCTGCAAGTGACATCCCAGTGTCAGTCTGGGTGCCCAGCCCAGGGTACGTGGTTTCAGCCATTGGTAAAGGGAGGCACTGAGATTTGCCCAGGAACATCAGGCCATTGGGATTGCTGGAGTAATTTCAGCTGGCCAGGAGCAAGTCTGTTTATTGTCTCTGAAACCAGGCATTTGAGGTGCTCAATTTCCTTTGCTAGCAAAGCCCAGAGCAGTGTTTTGTGCCAAGATGGGAAGAGATGTACAGAACACTTTTAAAGCTCATTCTTTTCCCCCTTGGGCCCCTATATGTGATTTTTCTAAAGGGGGAAGAAGTGCTGGTTTTTCCATTTCAAGGTGCTGGTCTCCAAATTCTGAGTGATATGAGCCATAACACTTGCAAACTTCTCATGGCAAGATTCAGTCGACTTCTGAAGAGAGAGAAAAAGATGGAAAGAGCTTGATTGCCTTTTGCAGAGCCTGGCATAGCATCGAGAGGGACTTTTCTTCCTAGGAGCAATACACCTCTGCTGCTGTCACATGGTGGATATTTGTAGTGGCTCTGGAGCAGGATGCAAAAGCAGGTAACTCGAAGGCTTCAAACTGATGTTCTAAGGTCCCCCATACTTGTTGCTGAGAGCACCCAGTCCCTAACACATCACGGGAGCAGCCTGTTCTCCATGTCACTGGGAAGTGAACATGGGGCCTGGTTGCATTAATGGATGGGAGGGATTTGGCCTCTCTACCCCTTGGCCTCCTCATAGCTCCAGGACCGTTTTAAGTGCAAAGCTGTGGATTATAAATTGTACAGCATTTATAATCAGGAAAACATCTGCTGGGTGCTCTTTCCAGTGGACAGGGCCAGCCAAGGCTCCAGGACACAATGCGTAGGGGTTGCACCAATCGCCACCTGTCTGCTCCTATAATCGAGTTGATTTTTTACGATCTTGACATCAGCTTTCAAGATGCATGATCTATGTGTTTATTTAGCTGTCTTTCCTGGCGTCCCTTAGTTTTGAACTCCTGTAAATCCTCCCACAGTTGGATTTCTGCACTTTTCAGATATTACATTTCCTGACAGTACATTTCTCCTTCTCTCTCACTCCATTGACAGCTCAGGCAAGGCTCCAGGGACTGAAGTGTTCAAACCTGGCTCTGGAAAGCTGAGCTCTGACACAGAGTGGATCTAACTTTCCAGGGCTAAGGAACTGGTACCAGTGTAAGCAGGAGAGGTGACCCAAATATGCCACTTTGAGGTCGAAGTCCCCCTCCAAGTTCAAAATTGATCCAGGGGCTGTGTCAACTTCCAGCACTTGTCCATGTGTGGCCTCTATGAGGGGACCCACTCAAGTCATGCTTCCAGGCCAGAAAGGTAAGTGGACTTGATGTGGCCAGAACAGCAACTTTTTATTAAAAAGCCCAAATTCTGGTTGGTGGGCACAGAGTTTTGCAGCTCTGTTTGTTTGGGTCCCCGTGGCTCTTGCTCACTGATGTTCTCATTTCAACAGGAGTTAACCCACTCAAGAGCTTCCAGGGGATCCCAGTTGCAATGATTCCCAGAAGGATTTCATTATAAATGTCCTCGTTTTTCACAAAACTGTGTCACTTTAGTACTCTTCTTTTGGGAAAGTATATCTAGTGCTGAACTCCATCAGCAGATGCTTATAGATGGATGAATACTTTTATACTACTGGGAAAGAACATGCAGCAGCCTTTGCTTTTTGTGTTTTTTTTTCTTCCAGCAAAGCAGGTATTGTTGAGCAGAGCTATAGCCAAGAAACCTCTGAAATCTGTGGGATGCTTCCTATACCCCATAGCCTCTGACTTCAGCAACTGGGAATGTATCTCCATGGAAAAGCTGTGAGTGGTAAGAGTTAACATGGGCTGGTCTGGCTTTCCAGGTGCAGTTTGCAATCAGCTTCCCTTTCCCAGCCTGTCCAAGCACCTTTTGCTCACTCCTTGTTGACTTTTGCCCCCTCTGGCCTTTTTCTTATCCCCCTCACAGGGCTCTTCTGCCTGGTCCTCAGCCCCTGCGCTGCCTGCCACAGCCCCTCCTTTCTCTGCTTCTTTTGAGAAGGAGGAGGGGAGACTTCCAGGATCCAGAGCCATCCTGGCTCTGCCCTTTGTTGTGCCTATGCCACTTGATTCCTGGCGGTCCCCAAACTTCTCAGCCCCCAGTGACATGTGAATTAATTTATTTACAGCTTTAATACCTCTAGAAGGACTGTTCTGCTTGACTGCATGCTGAGGGCTTCCCCATCTCTTGGAGAGGGTACCTGGCTCTGGCAGGTACCATGCCTGATATTTTTCTGAAGCCAATGTGAATTTGTCCCAGGTACAAAATAATCTTTAAAATCCTTGCACTTGTGCTTGGATCAAGTGGCATTCCCACCCACTGCTTACCCTGCTTCTGAGCTCCTCTGCTCCCTGCAGCAGCACTCAGAGGTGTCCACATAAAAAGGATTTGAATGTTCTGTGTATCTCAGGACACAATTTCCCAGCTCTGTTACCTGGCCCCAGTTGTACCTGCTTTTTCACTCAGGTGCTGCCTCCCGCTTAGTGGTGCCATTTTAAATGCCCAGCAGGAACAGAGCTCCTGGTAAAGGTTCAGTTTTCCATGGGTTTGGTCTAAAACCTACAAGTTTTTACCCACTAAAGATCCGTCTGGACAGCTGAACATGTAGATAGGTGACAACACACCTGTATGTGTATGACAGTGTCACTCTTGCTGCATCCTCATGCTGTGACCTGGCAGCAGCATACTTTGATGGTTTTTGGGGCCATGACTGAGAAAGCCACAGAGGCAGACAGCATGTCCTAAAACAATGTCTCTGCACTGGCTTCTTTTTCCCATCCTTCCCAACATGGTCCTCACTGCCAGGTCCTCTCAGCCATCCTTGTCCAGTAGAGACAAGAAGAACTGATGACTTACTGTGGCATAATTTACCCCTCTGCATAATGAGATGCTAAAGGCTCTCTTTCACACTAGGCTGGAGAGTGGCCTTTATGGACATCCTGAAGTCTTGGGGTTGAATGGAAATGCATCTCCTACTAGCAGAAGATTGGATACACCTCATCACTACTTATGCATATTTTTGCCTGCCAGGCAATTGCAGGAAAATAAGTGAGGAAAGATTGATCTGTAGGGATTAATTTTATGGGCTTGTGTGGAATCCACCTCCCATCAATTTACCAACAGGTTAGAAGAGCCAATGTCCTTATCATTCCCCTCATTCTGGCAGGGAATAACCTGCCAAATGAGCTGTCCCTTTATAAGGGTATTATCATGTAGAACAGCGAAGCAGATTTGTACCTCTGATGTCTCCATGGTTATTTATATGGCATTAATGCCTTGATGAAGCCTGGGTCTTGTTGTGTTGCTCCTAGGGAGAGAGATCTTCCTCTGCTAAATTGCTCCAGGTAGGACAGGGAATGGAAATGTGCTGGGAGCAAACAGGTTTCATGGTGAGGCAGCTGCAGGTTGAGAGCAGATCCTACAATACCTGACTGCCTTTATCACACAATGGAAGTCATGTTTGCCCCTACAGGGCTGCTTGGGCTGCAAAAACGTTGTTGTGATCTTGCCATGTTGCTCATGTATTCTCCTGTAAAAAGTCACTTAGATGGAGCTTGATCCTACAGTGAATTCCCGTTGTCCCCATCCCATTTTCCGAGTGGTTCAGTGACTGCTGTGTTCAGTGCAGGGCTAATGAGCCTTTCTCAGCCCAGCTCTCGCCTTCAGCCTGTGCCTTCCCATCTCATTTAGGCTGGAAAGGACCTTCCTTGGAAACTCTCCCTGCTACCAAGAGCTGGTGACATGGCATGCTAATGGTGTCACAGTCAGACTTTACCCTCTAGGTCTCATCTTTGGAGCCAGCACCCTTATTAGAAATACAATCCTTCTTGTCCCCCATATTTTTTTAAAAGTATCACTGAAAACTAAGGCACAGAGAAATGGAGCCCTTTGCCCAAGGTCATTAACAAGCTGCAGAGTCTGGAGTAAGAGAGCCCTGATTTCCTGGCTTTGTGTCACAAGTGTGAACAGCTCCTTACTCTGATGACAGCGAGGGCTTTACAGTAAGGAAGGGGGAAAAATAAAAGAGCCATATTTCAACATGATTCTTTCTCTGTCCCTGAGTGCATCCCCCAGGGTGAGAGTGAAGTCAAGAGGCTGCTGTGAAAGGGTTATAGCCGACCTCTAATCACAACCGATTAATGACAACCCCAGGGAGCGAAAGCCCTTGAGCTGCCAGGAAGGAGGTGAGCATGGAAAAGCAGAGAAGTTTTAAATGCAGCAGCCAGAGTCCAAAGTAGAACAACAGCCGAGGAAACAGCTGTGCCTGGACACAGTGCAGGAATGGAGGGGATTTATTCATTCCCAGCCGTTTGGATCCAGCCCTTCAATCCGCTCTGACCAGACTTGTTGCTCTGAATCAGCTGGTGAAAATTTGGGACTTTTTAATCTGTTTGTTCAAACTAAGCAAATAAATTTGCTGTGAGGGTGGGTCAGTGTTTAGCTGCAAGCAGATGACAGCAACATTGTGTGAGGGTGAGGAACACCTGTCAAACCAGGGAAACTGAGGCAGAACACCAGGATGGGATGAGCAGAGCCAGGACCAGGAGGAACACCCGCTTCTCCCTGCACCACCAGGCATCCAGCTTTGTGCTGGGCTCAGCAGAAATGTTGCCTTAATGTAATTAAGGATGAGCAGAGTCGGCTGTGAGAGGCTGTTTACGACTGCAGAGGAGGGCATGCCGGGAAGATGCTCCATTCCCTGGCCAGGAGCATGACTGAACAAGGATGTGCATGGCTCAGATGCTCTCCAGCTCTGACCATGCTTTCCAGTTCCTCCATGAAGGGCTGAGAGCAAATTGGCTGCTAATGCAGACAGGGCCTGGCTGGACTCAGGACTCCTGCGCTACAGACTGCGGGACGGATGCGGAAACCCATGCTCCTACTCCAACAGGTCCAACCCTGCTTGTTAGACCTGGTCGATAGTTTCCTGTCAAAAGCAATTCTCTGACAAACAGACGTTAATTTTTTTTTTTTTCTTTTCTGCCAGAGCAGAATTTTTCTCAGAACATGTCAATTTTCAGCCAAATTTCTTGCTTTTGGTGCTTGGTGCTTCTTTTTCCTCCTTGCTTAAAAAACAAGAGAGAAAACAGGGTTGTCAGCTCTCAAAGTCTGAATCTGAAGGCTCAAGCCAGCAAGGTCTCCAAGTGTATTTTTGATTTTATGACAAAAGAAAAAAAAATAAAGAGAGGAATGGAAGAAGGTTTTTAAGAACTGATTGTCACGATGGAAGAATATGTGTTATAGAATGTCAGGAAAATTTCTGGAGAAATTTCTGGTATCTGTAAGACTCTTTGCTGGCTTGTAGTTTTGAGTCTGAGGTCGGTTCAGGTAGAGTAGAGCTTGTGATTCTTGAGGTAGTCCTGTGGAGGGCCAGGAGCTGCACTTTGATGATCCTTGTGGATTCCTTCCAATTCAGGATATTCTATGATTCTATGAGCTTGGGGACAGGAATGGTGGCAGCCAAGCTCTGGTGACACCCAAAGATCCCTTTTAGTGTGTCCCACTCCCTGTGCAGGTCATGAGGCCTGTGGTGTCTTCTGTGCTTGGTCAGCTCAATGGGCAAAGCTTGCACTCAACATTGAACACAAGAGCTCCTCAATGTAACAAAAAAATGGGCTGTCTGGAGAAATGCTGCCTTCTTTGGGAAGCTTTGGGTAGAGTTGGTGCTCTAAGACAGCCTGGCTGGCAGAGGTGATGAGGTGTCCTACTGTGAGGGAGAACAGTGATGATTTTTGTCCTTCCCTGGCCCACTGGGTATCCACCTGGTGCTGTGTGAACATCTGTGATGTCTCTGGCAGCACCATGGTTTCAAGAGTGGATGCTCTGGCTCACTGATCGTGGAACTACACGTGGGTGTAGCTATGACCTGCACAAAGGAGGACCACACTGGGACCCAGAGTCTGGAGGGTGCCTTGCTTTGTGAGGACACACAGAGGTGAGGGAGACCTGAAGGGATGAGCTGGCCCCAGGCTTGACAAAGCTTTTGGGTGTTGCCTGAGTTAATGCAGGGAGCGTGTGTGCCTCTTGTTTGTGTTTATGCATGCAAAGAAGTGCCTGCTGGGGAAGGAGTGGAAGGCTTGTGATTTATCATTGCTCTGTAATGGGTGCCTTGCTTCTAGTGAAGGAGGTCAACATCCCTGAGAGATACCAAACCCCCTCCTTATTAACGTCCTGTTACAGCTAATGGCTTGGGGTAGGGCAAGCAGGTCTTACAAGGAAGGCATTAAAGATCAGCGCAACTTGGAAGAGAAGCCAAAGAATTTACAGCAATATTTACACAGAGGCTCTCCCCAGAGATAAGGAGGTACATAGTCAGCTCGGGAGATAAGCACAGCAGTGGGACCAGGCAGAGCAGGCACTGTTTATGCATCCTGAAGTTCAAGGGGATCAGAAGCCAGATCTGCGTGGTGCAAGAGAGGGGGATACGAGGAGGACCACACACGCCAACTGGGACCCGGCCTCTGGGAAGCACAGATGTTGTGTTTCCTCAGCAGGTTGCACTGGGGTCAGCAATGCTCCTTCAGGTTCCTAGACCTGAGCCCCAAACCAGGCTTGAAGATGTGGATTATTACAAGTTAATGAGTACAGTGTCCTGTCCTGGTGAAGATGTGGAGATCTGGCCCAGGTTAATGTCCCTGGCAGCCACCATCTGTCCTGTCCACCACACGCTTTGGGAGATGCAGGTTGACAGATGTTTCTCCAGCAGGTCCTGCTAGTGCATCCCAGCTCCATCTCCAAGAGCCCTGTCTTGACTCCACATGGCTGTGTCCTCGGGAGCCCCAGGGACACATCTCACAGCCCAAAGGGAAAAGGCAAACCTCTGTGTTTAATTTGAAGTAAGATACAATTCCTAGACAAGCATGTGTTCCAGGACACAGGTTGTACAAGGTCACCCAACCTGGGAAGCAAATAAGAAACTTCATCTCTTTCCTGTCCAGATGATGTTGCAGGTCTCCCCTCCTTAGTTCTTTAGCTCTACTCTTCCACCTTTCCTGTTGGCTCTGAGAGACGTGCAGTGCATCTGCATTCAGTTGTCCCTCCAGTGTGCTGGCTGAAGATCCCTCAGACCATTCTCTGCCTTCTCCAGCCACTTGCTGCCAGATAAGCCAAAATCTCACATCCTCATCCAGCCAAATCTCCTGACCCAAACCTGGCTGAAGACAAAAGGAATTTCACTTGTTTTTTTTCTCATTGACAGCAACAGGATTTGGATCTAGTCATCTGGAGAAATCAAATAAGCCCTGTGTATAAGCCCTAACAAGACAGCCCAGCCTGCTCCATGCCCCCTTTCTGCATCAACCAGACACTTCCCCGTGCCTCCCCTCTCACTCCTGGTTTCTTTATGTGCTGAAATCACCCATGGCCACCATGTCATCCTGTGCTAGACCACATCTCCACCATCCTCCCCGGCCCCTAATAGCACTCGGCCACCAATCTCCGAGCGTACCATCCATCATTTGACTAGCACATTATTTATTTACCATGGGGGAGAGAAAGGAGTTGGGTTGTCTGGAGAATGTATTAAATTTTCATTTGTTCTCATTGATTCCTGAAAGGAAATTGCTGAGTTATACCATCAGGTTGGATGATATGGAGAGCAGCTACTAGAGGGGGATACTGGGTGTGAAATAGGGGCAGAGTTGAGGCTGTTTTGAATATTAGATGGAAGTTACCATGACCATTTAGCTGAGCAACCCAGTAAAATGTATCGTCTGCTTCCCTCAGTCTCTGCTGTAGCTGCTTGCCCAGACTCTTCTCAGTTTTTCCTGCCATATGGGACACACGTGGTGCTGTTTCCTCCTGGCTGCTGGGTGAGGAGCTCTTGCTCACAGGTTTCCTCACCAACTCCGAAGCACCGTGCGTATGCGTGGGAGCAGCTTCTGGCGAGGGCTCTTTCCCCATCTGCAGGAGCTGCTCGGCCTCTTCCAGCTCATCCCAGTCAGTTTGCAGACAGTTGCCTCACATATTTCTTCTCCAGGCATGTCTGGGCTCTCTCCCCCTGAATTTCTGCTGTGGCAGTTAGCATGTTATTTATGGCAATTTCTTCCTATTTTTTTAGTATGTACTAATATTGTAGGTTGCACAAGAATACTGGCTTTTCCATAGGGCTCCTTGTCACCCAAAAGCTGTTCATTTTTCTTTTCCAGCCAGAACTGGCATCCCAGTCAACAGTGATGACTATGGTTCAGGTTTTTCCATGCTTTGAATGATTATTGTTCAAGTTTTCCATGCTTTGAAGCCCACGAAGGACTGACTTGAAGGCTCAGCTGAGGACTGGCTCACATTACTTCATCTAAGTTCCATTTTCTAACCAAGTTAAACTAAAAGTCTTGTCTGAACCTCATCAAGACACCAGGGTTGCCCTAACTTTTGGAGCAAATCTTTAGTGAATATGTTGAAATCTCATCTGAACAAGATGGAGAAGAAATTTGCCTTGGTGCAAGGTCTCATGGCTGGGATTTTTGAGGACAGACAGTGTTTTCTGGGTTAAAATGGCCACCTGTGTCTCATGCTTCCTAAGGACTGTGGGCTGGGGAAGTCCCCACATCTCTGAGGAGGTCACCTCCATCTCTGGCCCCTCTGACCCTGCTTGCTGCCTCAGGTCATAGTAAACCCTTAATTCAGGGAACCACAATGTACAAGTGGAATGTTTTTACTGGGGTTTTATTTTTGCAGTCTGGAGGATAATCAGGGGTCCCTGGGTTTCTGTGGGAGTTGAAAGAAAGGACAGAGCAAACTGGCACTGTTCCCAGTCCAAAATGTTTTCACTAATTGCATGCAACCTTCCTTACAGGAGAGAGAGGCTGCAAATACCACCGGCAGTTTAATTACCACTGCTGGTTCACATTGATTTTATTTATGCCACTCCCGGTGCTGCATGTGAGCAGCGTGTGTGTGTGTGCAAGGTGGGAGTGGGATGCACAGGGAATCATGGATGGCTTGAGGAAGGGAGCTAAGGAACACGTGTGTGTTTGTTTGGGGGTGTGGAGTCTTTCCAAGGAGCCCTGACAGCCGCACCCCAACACCCATCAGTGGTGTGGGTTGGGAAGGGACTGCGTGAAGCTGAACATGGGTGTAGGAGACACATCGGGGTGAGACCCCTGTATTCCCAGGCCTGTTTCCCAGAATTGCTTGGCTTAGCTACCACCCTGACTTAACTCTGAGCCCTGTGGTGGATCAGTTCCCCTTGCTGTCCTTCCCCTCCTTGAACACAAAGCGCTTCTTCCCCATCCCAAAGGGGGGAGAGAGCGGCACGGGAGGAATCTGACATGAACAGGCTGATGGCTGCCATCCCAGTGCAGGCTCAGCAAATGGGGCTTGTGATGGATGAATGTGCAGGGCAAGAAGTAATAAAATGGGCCCCAGTCATGTAATCTTCCATTAAAATGAAATGCATACCAGAAATGAGGCATTTCTGCAGCTTGTACCATCTCCCATGGAAGATCATGAATAAAAGAGGCAAGTGTACTGTTGACAGATGCCGGCATGCATAAAGGACAGTTCCTATAAAGGCAAAGCCCTGCCTAACAGATGGACCAAAGATGTGAGATGCAGGAAGATTTACCAGTCTAAATAATTCAAGGGAATGTTGTATGAGGAGGCAGTGCTGGAGAGGAGAGCCGGCAGAAGGTACAGATGGAAAGGCAGGCCAGGCCTTTCCCACAGACCCATTAAGAACGTCGCTTGTCTGAGTGACAGTATGTCGCACAAGGCACCAGCAGAGATGGGTAGATTTGCCTCCAGCACTCCTTCTGCAAGGTCAGGAGAAGAGGTAATCTCAATGGTTGCAACTATTTGAGGTTTGCCTCCTGCAAGGCCACTTTCTCTAGCCTTTCTCCTCTCTCACCTCTTCTGCTCTCTCCCTTCTTCACCTGCTGCTGGGCAAAATGGGAGCACAGAAATGTTTCTGCAGCCATGAACAGAGGGTAGAGGTGGCAAAGACATTCAGTGCTCCTATTGCTCTTCTCTGCCTTGCTTAGGTCCCTGGACATCCTTTGGACTTGGAAGGGGCCTGGGGGCCAGTGCTGGGTGCCCTGTGCCCATTGAGGGGCACTGGTGGGGCATTTGGTGCCTTTACATTGCTTGGTGAAGAGACGTGGCTGGTATGTGATGTTTCTGTGCCCTGGTGATGGCAGCTGGAAAAATGTTGTGAATCTCCCTGGCCATTAATAGGAAGTATGAGAAAGGTGGTCTGAAGAATTGCAGTGTGTTGGGAGGGTTTTTGCAACACAGGATGTGGGGATAAGCTGGTGCAGGAAGTGGCACAGAGGATGGGGCATTGTAGTGGCTGAGAGCAGGGCAGGGGATGCCCAGGACCCCTCTCCCACTGCTCCCTGGGAGCCTGGGGTTGGCTTGGTGAATATGAGACATTTTGGGAGAAGAGGGAGGATAAAGGGCATGATGCAGAGGGTTAGATAGAAGTCAGTGGCAGCTGCTTGGCAGAGATCGTGTGTGCTCTCCACTCGGAGAGGACGCCTTCCCTGGGCTCGTCAGTCGTCTGCAGCATGGCGATTAATCATTGGTGTCAGAATCCCTAATCCTATTCAATGGAAAACAAACAGCGAGGCATCCAGCCCTGTGCTGAGCCCAAGCAATTAGCATGTTTACATGGGCTGGGGAAGCTCAACAAAGAGTGGCCAACAGGGGCCACAGGAAATGAACCCTTGTCAGCCCCTGATGTTCCAAGTGCCTGGGATCCCCAGGCTCGGACTCAGGCCCAGGCTTGGAAATGTGGCTCAAAGCAGTTGAATGCAGCTACTTGCCACTAAGAAATGATTTTTCTTGATTAGGGCTCAGGTGTGGGTGAGTGTGGGCAGCTGCTCAGGTGGGGGGGTGTGTCTGGTACAGATGGTCACCTGGGGAAAAAGGGATCTGGAGGAGATAAGGGGTTTGTTCCTGCTTAGGCTTTGAATTAGTAGCAAAAGTAGCACCCTTTGCAATTCCAGCAAACACAGCCCTGATGCCAACCCCTTGTCCCTATTCCTCCTGCACCTCTCAGGCCCTCACCGCTGGAGCTGCATCTCTCTGGCTGGAATTATTTTGACATTTTTGGGTGCTTTGAGTTAGGAGTGGGCTCTGCAGGGCCAGGGATGTGCAGGACCAATATTCCTGGTGGGCTGGACCCCACCCAGGGGGCTCAGGTCCCTCACATGGGCTTCAAGGACGTTTGAGAGGTGGATTGCAAGGAAAGATGCAGGACTAACCAGACATATCTGTCCCTTGTGTGTGTCCCCAGGGCCTTGCAGAAGCCACCTCAGATGAAAACGATTCCCAAAACTAAGAGCAACAAAAAGCTTCCTCAGCGTGGATGGAGGAGTCCAAGGTATGGATTGCCCTGCCTGAGCATCTCTGCCCTGCTCTGGATTATTTAACTGGGTTCTGCAAACTCAATTTCAGACAGCAAATAGCAAAGCAAGGGGAGTGAGACATAACCTTTGTTTCTGCAGGACCTACCAGAAGGTGGGTGACAATGTGGGTACATTGGCAATGGAAAAAAAGTTTCTGTAAGCTTCACATGACCTCTGGAGCTTCTGGGCTTTGGAAGGTGGGAGTGAGACAATCCTCACAAGCACTCAATTCCTGTCAAAGTGAAGGGGCTTTCCTGGGTATGCAGTTTTCCCCCTTCCCTCACAGAAGTGTAAATGATTTTTGGGGGTGGAAAAAAAGAGGATTGATTCAAATAAAAATGTATTTGTATGAGAAAAATTATTTCCTTCCATGAGTAAACACATAGTTTGAGGCAAATTTATGGCTTTGGCCTGGTCATTAATATCTGGTTGTCAAAAAGTATTGGTTTGAACAAAAATATGTTGTAATAAAAATGCATTGTTTTGAAGAAATTTATTGTCCCCATGAAAACCTATTCAATTCAGAAAGATATGTTGATTTCAATGAAAATCTATTTCTTTTAAGAGAGAGAGAGAGGGAAGTTGCACTCAGCTGAGAACCTGGGGCTTCTCTCTGTACAGATCTTCCTGCAGTCCCTTGGCTATTAGGGCAGAGAAAGCTGGAAAAACAACAACTTAGGCAGCAAAGGAAACCTGTAGGTCTTGCCTGTGCTCAGTGACCATCCTTCCAGCTGGAGAGAAGTGCCCTGGCATCCCTAGGGTAAGGAGGGGGACATGGTTGTCTCCATTCCTTATGGATTGGATGGCTTCTCCCACAAACAGCTTTTCTCACCCTGAAAATCTAAAGTTTAGGTGACTTTTAAAGGTTCTTTCCAACTAAAAGTGATCTATGATTCACCAGTGCAGATCCCAGGGAGTGGCTGCTCATGTGAACCTACCTCCAGCTGGAAATGTTCACATCTTGTGGGACCTTCATCTTCTGCTTCCTGTCTTGAGCCACATGTGAACAGCAAGAATGCGTGTCGGTGAGTACCTGAAGGGGAGATGGCTGTGTCCACACTGCTACCCATGATATTTCCCCTTTGGTGTGGTGGTACGAGGAAAGGGCCCCTTTTGGCTCAGGGCAGCTTTATGGTGTGTCTTTGTGGTTCTCCCAGCCCTGCTCCAAGATGGGACTGAGGTTTGCTATCCTGCCTAAGCCTCTTTCTCTGCCAGCAGGGACTGGATGAAACTCTCCCTGAGCTCCAAAGCCCTAATGCTGCCTTAGCTGGGATTATGAGAGAAGCCACCATGGTATCACCTGAAATCCACCTCCCAGTGCCTCCCGTTTAAAACAATCAGTAGATGTTTGCAGTGGGCTTTTTCTTTCATTATGCTCCAGCTCTGCTATTTAATCAGCTTCTTCCTTCCTCTGTTTGTACAAGGTATTGCTAGCCCTTATTAAAGGGGGGGAAGGGAAGGTGTGAGATGAAAAAAAAAAAAAATTGCCTACCCAAGAAATGTCACTCCCATGGTATTATCCCCTCCCTGCCAACACATGCACGGGTTCTGGTGTCAATGGAAAGGTTGCCTCTGATTAATATTAATAAAGAATTAGAGCTGTGTTTGTCATGATCACCTCATTTGGTATTGCTCTGTGTGGCAGGTGAAAGCAGAGGAAGGAAGGGAAGAGGTCTGCACAGCATTCATTAATCATTTCATCAGGAAGGAGTTCAAAGCAGAGGCCAGCCTTAACAAGGGCTGCAGGCAGGGATGGGGCCGTGTTTATTCAGATGTTCCTCCTTATGTCCCTGACCTCCTGCTGGGTCAGCTGGTGTGGGCCTCCAAAAATGAGATGCTCTTCTAGGATCCAGGGCATCCTACCCCTAAATGGGGGTCATCTTGTCTAGGTCAAGGTGATGTCACATGAAAGTCTGACATAGGTCCACTATTAGTATCTATTTATCAGTTAAAAAATGACTCATGACTCCTCAAGAGATCCTTGTTTCCCCCTTTGAGTCAAGAAGATTAATAAAGAGTGGTGAAACCATCCTTTGGGAAGCTGCGTGACAGTAAACTTCCTCCTGCATGCTGGGAGTCCTCAGAAGAACAGCTCCTCAGGCCAGGTGAGCAGTGGCCAGGAACTGAGATTCACTTGCAAGACAAGGTGGTCTCTGGGAACTCTTGGAGTAATCCCTAGGAAGCCATGTTCCATCTCCAAGGCAAGACAGTAGGGATACACTTGAATTTAAGATGTAGCCCTCAGAGGGCTCCTTGTCCTTCCAAAAGATCGTTCCTCCCACCCTAAAATAGGTGCCTAAGCTAGAGGACCCCACACCCCTTGCTCTGTTGACTAGAAAGACCATACAGGTAGCTTTGTACTTACAGCTATTCAGTGGTTCAAGTCCAGTGGCCTAAATCCCATCTGCACATCTTTACAGAGCTGCTCCTGTAGTAGGCCAGCCCTGCCCTTGGCACATGTTGGGAACACAAGGATGAATGTCACAGGAGTTCAGGTTCTGTATTTTATGCAGGTTGGAATATTAAGAGCGAGTGGCTTTGACTGAGGCTGGTACGTTGCACGGGGATTGTGGCACCCAAGTCAGTCTTGGCTGATGTTTGCATGCAGAGCTTAGCATGGGCAATTTATGCAGACTTTTAGTGGTATTTTGTTTCTTAAAACTGTGGAGATTCCCATAAATCTTTCCTTAAACACATCTGTGTGTGGCCAAAACTGGTCTCTGCTTTCTTTATAATCTGTATTTTCTGGATCCAAGACCAGAAGGTGATGCACATGTACATATGGCAAAGGGTTTTTGTATTAAGAATTTGCAGCTCAACCTTCTTGTTTCTTTTTCCTCCTTTTTTTTAAATTTTTTTTTTTTGGGATGCTATTTATTATTCAAATGTGGGGAGAGTCAAGCCAAGTGGTGCATTGCTCTCATTAATTATTCTCTGGGATTAAGGAATCGGTTAAAACCATATCTCCCTTAATCCTGTTTTATTAATTTTATATTCTTGGCAAAAAAAAAAGCAAAACAACAACCCCCCCAGCCCTCTTTACAAAGGGATCATGCAGTTTTTTGCTGGTACCCTTAGAACAGGAGGTCTCTGGTGTTCCATGGATGCTCATTTTTAAATTTGATAAAATAAATTAGCACAGGATTAGAGCCTTCCTGACAGCACAGCTTGACTGCAGTTACCACCTTAAGGGAGGCATTAAGTATCGTTTTAAGGGCGGAGGTGAAGTGAGACCGCGCCAGCCCCTCTGCTCCTTGGAGAGTGGGAACTTTCCCTAGGAACAGAACTGGTGGCCTCTCCTCCCCCTCCCAGCCACAGCCAAAGGGGTTACCTTTCTCCAGTGACAGGTTTTGGGTTGAGCGAGGTGGACACTGCTTGGTCAGACACACTCATGAGCCCATCAGCTTGTTCATGTAGCAGCCAGGGTTGATAATTGTAATTACCCTCTTCCTTCTGGGGTGCTATGGGGATGTAAATTAAATGGTTTCCCCTAAAACAGCAGAGACTTCACTCCTAAGAGTGAAGGCTTGGTCTCGGAGGGAGAATGGAAAAATGGTAGTGGGTCTTTTGCAGGTTTTAACTCCTTTTGTAACAGAGCAGCTCTAGCTGGTGCTCTCATCAAATTCTCCTGGCATGAGACATGTGGAGACCAGGCTGGGAGAGAGCAACTCGTAGCTGCACTGCAGATGTCGTGGCCTCCGAACTGCTTGTTGATGTGGCTGCCAGAGAGGAGAGAAAGGACAGTGGTTGTGTGTGGCTCTTTGGCCTCTTCCTCAGACAGAGGGGAACCTGCATTGGGCTTCTAGAAACAAGACTGAACCCCCTGCAGGGGGTTAGGTTTGCAAGGAGCTGGACTGTGAGTTCTGGACTCAGCTTCTTGAGGCTCATTTTGAGCACCATGAGGGAGAGGCACGTGGTCGTTCAGCTAGATGGGATCTCTTGGGTGGCTTTTGGGAAATCCATGCTATGGAGACATTTAAACTGAATTGTTGAGATAGTTCTCAGAGCTCTGCATATGGGACTGGTGACAAAGGTTATGTCAAAAAAGAGACTGTGATGGCTGCGTGGCTGATGAATCCTTGTCCTGTGCTCATTTTGAAGCTGAAGGACAACTGTCCCCTCCATTGAGCTGGGGCTCTGGGAATGCATTGATGTTTGCCTTTAATCTTTCAATAAATCAGGCTTTTGTAAGGCTTTCAAAACGGAGTTGTGCCTGAAATGTTGCTAAGTGGTTTTTTCCCTGGAAAAGGTGTCTGGTTTGCCAGTAATGGCAGTAGCTTAGCAATGAGTCTGCAGTGATGCCAGCTGAGCTGAGCTGGGCTGGTCTGCGATGGAGGGAGGTGTGGCATCCACCCCCATGTTCACTGGGAAGGGCTGTGTGGATTAGCAGGTGTTAGCAGAGAAATGCCCTAATGCTGTGTTGGCCTCAGGATCACTGCTAAAAACTGCTCCCTCTTTTGAGAGTGTCTTTGACTCTCTCCTGGTCTCACCTGGCCTCACCTGAACACCTTTGTTGCAGAATTGAGGGTCACACTGGAATTCTGGTATTGGTTTCCAGGCACTTGTGGAAATTCCCACAGTTCAGGCACCTGAGCAGTACAGAGATTTTTGCAAAAGATCTTCCATTCAGTAGTTACTCATACAAGAAAGCTGCACAGACCCTGCAATAATACAAACACCAGAAAATATCTTGAGGGCCTGATTTGTCAAACATCCCAAATCAGGGCATATCTATTTCCTCTGTCTTTTCTCTACCAACCAGGGATTTATTTTCTTCTGTAATATGTGTGTTATGATTTCTTGTTTGTGAAAAGTCACAAACAGGAAAAGCAGGGAAGTTTACCTTTATAAAAAAACACACAGTTCCTTTGGAGGAAAACAATAAAGCAAATGGCTTCATTTGTTTTTTTCAGTCTAGGAACAACTTCCTAACTTGCTGTGTCAGAAGAGCCAGCTCTTTCTTGTTCTTCTGTTAGCAGAGCTGGCATGTAGCCAGAGGATGCACCATTCCCAGGTGCCAGGCATTCCCTGTGGACAGCCTGATGTCCTACATGTGTTACTGTACAAAAGGCTCAGGTAGGATTTCATTGCTTGGTAACCCTGTGGCCTGTGGAAACTCGCTTGGACACAATGAGATGCCAAGCAAGTTGTGTCTTGTCTCAGCCTTGTTTCACCTCTCAGCCTGAGAACCCCCAGACTGGACAGATGGTGGGGTGGGATACATAGAGCTGGTTGGAGGTGAGTGGTGCTCTGGTCCTAGAGATAAGCAGAGGAATTCTCAAATTATGCCAATGGAAAGCTGAATTAGACTCCGTCCTACTCCTGAAATACTTTGTTAGCTGGGGTGTAGCTCACAAAACCAAGCTTTTCCAGTGGCATTTGGGCAGAAAATGTCATCTGTGCTGATTCCTGGGCAAGCTTGTCCTGGCTGGATTGGAGGGGCCTTCCCTGTTGTTGGAGAAGTGCTGTGGCATGGGTGGAGCAGCCTCCTCTCTTGTCAGGGACATGAGGCAAAGCATAGGAGCATTCCTGGAGTTAGCCTTAGTGGCCACTGGCTTTAAAATAGTTGTGAAAAAGCCAAAATTATACTGATAAAAACTTCAAGCAGCTGCCTTCAGGTGCTCTGGTAGTGTTTTGATCTTGTTTCCAAACTTTTGGGTGAGGGAAGAGCTAATTTAAGTTAATTTGCATCATGAAGCATCACTGATGTGTCAGTGAAAGGGACCCTCGCACAGTCATGCAGAAGGCAAGCCAAAAAAACAAAGGCGTGTGTTCCCAGCTTTGAGGTAGGAATTATATACACTTAGAGTCATGAACTCTGGATAATAATTGAAAGGTCAGATTGATGAGAGCAGCCTCTGAGATACGATTTCTATGACAGCTTGATGAATGCTTCACTATCAAGGTGTGCTTTTAATCATAATCTCATTACTCCACTTCTTATGGTTCGACTCACCTAAACTCATGGGAGGAATCAGGGGCCACCTCTAAAATGTGAATCGGCTTTTATTTGGAGGTAGAGGAGTTGAGTTGTTGGGAGAACAAAAAGAAAAGAAATGAGCCAGAAGAGGAAAAAAAAAGACCTTCCGGGCTGAGGATGAGTCAAAAGTGTGTGTGAGAGCAACACCCTCATTGATCCAGAGCCGTGCTAGCTGGGACCAGTACAGGTGCTCTGGAGCAAAGGAGGGAGACTTGAACCTGTCCCAGCATCAGTATCAGCCATGAATCCCACAGCATTGCTGCCCCAGGAGCTTGGGCATGGGGCCTTTGGAGAGATAGCCATTACAGCTCTCCCAGGCATGAGCAGAGCTTTTTTTTTGGAAGAGATACAGCTCTGGCTGTTCATGAATTCTGATCTATCTATCCAAAACCAATGCTGAAGCTTTCCTGATGGCCAGTGGCAAAACTGCTCCCATGGCCCCTATGCCTTGGAGAAGGGAAATGCCTTTTTTTTGAGGCCATGGCGCACAGAAGCTGAGAAGATGAAGCTGAGCTTTATCCCAGCTAGGTTCCCAACCAGCCAGTGAGGGGGCACCACCATCTCTTTGCAATAGATACCAGGAAGCCCAGAAGATCCGCCATATCCACTGGCCCATCCATTGATGTATCTGTGCAGAAATGGCACCATAGGCCACGTAATGATAGTGGACATGGCCCTTTTCCCATGTACATATTTCCACCGGCAATGCTGCATCCAGCTCTGGGGTCTGGGGTCCCTAGCACAGGAAGGACATTGCCCCTGTTGGGGTGAGTCCAGGGTAGGCCACTGAGGTGATTAGAGGGGTGGAGCACCTCTCCTATGAAGAAAGGTTGAGATAATTTAGATTGCTCAGCCTGGAAAACAGAAGGATTTGGGTGACCTAATTTTGGCCTCCCAGTACCTGAAGGAAGCCTACAAGAAAGATGGAGAGGGACTTTTTACAAAGGCATTGGAGAAAGGACAAGGGGGATCGATTTCAAACTGGAAGAGAATAGGTTCAGGGAAAGATTCTCCCATGTGAGGATGATGAGGCCCTGGCATAGGTTTCCCAGAGAATCTGTGCATGCCCCATCCCTTGGAGTGTTCAAGGCCAGGTTGGATGGGGCCCTGAATCTAGCAAAAAGTGTCCCTGCCCATGGCAAAGGGGTTGGAATGAGATGATTTTAAGGTTCCTTCCAATCCAAACCATTCCAGGATTCTATGTCATCAGCACCACCATAACCCTGGGGGACCTGGCTAGTGGGGGCTCCCAAAAAGCATCCTCATGGGCTCCTCTGTGAGAGCTTGGTGCCAAGGCTGGAGGAATTCATTTTTGCCTCCCTGAAACCTCCTGGAAGAGTTAGTATGGAAATTTCAACCTGTTTTTAAGGGTTATTTTCACTCAAGTGAAATCTATCAAAGAAGGAGGGTTATTTTTACAGCAAGCAGCAACTGCCAGTTGCCATGGCAGCGGGCAGGCGAAATGCAATAAAGCATCCCTGTGTTATCGTAAACACAAAGGGAACCACGGGCACTGGGAAGAAAGGAGACTGTTGTGGGGGAATCTCCATGGATCCCTCACCAAGACCCTCACTGGGCTCGGGGAGCAACAGCCAGGGAGATTTTATGGGGTCCTCTGTGCCCATGCAGGGTCCAGTGGGCCAAGAGGCTCTCCAAGGGCCTGCCATGAGCGTTATGAACACTGATATGTCAGCCTGGGATGAAATTTTCCTCTGTTTATTTGGAAACACTTGGAAGAAGTTTAGAAAATGCATCATCTAAAGAGGGGGAACACATACAACTATTCATTTTTAATCTGACTTCCAGGACAAGGTGCCTGTGGAGGTCTCTTCTTTTACATGGTTTCAGACTGTGAAGGGATTTTGCATGTGGTGGGAAGGTTCAAACTCTCCATCTCTTCCAAGTGTGCTCTGTCTCTGGATTAACTCAGGTGCCCTGTTTCACCTCAGCAGCTGAGCACGTGTGCATAACAGGAGTATCCCAATGCTGCTGGACCCGGGAGAGTCTCGGTGTGTATGTGTGGGACCCCAGTTGCAGTATCACTCTTGAATTGTGGCCATCCCTGTGTCCTCGCTGTGTCAGGGGACACAACTAGAAACTTCATGAGCCCTTTGAGGTATTTTATCCCTGAAGCCTGTGCTGCTCTTCGGCTCTGTGGAAGCCACATGGCTGCTCCTCATTTCTCTTCCCTCCCAAGATGCAGAGTGTCCTAAGGTGACACATCTTGGGTGTACAAGGGCTGGCTGGGCTGGGGGGAGCCTGATACAGCCCACAGTGGGTGTTGTCATTTCGAACTCTCACCAAGACAACCACCAGTAATGTGGAGCAAGACCAAACAGGCACAGGACTTGGCTTCTTCACCACACAGAAGCCTCTTCAAGAACCTGAGGGGTTTTTCATGGGGGAGATCCAGGCATTCAGACTTCTTTTGTTCAGAAGCATGTTGAATTGGGTACTGAAGCCCAGACCATGCAAAATGCCTTGCCATTTGGCTCACCCCAGAGATGTCACTAAGGTTTTCAGTTTGTCACTTAGCTCTGACACTGGAAAAAGCCAGTGGTATTGAATTTCATGATGTGGGGCTAAAGCCCAGCAGTTGTGAGCTTGGCAAGTGCTGCTGAAGACCAGAATATTCTTCGTCCTTGCCCCATGAAAATGGAGTTATCCCTAACTGAAGACACCATCTCCCAACCCAGCCGAAGGTCAGTGCCACTCCAATGCTTATAAATCCTCAAGGAAATGCACACAAGTTGGTCATCCCAATGCCACCGAATGCCAGAGGACAGTTGGGTGTGAAAAAGGTGAATCCCTTGCACCAACCAAAAGTCCCACACCTGCCTTATGCCAAGATCCTGCTGTCAGGTTTGCAGGGCAAAGGCTTTGGAGCTCTGGGGCTTGCTTTTGTGGGGAAAAGGAACAAAGGCAGGACTTGCTGTGCAGCAGAATGAGTATAAATAGATCCCTGGGAGGATGTGACCAGCAGGAGGGGAGAGATCGAGATGATTTCTTTTTCCAAAGAAACAGTCTTGGCACCACTTTCTTTTATGGCTGTACCATGTAGTACCAAGTGATTCCTCCTTGTGCCCTTATCTAGGCAAGGGTGTGTAAAAACCCCAGCTACTTGCCAGGGGAAGGTAGTTTGCTCCATCTTAAAAAAAAAGGTTAATTTTCTTTTTATTGAATAATAAGGGGAAAATATGATAATGCTGAGCTGGAGGTGTATGTCATCTAAAAGGGTTCCTAATGGTTGGGGTTTATATTAAATTATTAGAGTCAATAACCGGGGTATGTTGCTCTCTGGGAGTCCCTTTGAGGAAGAGCTTGAGATCTCCATCAGCCTGGTGGTATTTAGGCAAACTCTTGCTTTGGGAGCACTCTCACCAAAGACTTCTCCAAAGCAAAGACAAGGAGAGTTCCCCAGGGGCTGGGATCCCAGTCCTCCTGCTGAAAGCATGCTGGGATACACTGGCAGAGCTCTAAATGATCTCCTTGAGATGAAACTTAATTCACAACTCTTTAATCTATGGTTCCATTCATAAGTGTTTCATTACTCGGGGGTGAGTACGTGGCAGTTCCCTTCTTTGATAGCATATTACACTTTACAAAGCATTAGCAATAAATGCTTAATGGAAGAGGCTATATCAAGCTGTTAGAGAGAAAGCCTATTATAGAATGTGGGCTCCTGCTAAAACAATGTGTGCGTCTGTTTAACACCTGATGTTAACTCAGGAAGTGTGTTAGAAAGCTCTGATTTTTAGCTCAGAAAATGAGAGGCACTTTATGTATTAAAGTGTCACCAAAATTTCTTCCCTTTGTTTAAAACAATCTTGAGAAACTGTTGTCTGAAAGGTAGCTGGCTGAGAGAGGAATTCTGGAGGAACCTGTTGGGAGTGGGAGCTGGAGATGTGTGGGGTGGGAGGTGATGTGCAACTAGGCTGTGTCAGGTCTGCTGAACACAGCGTGGAGGGGAGCTACTTTTAGAATGACAGAATCACAGAATAGTTTGGATTGCAAGGGAGCTTAAAGATGGTTTCCTTCCATGTGCAGGGACACTTGCCATGTGCAGGGACACCTCCCATGAGACCGAGTTGTTCAAAGCCCTGGAGCACTTCCAGGGATGGGGCAGCCACAGATTCTCTGGGCAGCTGTGCCAGGGCCTCACCACCCTCACAGGGAAGAATTTCTTCCTAATATCCAACCTAAATCTACCCTCTTTCGGTGTGAAGCCATTCTCCCTTGTCCTGTCACTACAGTTCCTGAAGAAGCCAAGCAGACTCATTGAGGCATTGTTTGGAAGGGATCCCCCTGAGGTCTCCAGTACAGTCTCTCCTTGGAAGTGGGACTAGCTGTAACACTTCACCAGGCTGGCTGTAGCTTGGTCCAGCAGAACATTGCATTCCTCTGAGGATGCTGAGTAGGAAGCACTCCAGGGAGCCTGTTCCTGCCTCATCCACCAAAACATGCAGCCCACCTGGGAAAAGGTGGCTGTAATCAAGCTGCTCAGGGGGAGGAGACCTCAACCTCTTTTAGCACTTTTAGCACAAAGCCAAGCTGTTTTGGTGGGGTCTGCAGGCGTCTGACCCAGCTGGAGCTATGTACCAAACAGACCAATCCACCAGAGAAGTTCAGCTGTTCATTTACAACAGTGTGGAGTGACAGCAAAAGGGGGAATGCCTTTAAACTGAAGGAGAACACATTTAGATTGGATATTGGGAAGAATTGCTTCCCTGTGAGAGTGATGAGGCCCCACCCGACACAGGTTGCCCAGAAAAGCTGGGGCTGCCCCATCCCTAGAAGTGTTCAGGTTGGACAGGGCTTGGAGAAGCCTGGGATAGTGGAAGGTGTCCCTGACCATGGCAGAGGGGTTTAAACAAGGCAATCCTTCATTTTCCTTCCTACCCAAACCATTCCTTGTTTGCAAGGTACAGCCTTGAATCCGACACCACTGGGGCTGAGTCCCAGCAGTGCAGACAGGAGACTGTGCTCTGTGGCACATAAACCTGGTCACCATCTCTGCGTCCACACAGTGCATGGCACACTCTGCATGGCCCATGGTGACTTTGGGACCAGCATAATTGGACTGGGCTTCTCAGACTTCCAAAAAAGACCTGCTGTTCCTCGCCCCTCAGACCTGACGCCTCTGTCTTATTCCAGTGCTTCAGCAGTTAAATGGAAAATGGTGTCTTAGAAGATTAGAATTAAGTTATTAAAGCATCTGGACACTTTTAAGAGGATTGCTGAGCATCGTAGTACTCAAGATTGACTTGAGAATTTGGGGGTGGATTTGCAGCTGGAAGAAATTCCTCATGTACTGTATACCTGCCCCTTGTGTATATGTTAGCATACTTGGCACAGATGTCTCTTTGTTTCCATACAGGAAACTAATTGCCTTTCTTGTTTTAGTCTGAAGTTTTCTTGTGTCATTCTATAAATAATGAGAGGCATTTCTCAAAGTTTGCCAGTGCCTTTGTCTCTCCTGACAATGCCTCAGCTAGAGGGGTGTCCTCCTTGCTGGAAACCTGGTGTCATCTCAGCAGGGTCCACGCTGGCCGAGAGGTTTGTAAGCTGGGAGATGTCCTGCAGGGAAGCAAAAGTGGGGAGAAGGAGGTTTTATGGGAGAGTGACAAGCTTTGCCTTTGAACTTACCCTAACTTGTAGCTTTTTGTGTGAATTCCTGGAGAGTTAAGTTCCTTATTTATTCCCAGCACAGTGAGGGTAGTGGCACCAGCCAACACTTCCTGTGACCTATGGGGATATGACCCCCAGCAGTGCAGCTCTTGCCTGGAAGGGAGATTTTCTCAGCCCCAATGTGCTTCTGACCCTCTGTTTCCTTTCATGTGCCTTTTAGAAGCTGATTTTTTCAATAGGCAGCCTCTCCTTGGCTCTAAGCCAAATCTCCTGAGGTTTAAAGAAGAGCAGAAGTTCAGGGCTTGAATTGGAAACATGATACCATGATGGAAATCCAGCTCTCTCCTCCTGGTACCAAATTATGGTTTGCTACAGACCCATGGGAGACGAATTACCCTCAGAGCTTTCCCAGGAAGGAAGAGCTGGAGCAGATACAGAATGAAAGAGGGATGAGAGAGCCTAGAGCTGGCCTGAAAAATTGTCTGCTGCTCCAATTTGATGTGAAAGAATTCAGGTCAGTAATGAGAGAGCAGATGTGAATGCTTGGTGCAGGAGGCTTTGCTGCTGTGAACTAACCAGAGTTTGCAAGTGTTTGAGCAGCAGAAGGGGAGGTTTGTCCTGTGGGAAAGGGAGGGTCACTTTCCGTCATGGGTCTGTGACTGACCATATCCACCCAAATCAGGAGGAAAGAGCACTCTCCCGATCTCATGGCTCACACAGAGACAGAGATGTTATCTCATGGCTCACTGTGAGCAGAGGGGATGCAGCTGGGGCACGGGGCTGCTCAGCATCCCAGCTGGCACCGGACAGGATTTGGCTGCACAGAGCAGCAAGGACCCTCCACTGCTGCTGACCTCAAGGTTGTTGCCCTTCCCTCACCCATCCCTGTGCACCAGCTGCTGAGCTGGCAGAGCAGCTCTAGTGACCCCATCCCAGCCACTGGCAAATTGATGCTATTGATGCTTTCTCATTAAAGGGTAACCACCAGAGCTCTGCTTTCTATGGTGTAAATTGGGCTACAGAGTAAATGAGGGGTTGCAGTCAGCAAAGGAGCACCAAGGAGGGCTTTGTGAGGGCAGAGAGGTTTGGCTTTAGCTGGCTGAAAACCACCAGGAGGAAGACCTCTGGGTGGCCAGAGAATTGTGTTGGACTGTGGGCTGTGTCAGTGCTCCAAGACTGGCTCCCTGTGCCTGGCCAACAGCACGGCTGCAGAGATGGGATAGCTGGGAGAGGATGCTGAGCCCTGCCTCAGTTTCCCCTCTGAGAGTGCAAGAGAAGGGACCTTTTGGGGCAGCCAAAAGGAAGTGAGGAGGGGGTGTTGGGCTCTCTTGCCAGCACTTGGGGGCATGCTCTGGCTGGCTGTCCTTCCTGCTGGGGTGGCTATTTATCAGTAAGGAAGCCGGCAGCGGGGGGAGCACATCCTGAGTTGGCTCCAGCCATCAGATCTCTGTCATGGATTTGGTTTGGATTTTTATAGCTGTCCCAGTTGTCACTTTTGTGTGAGGGGAAGCAGGGATATGGTGGGTACCTGGGCCTGTCACATCTGCTGCAGGGGGGACAGTACAGCTTGTGACAAGCTGGTGTCATTAGTGCTGGGCTCCGAGGCTGCTGCCAGTCGGGATTTACTGTCCACCTCCCTGGGACCAGCCAAGCCATCTACTCCTCACACAGCAGCTCCTCATCCAGAGCCTGACTAGGGCAGGAATCCTGATGGTGCCCAGCATCCCTGCACAAGGAGCTGCTGCCTCCACTCCTCCCTCGCGTGGGGAGGGGAAATTCTCTGGCACCACTAATTGCGGACGAGCCTGCTTTGGGCACTGCTTGCCTCAGGCTGCCAATCACCCCCTGCTCCCCTGCATCACGTCAGTGGTGTCACGATGTGTGCCACAACTCTGTCATGGTGAGTGTCACAGCTATGTCATGGTGTGTGTCACAGCTCTGACACTGGCCTGATGCCTGCACAGTGCCAGGGCAGTGACAAGCGGTAATTGCATCCCCCCCTACACCAGCATCACCTGCCAAGGCCGTGGGGGAGGCAGGGAGTGACTTTGTAGCCATCCGAGGAGGAGCTCAGACACTGAGACTTTTCAGTTGCAGTCAGACCTGCCAGGTGTTGATTTATGCTGGCAGTGCAGATGCTCTGCAATCACAGCCACTCTGAACTGGGGTAAAGGGGGTGAATTGACAGCACTGCCAGCTTGCACCAGCCACAGGGATGTCCCTGGGCATACCTTCAGGAGCACTGAGCTGCAGGTATTGCCCTCTTATGCCCCCAAGCTCATTTAGAGATGCTTAAATGCCCTTGTGGCTGTGAACGTTGCTGCCTGACACGCCCCAGCAGCAGGGTTGGGCATGATGCTCCCGCTCTGCTTGTTCCAAGAGGTTCCCTCAATCCCAGCAGGAACAAGTTAGTGTTCTTCCAGGGTCTGGTCTGGCCTTGCTTTAGTTTGGGATGGCGACTTGCATCCCAGCCAAGCGTGTCTGTAGTAAGGAGTTGCTGCAGAGAGCGTATGTTTGAGGTAGATGATTGCAACAGGAGGGACGCTGCAACTCTGGATGTGCCAGCCCCCATGTCACCGCTGGAGTCCATGCCCCCTCATCATTCCCCCTGTAGACCTCGCTCCTGTGATTTTCTCCAAATCTGTCACTTTCAAGGGCCCATCCCAAATTTTCCCCAGCTCCTCTCATGCCCTGATCTCAGTGGCTGTGTGTGGCAGTGCATTTCAGCACTGATTACAGTAGTGATGAAAGCCCCTTTCAGCGGCAGGGCTGGCCAGCAAGGTGGGGAATGTTGTCTTCTCTATCACCAGCATGCTAATCCGCTACCAGCAGCACCCCTTCTCATCTTCCTATCTCCTGGGAGGCTGATGCTGGTGAGGGCTGCTGCTGCTTGCTCCAGCTAAGCTGGTTGTGTGGTATCAGCAATGCAACTCCCTGACAGCACATCTGCAATTACTGGGAGGCATTTCTGCCTGTAGCTACACATCCCCACTGCATTTTCAGCAATAACAGCTTCTTCATCTCAGGTATTTTACCCAACCTCTTGAAACCAGGGACTTAAGGCAGCTGTTTTTGGCTTTGAACCTGGTCATCCAGACAAAGCATCATAATTTGTCTGTGGCTTTTGCTGTACTGACACCACTCTCTGTGGCAGATGCTTCAGGCTGGTACTTGGTCAGTCCCACAGTGAGTGAGGATGTCAGTGCTTTAGGACCTTTGTGAGGTTTCAGGTGGTTTCTCCTCACATGTGATGCCTTCCACAATGGTTTCCCCACTAGTGGGACTTTCCCTCCCACAAAGCTGCCTGTCATCTGCACTGTGGTTCTCGCTGATGTCCCCCTTCCACAAGGCAACCTCTGGGACAAAACCACAACAAATGGCCCATTTAAAAGTGCAGACCTTGCACATCTTGGGGTCCCAGGAGGATACCAAAACCTTGCTGATGCATCTGCTCTGATGAAAAACTTGGCTCATGCCATCATGGCTCTGCTCCCACTCCCTGAGCAAATGAAAGTGCTGCTGGGCTGCCTCTCCTTAGGTCTGGGGCTGGCAGGACTCAGCTCCCACCTCACATGTGCCTCTGCAAGCACAGCATTTTCCTGCTGCCTTTTGCCAGGTAGATTTATGTAGCTGTGTAAGGTGGACACGTAGAAAAAACCAAACGAGTCCGAATCAGTAGAAAGCGGCAAACTAAGCTGAGTTTTAATAATTTTCCAAGGTTTTTTATGTTCGTTCGCAAAGCGGGCTAAGTGGCATAAGGTAATTGGTTCTTCTGGCCAGCCACCCCCCAAGGGGCTGACCCAACTTCTAGCATGTAGCAGGCAAGTGTTTTTCTAAGTGAAATAATAACAATCTGGGAAAAACAAGAACAGGTGTGAATATTGATAATACTGATACCTTGGTTTTACTTAGCATGTTTGGGAAAGACAGAGTTCTCACAGAATACTAGAGAGCTGAAGAATTTCACTGCTAAAGCTGTGTCAGCATCAACAGATTTTAACCTCTAAAAGTACAATCATGAGACCTGTCTCATCTGTGTTCTCAAGCTTCCCCAGGAGTCTCTCTCGTGCCCTAAGCTGAGCTCTAGCATTGCATGTGGATGCCCACACAGGGAAGAAAAATGGCTTTAAACTGACAGAGAGTAGTTTAGACTGGATGTTACAAAGAAATTTTTTCCTGTGGGGGAGATGAGGCCCTCGCGCAGGTTGCCCAGAGAAGCTCTGGTTGCCCCACCCCTGGAAGAGTTCAAGGCCAGGTTGGATGGAGCAATCTGGTCTAATGAAAAATGTCCCCACCCATGGCAGAGGGTTGGAACTGAATGAGCTTTAAGGTCCCTTCCAAACCAAACCATTCCATGATTCTAAGAAAAATATCCTAGAATATTTTTCCCTATCACAGAGACCTGTAATGCCAAAAGCATCACGCAAGAGCCTCAAGTCCAGCATGGCTCTTTCCTGGCTGTTCTCATCCATGAGGTAAACAAGGCATGCAGGCAGCTGCCTGCCCACAGCTCACTGTTATCCATGCTAAGGACCATTTTAATGACTGTCACAAGCTTAATGGAACACCAGGAGGCATTTTTCCAACCTCTCTTAAATTCACTCATCTACTCACAGCCACAAAAAAAAAATTGTTTTGAATTTAAGAAATTAATTAAAATTGTAAGTAAATTGATAATCTGAGGCATTAAGCTGTGCATTTTTTAAAAAGTGCTTATTGCTGCTTTCCCAAAGATCCCGATGATGTCAAGGGAGGTGACCTCTTCCTCACAGTCTGGTAGGGAACATCATCCTGAGGGAGCCCCCCTAAACTGTTTCTTTGAAGATGTCCTTTCTACCTCATTATTACTACTTTGTGTTTTCCCAGCATTTCTTGACCACATTAATGATTACAGTGAAGCAGGAATCTTATTGGTAGCACAAAACATTCTTTCAAGATGATACCAGCACTTACAGTCTTATTCCTGTCATTAACAAAATTATTATTATGACTTTGCCATGCTTCCCCTTCCTAAAGAAAGCAATTCAAATCCAAATATTCTGGCTTAAAAACATCCTATCCTCATTTTCCTCTCTAACCCAAAAAGAGGTCACACCAGCCCTTCTGGGTAATAGAAGAGCATCTTTCTCTGGATGTACTTATGCTATGGTTTAGGTTATGGAGTACACTTCTGAGGTGTGAGAAGGGTACATCTAATTGTATATCCTAATTGTACATCCTAATCTGCTGAATTCAGCTGCCTCTGGGCTCAGCAGTGGGCTCAGGTCCTCTGCAGCTTGGCCTCACTTTGCTGTTTGGGGACAGAATGAGGCTCTGCAGCTGCAGGAAAGTGACATTACCAGATGTTGGCCAGGTGTCCCCTGGTGTGATTTGCCCTAAAGGATCTGAAGGTGATCCAGGGGATTGATCCCAATATCCCATTTTAGATGAGGTGCCTCTCTTTTTCTTGAGCTTCAGGGCACCACTGATCCCATCCATCTAGCGGGCTGGAATTTTGGCTACCCTGAAATTAGCTGCCAGAGCAGTAAAACAGGGAGCTGACAGGGTGTTTGTCACAGCTGGGACTGTTCTCACCAGGCTAAAGGTAGCTGGATGATAGGATACACAGGAGAGGACACATTGTTCCCAGTCTTGGCCGTTATAGCTTTACAAATGACTATTGAAAGCTTAGTTCCAAAATGGTGTCGTGGCTTTCTCTGCTGTCATCAATTGCCATCAACACTGCATTTAGCTGACATAATTACTTATTGTTACAATCAGTGCCCATTAGGTTAAAGCTAAATTACAGTCTCAGTCCTTAGGAACTGCCTATTACATCCATATGAATACGCAAAGTTCATCACTCATGATTAACGTTGCTACAGTGAATACAAAAGGAATTAGTGAGGACCTGTCACTTATTGTAAAGTGCTGCCAGATTATGGTATCAGAAATGATGTGTCAACTGTTAAAACTTAATAATCCATGCTGAAGTGCTGTATCTGATTATAACAGTGATCAAAGGAGAGGCCTGATTGACACTTGGAAACATTATGGGACCGATAACCTGCGAGGGTCAGGAGCCATGGATGGAACGTCAAGGCCACAGCTCAGCATGCTCACCCCCAGCTCTGGGCACTGTGAAGGGCTAGGGACACTCCTGGGGGCACCTGCCCGGGTGCTGGCATGGTCAGGAAAAGATTAGTGAGTTTGTGGTCCTTGGGGACATCACTGAGCTGTGGCTCCTGCCTGGGCACCTCCCTTTCTGGCAGGAGAGAGCCTGTGGGTTCCAGAGTAGGATTCAGTCTCCCTCCACTCTGGCTGATGGCGTAAATCACCCTGCCACAGTTGGGACTGGCATTTCCAGACCCTTCCCTTGCACTGATGAGACCTGAGTGGAGTGTGGGGGTGTATTTCCCCTGATGTGAGCTGAGACGACCCAGGAGCTGCCCTCATTTGGATGGGTTTTGCTGGGTCCCTTCCTGTGGAGTAAATGCAGCATCCATAAGTACGGATATGTGCACATCTGCAGGGATTTAAAAAAAGTTCTAAGATTTTATTTCAACATTGCTTAAGGGGACTGCCTGATTTTTCTGATTTGAAGAGACTTTTTGCACTTTTCTTTCAAACTCTCAAGACTGAAGAAAATATTTTACTTCACTCCCTGGAGGGTTATGGTTTTCTCTTGTTCTTTTTTCCGTTTTTTTCCCCCTTTTTCTTTTTCTTTTTTTTTGTGGGTTTTTTTTTTTTTTGGTTTGGTTGGTTTTTTTGTTTTTTTTTTTTTTTGGTTTGTTTTTAAAAAGCATCCTACAAGAAAACATAGAGATCTGTTGTTGAACTCTGCTAACAAAGACCTCTTGGGAAGAAGAGCTGAACCACACAGGCGGAAGCACATGGGCTTGACAGAAGTGGGAGCTATAAATCTGTGTCTGGCCCCTGCTAATCCCCCTAGACAGTCTCTGGCTGAGGCAAGGGATGGTGTGGCCCCTACAAATCCATGGCATTGTGCTTCTCATCCAACAGTATGCCTGGAGCCAGGATGTGGAGAGGTCCTCATCCACAGCGGAGGTTTGTGTCAGGCTATTGATGGATGGCGAGCCCCGCCTGGGCTCTTCCTCACAGCCCCATCATTTTGTTTGTGGATACTGGTTGCCCATCACAGAATCACAGAACAACTTGGGTTGGAAGGAACCTTAAAGATCTTCTCATTCCAACCCCACTGCAATGCGCAGGGACATCTTCAATTCCTAAGGAATCTCTGAACTCTGTCTAACCTGACCTTGAATCTTTCCAGGGATGGAGCATCCACCACCTCTCTGGGCAACCTGTATTAACTGCAGTTTACTACTGGTTACAACTTGATTTGGAGCTCAAAGCTGGCTACTCCATAAATGTCCATAGACATTTACTCTATCCCTTACCCAGCTTAGGTTTCCTGACAGCATCCTGCACCTCCACCAAAGAGCATCTGAAGCTCTTGCAGGTCTCTGGTCAAAGAACCCTTTTCTGATTTGTGGCAAGACTTGTGGTTTCTGCTGCTGCTTCAGGATCCCAGTCCTCTAGCAGATGCGAGAGGCATGCTTTGTCCTTTGGATAGTTGTTGTTCCTACACAGCCCTTGCTTCCTGAGCAGCCTGCAGTAAAGGCCATGTCTCCTCTGCCTGTAGCAATTCCAAAGCAAGGGAAGGAAAGCTGTTCTCTGGAGACCAACAGCTCTGGAGAGAACAGGGGAAGATTAATTTGTCAGTGCTTTCAATGTCCTGGCTTAAGACCTCCATGCCAGGGTACTGGGAGAAGGTAAACCAGACTGCTGGTGAGCTGTGCTAGTGCTCCCCACAGCTGTCCACACCACAGGCTGTGAAACCAGTCGGAGCTGGGCTGTTCCACTTGGATTTCTTTACCTGGACTTATGTGTCCATGGTAAAGCCACATGAATTCACAAACAGGCCACGCTGGACAGTGGTGAGAAGTGTACTGGTGCTGCTTCCAGGTGTCTGCCATGCTGTGGATGCTTCAGCCTGGGTGCCCAGGCTGCTGCATGCCCACCTATGGATACTGAAAAAGCTTCAGCAGTGAATTTCTTCAGCTCTCTAGCATTTTGTGAGAGCTCTGTCTTTCCCATGCAAGCTATGTAAAAGAAAGGTACCATTTTCATAAACATTTGCACCTGCAAATTGTTTTGCCAGATTGTTATGGCTCTAACTAGCAAAACATTTGGGAATACACGTCTTAGAATTTGGCCAATCCCCTCAAGGGGTGGATGGCTGAGGACCAATTACCTTATACCATTTAATACACTTTTTGTGAGCCAACATATAAAAGCCTTGGGGAAAAAAAAACATTAAAGGGGGCTTGCCACCATTGATAGCTCACCCTGGACTTCGTGTGGTTTATCTACTTGTCTGCAGTGTGACAGTGACACCCACCACCAGCAGCTGTTCCTGAGGGCTCATCTCTGCTTTCCTGGAGCTTGTTTGGGCTATGAATTCTTAGGCATCTCCCACTGATGACACGAAGAAGAGCCACTGGTATATTCAAAGGTGTGTTTTGTAGGTTTTCAGGGGGTCTTGTTTCATCCTGGACAGTCGGGACAGACACAAGAGTTCTCTGGAATCAGTTCTTAGAGCATGAGGTTTATTATTAAAGCGTGTGGGTGTGAGAGACCTGCCAGGGGCTGCCANTAAAAAGGCTAAAGAGAGTTGGTTGGCATTTACAATACAATAAATCGTCTTCTGTGTTGAATATTCTGATTTTCCTTAACCAATCTAGAACAAGCTACACATTTACATACAGCCTATAAGAATCATTGCATTACCATATAGAATTATATTTTAAACCCTAGAAACTGCTTTTTCGGCCCCTCTGGTGAATAGGCAGGGTCTGCTCTGACCCTTGGACCTTTCTGCAAGCAGAGGGTATTGTTTCATCAAGAAGGGATTACCTCCAGTTGGCCATGCCATTGTCTTCTAGTTTTTCAGTAACTGGGGCTTAATATCTCAAAGCTTGTCTTCATTTCCATCTCACTCATAGTTTCTATGTTCTTGGCATCTTTTGCCAAGTGATCATATTTATAAGGCTTCCCTATTTCATCTTCCCCAACAGTGTTTGTATCATGTCTCCCCTCCAAGTGTGTTGTGTTTCCCAGACCTCCAGGCATCCTCACTTCTTTCCAGGCTTGCTCCACCTGTGCTCCATCTTGTTTGAGGAGCAGTGGCATTTGTTGCAGCAGTTTGAATCTCTTTTGCCCATGGTCCCATGTGACCTTTGGTTGCTTATCTCTTACCAGCTGATGCTTGTGCTGTGGAGCTGTTGGACAGCTAAGGAGGAAACGTCATCTCACCTCTATTGAACAGCATCCTAGCTTTTGTTGATCCTTTTCCCTGTTTTTCTCTGTGCTAGACACCTATATATGTCTATTTGGCATCATACAGGGATTGCCCCCTCCCATATATTAAAAGACCTGATAACAGCACCAAGGGTCTAAAAGACAGTTTGCAGAAGGGTTCAGGCAAACTTTCTTTAATTCTCCCATACTAAGACCTTTCTTTTGCACTGACTCTTAGGGTTTTATTTTTCTTCTTTGGTTACCTAACTGTGATGACAAGAGCTGGTTTTCTTTCTTTTTCATTGCAGCAACAAAGCAACATAACTAAAAACACTTGTTTGGGCTAAGCTGAAAACTTGAAACATCTTTGGTGTGAACCTACAAACAAGACTTTCCAAGTCCTGCTATGTTCTGGTTCAACTGATATATTTGATCTCTGGAAAAAATAATGAAACATTTACTTATCCTTGGCAAACAATGCTCCCTTTGGAGGACCTGAAATGTGATCTCGTCATTTCCATTTCAAATAATTTTAGAAGTCTGTATACTCATAAAATGGAAAGTGTAACTGGCCAGTCACTGCGAATGGAAAATTTCCCTTTCAAAGAATTCAAATGAAATCTTTCATCTGTTCTCTTTAAGCTTTCCTGCCTGTTGGCTGGTTTGAAGTTGGCAATTCATTGAGATGAACTTGTGCAAAGTTGGCTGCTGCTGAATTTGCTTTTTTTTTCCCCAGAGCAGAGTGATTGAGAGTGACAAATATTGCTGTGCTGCACCATCAGGAGCTCTGTCCCCCTCCCTGCACACTGCCACTGCCTGTGGAATTGCAGGCCTGCTCTTCCTCACCTCTTCCCCCCGCCCAAGTCCTTGCATGGTGGTTCCCCTCGTCCCCGCTCTGGACACGGGATTACAGCTCCAACTCCTCTTCCGAGTGCATCATCAACATGTTGTTTCCAGGGTCATAAATTTGCACTGTGATGAGACACAACCAGATGTTCAGATACGTGAAGTGACTGGCAAAGCAGCCTGCCTGGCGCAGCCACTGCCTCCAGAGTCAGCCACCCGCTAATGAGAAGCAGGACTCTTGCCTTGAGCTGGGCCAGGACAGACGGAGAGTGGCCCCAGGAGCCACCACCGAGCTGCCATCTCGACCCCCTTCCTGCTCTCGGTGCTCGGGGAGCATCTCCAGGGCTGGATTCAGGTGCTCTGGTGGCTATTGGCTTCTGGCGGCCATCTGGAAAGAGAGTTTGGGCCGGTACAGGGGGGGAATGCACAAGGCCGTGGTCCTCCTTGCTAGTAAGGAAGCTGGTTACAATGCTGTAGGATGCTTTATCATGTAAAAATACTTCTGAGATTCACATTTTGGATCATTTGTGTGAACAGGCTGTTTTGTAATGGAGAGACTCATGGGGAAGTGAGGTCTTAACTTGGGATGCTGAGCTGGTACCCTCTGCCAGGACCTGCTGCTGACTGGGGATGCCAGTTTTCAGGTGGCTTCAGCCCATGTGTCCCCAACTTCCCTGGGTGGGCAGGGAGATGGGGCAGGGGCAAGTGGCACTGGAAAGCAGGTGGAGAGCTGTTTGCAGACAATGTGTCCCTCATGGGCTGTGAGGGTCCTCAGGACGGCTGCAGGTCTCCAATGTCTCCTGCACACACACACCTAACATCCCTCACATCTCCCCAACACACACACGCTGCCCTTCCAAATCCCAGTCCTTGTGTCCCTTGGTGCACATTCATTGCTGATGTTTTGGGGCACACACAGAGCGGCAGGGAATCCACACTGTGATTGCAGCCCCAGCATGGAGATCTGGCTTCTTACCGCTATGAGGGGCAATGGCCATTAACTAAACCACGAGAATTTCCACTTCAACATGCGGAAGAACTTCTTTACATTGAGGGTGGCAGAGCACTGGAACAGCTGCTCAGGCAGGTTGTGGAGTCTCCCTCTCTGGAGGGGATATCTGGAGATATCCCAAACCCACCTGGATATGTTCCTGTGTCATCTGCTCTGG
Source organism: Rhipidura dahli (assembly GCA_013399225.1). Taxonomy (NCBI): domain Eukaryota; kingdom Metazoa; phylum Chordata; class Aves; order Passeriformes; family Rhipiduridae; genus Rhipidura; species Rhipidura dahli. The sequence continues at coordinate 198,266 of VXAC01001407.1, forward strand.
GTGACCCTGCCTGGGCAGGGGAGCTGGACTGGATGATCCCCACATGTGCCTTCCAACCCAAACAATTCTGTCATTCTCTTTCCTTCAATCTTCCCCAGCCCACGTGGGTACTGGTGATATTTCCTCACATGCATGCTCCCATGGCACAGAGCTGGGCAGGTCTGCTCTCTCCTTTTAGCATCCAGGTAAGCACAGAAGGGAGAGAAGAACTGGAAGCAGAAGAAGTGTGTTGGTACCAGGGCTGCATGTAGGGCCAGGACATCGTAAGGAGATGCTCCTCAGGCGGAGGTTCAGGCCTCTAAACTGTAGAAGGAGATGGAGCTTGATACATCCTCAGAGGGGACAAAACACCATGGTACCAGTGGCCACCAGCACTCCTTGCAGCCCCAGCTCCAATGGAGGAGAAGCCCAGCCATCCTCAGCTGTCTTTACCATCAGCCCAAGGGATTTTCCTAAGGCCATGCTGGATGGATGGGATCAGGCAGTCCTTGGACATGTTCCCACCAGCCCTTTTCAGGGGCATAAGAGGGAGAGCAAGTGCTTTTGGCTCTGCTCAGCCCCTTGGGAGGAGAGGCCTGTGGACCCCAGGTGACTGTGAAGGGTTCCACCTCCCTCTGGGAGAGCCGCTGCCCTTCCCATGGGAAGGCCAGGTGAAACAGGGCTGTCTGCCAGCAGCTCCTGGAGCTGCTCCTCACTGCCCCAGTGTGTCCAGGGGAAGAGAGGGTGCCCTGTGATAGGCATATGGAGACCTCTGCATCCCACTGTGCCACAGAGCACCCACCCCATTGTGCAGCAGCACTGGAGGGAGTTTGGGTTAAAAGGGGTTAACAGCTCTCTGCTGTAACACATGATTGGTCTTTATGAGGTTGAAACTCTTGTCTGTTTGAGGCCTACAGATGATGCTAAAGAGCACAATAATGACAGCAATTCAAAGCAATCTAATTATGCAAACGGGAGGCTAAACAATTTCATCATCCTTAAATTAGATTGTCCTAATGAGATAAAGACACCAATTAATCCTGAATTAATTTCAATAGCCTATTTCAGGCAAACACTTTAATATGCAAATGTAAATGAGAAACAAAGCCTACTGTAGAATGCCAGAGTTCAAAACCTCTCTCTGCACAGCTGCAGAGGGTGTAAATAGTGTCTAATGAGTTTGCGTGGAAAGACACAACCAGTTGAAAATTTTCAACTTCATAAAGCACAGCCAGTGCCTCAGGTACATGCCGGTGCTGAGGCAGGCCAGAGGAGAGGGAGGAAGAGGGAGGGCTCGGCTGAGGCCAGGAAGGCCATCAGCCACTCTCCACAGGCACACCGGGATGGGTCCAGCCGCTGCCATTACGGGATGAAGGCCTTTAACAAGGCACTGCTCTGAAAAGCTGAATGCTTCATGCTGAGTACCTGGCCAGTTGCCTTTCTAGGATGCAGAGATGATTTTAATTAGCTGTTGTGTAATTGTTTTAAATTAGCCGTTTTGCTATGCACTCTCACACACAAAAAAATCCACTCCTGGTTTGTTTTCCTTTTTTCTCCTAAGCACTTTGCAATGGAAAGGGCAGGACCTGGGGTTTACGTTACAGGCAAATCAGGTATCATCCTGAGTTTCTCTTGCCTTGCTTCCCTGCTGTTACAAAGTTCCAGGAGACATGGAGGAAGTGAGTCCTAGTCCCAGGGCCTGGCTTCCAATTTATACTTTGTCTTAATTACACCCCTGGGCAGGGGAGCTGCTTAGGGCTCTGCATAGGTGGCTATGGGAAATGATGGCATCAAAGGTGAGGTGAGGCTCTGAGTTATTCCTGCTGCTCTGTCTCCTCTCCAGCAAGTCCCAGGAATGTGCCCTGGAGGAAGCTGTTAAAAACAAACAAATAAAGGAATAACTAAACCAAACTGCCCCAGAACAAGCACCTCTTGGATAATTTATCCCTCTACCCTTCCTTTTGCCAAATCCATCCTGGGCTGCTGTCATGGGATGATATTAGAATCACAGAGTGATTTGGTTTGGAAGAAACCTCAAAGACCATCTCATTCCAACCTCTCTCCCACAGGCGGGGACACCTTCCACTATCCCAGGCTGCTCCAAGCCCCATCCAACCTGGCCTTGGACACTTCCAGGGATGGGGCAGCCACAGCTTCTCTGGGCACCTTGTGCCAGGGCCTCACCACCCTCACTGGGACGAATTTCTCCCTGATACCTAATCTAAACCCACCTTCTTCCAGGTCAAAGCCATTCCCCCTTGTTCTGTCACTCCAGGCCCTTGTCACTCTCCAGCTCTCTTGTAGCCCCTTTAGGTGTTGGAAGGGTCCTTGAGTTCTTCCTGGAGCCTTCTCTTAACAACCCCAACACTCAGCCGGTCTCCATAGCAGAGGTGCTCCAGCCCTGTAGTGTAACCCTGAGAGGGTTTGTGTCCTTCCAAAAATATTTCTTCATATGTGACAACCCTGGATGTTCTTCCCCCTTAAAATGCCTGTTCTTTCTTTGAATTACTCTGAGGTTTATCCTCGGCTTCACCTGGTGGAAGCTCATGCTGCAGGTTAAGGGGCAGCCAGGGAGAAGACGAAGACCAGGGAGTGTCCTGCAAAAAGTAGAGGCTTCTCTGTCCCTCTCATGTTCCTCTGTAGCCTTTCCATCAAGTCCTGAAGAGCTGCCAGCTGGGCTGGAAAGCAAATACTTTTCTTCTGGGCTTCTTCTTAATGGGACAAAGCTGAACACCACTGCTGGATCTTTACCAAGCAGACACCTCGTGTCTTCCTGATGTGCTGAAGGAAGTTCCCTCTTTGTTTCGGCACTGTATGGTTTTCCCACACAGGCATTTCCTGAAGCAGTGAGGTCCTGTCCTGTTTACGTCACCTCTTGCAAGGGCTTTCTGGTACCAAATTAATATCCTTGCTGCTTATTGTCTCTCATGCTTCTCTTAGGAGGGCAGAATGTGTTGGAGACAGCATTTCTACAGGGAAATCTTGGGTAACCATCATTTGTGCAACAAGGTATTTAATCCTTGCTGAGTGGACCACAAACATCCCTTTCCATTTCTCCAGCCTTAATGGGCATGGTGGTTTACTGACAGATGAATTGAGACAGTGAAAGGGCTGATGGCCCAGAGCTCACAGCATGCCAGCAGATCTGGAGATCTTCTATCATACATGTTTGTCCTTGGAAAAAAGACAATTGACTCAGTAAATTGCTTAATCACTGGCACGCTGGGTACCAGTGCTGTCTTTTCTGCTGGAGCCTGGGAGATTTTTTTCCAAAGCACTCAGCACTGCCTGGGCTCTGTTGTCTGAGCTATCAGCAGGGTAGTGTGAGCTTTAGCTCGTCTGGGGTTGCTGTGTCATGGATGGGGACCTGGGCAAGAGCTCAGAGATGCTGATGCTCCCAAGCCTGCTCACAGACAGAAGAGGAAATCCCACAGGGTGCAGGCATTCCTGGGAGCAGGAGCACAGCTTTAGTGGCTCTCAGAGACAAGGCACTGGGTTATCTGTATCTTTGGTCTGACATGGGAAAGCAGGGGGATCCCCCAGACCTGGGGTGGTGCCTGTCAGGAGAGAGGGGGGTGGGCTGGGGGAGCCCAGGGTGGGGAAGCTGTTAGCAGGCACAAGCTGCCTCCAAAAGAGGATGACAGCTCACAGCCTGGAGCTGTGGTTTCCCACTAATTAATACCAGATCTGCACATTACCCTGTCACCCCATGGGAGAAATTGGGACTGAATCAGGGGTGAGCACATGATCGCATTTTTGCCAAATTACCCAGCTCCTACAATATGGTGTGCACCTGGCTCCCTGCCAATGGCAGGAGCACAAAACAATACCTGATTCAGCAGAAAGTCTTCTGGCCCCTTTGGAGATCTTGTGAAGCAGCAGAAAGAGTTTATATCTGTTCAGTGCTTTGCATTGTTTTCAGTCTTGGACTGGGTGCCATAAAATTGGATTTACGGCTGTGAGGAAGGATGGCCAAAGGAGCATAGCCTCTTATGCCAGTGCAGTTTAAAAGCAGAGGGATGGGTCCAAAAGCAAGTCCTGCTGAGTTTCCATCTAGACGTGAGCTTTGTTGCCTGAACCCATCTGTTGTTGAAGCCTGGTGATCCCTGGAGGAGCTGGGTCATGTCACGGGGAGGCTCAGTCATGTTTTAGTTAAAGGGCTCTAACAGTCAGCCAGGGGACTTGTAAAAATGTTACCACAGGGTCTCCTGTTTATTCTGACACTCTCTGTACTCAGCTCACATATGAAAAGATGGTATTTTTTAGCTGCCGGTCCTGCTGTCTGATGAATCCAGCTGTTTTCTTTCCCCCCTGAAATCATGACATTTATAATCAGCATTTAGTGGGAAGCCTCCCAAGTGTCATGCTCTGCCCTGGTACTCAGAGAGATGGAGTGGGCCTGCGGGGATGTTGGGGGCTGCATGTCCCCCACCTCCTCCAGCCTGGGCTGGTGCTCAAGCTGCTGTGCTGAGGTGAGCTCCCACCCAAAAAACACACAGCCAGCTGGGATGACAACAGGCTGTCATTTGGCTTGCCAGGGGCATGGGTGTGAAAATCATCTTCAGACTTCCAGCTGCCCAAGCAAGCTGGACTCTCTCCTTGTTTTCTTCTACAGCCCTCTGGCAGGGGAAGGAGACCCAGAGACCAGTGCTGCCTGCAGCTCTCTTTGTGCCTGCCTGGAAGCTCCCAAGGGAAAGGCAGAGAGAGACGGGATGTTTTCTGTCCTGACGTGGGAGGAGAGTGCTGGGACTAAAACTCTGAAGCAGAGTAACAGGAGTCTCCTGATTTTCCTGTCTTCCAGAGGAAAAAACACGTCTTTTTCCAAACCAGCTCTCCCCAGTCCCTCCCAAAAAGCCCCTTGCACACAGCAACTCTTCCTTGCATCAGCTCAAGGGAGTCTTTACATTCCTTGCATGTGGATACTCACAGTTTTACACCTGTAAAAATGAAGCTGGGCTGGGGAGAAGCAGTGCGGATGCAAAAGGTGGGCTCCGAGGAAATAAAGCCACAGCAGCAGGGTGGTTACTGATGAGACATCTGAGGTGCAGCGGTGAATCTGCATAAAATATAAAATATTCCTCATGGAGCTCGGGCAGCCGGTTCCAGCCCAGATAACAGTCTGACAGTCGCTGAGGAAGGATGCCTTTAACCTTCACAAAATTGAGAGGACAGCAGAGAAATGAGCCAGGCAGTGGTGTCATGAAAATCACAGCCTCAGCGCTTTGGATGCGTTTTGCTCTGCAGTGGAGTTTCGGGTGGCAGAGGGAAAGTAAGCAAAATGCTAGGAGGCAGATGAGTAGTGGGCTGGGGGTGTGCTCCTGTCAGAGCTGTACCAGTCCCTTGCAGAGGGAGCTCTGTGAAGCTGGCTCCTAGTGGTCCTGGGCAGAAGGAGATGCTACTGGATATTCTGTTCCACACAGAATAGTGACCGCCCAGCAGAAGTCCAGTGAGACCATAATGTGGTAGTGCAGTCCCCATGGGACGACATCCACCAGCTCTTCCAGGTCTTCAGGTCCTGCTCTCACTCGTGAGATTTAAACCTGTTGGGACAACCATTTTTATAATGAAAAGGGTCTCTGGAAACACATAAAGGTCTGTGCATTGGGCTGTATGTTTATGGTTCAACTTTTGCCTGGTATCAACCTGCCCGGGCCGGTCTGCAGAAGGGCTGTGCAGGCACCTGTTTGCAGCTCAGGGTGGCTGTGGTGCCTCCTCCTTTCTTCTGAACAGCCCTATAGTTTCCTACACCCTGTTTTCTACCCTCCTTCACCCAATTCACTAGTGGAAGGCAAACCTTTAAATTGTTTGGCTTTCTAAGAGCTCTTTTCCTCTTCTGTTGTTGTAAAGAGTGAAAAAAAAAAAGGAAAGCAGAGTATTTCTACAGCTAAATGACCCGTGTTTGGATAACTGGAGCTGAGGACTGGGGGATCTTTCCTAGCTGGGATTTATAGAATGGGGAACTCACATCAATATTTGGGAAACACTATTTTGTTGTGAGTTTTAATGCAAACAACAGTCCTTGTAGCAAAATATTTTACCAGGCTCATAACATGGAGATAATTGGACACCCAGTGTGGGACACCCAAATGCTGCTCAAAAGCAAAAGCTCTCTTCTGTCCTCACAGCTTTCTTGGTTTGCCAAACCACATATTTGGTCCATGCCTCAAAACAAAACTGGCCAGGGCTGGCAGGCTGGGCAGCTCCTGCTCCACAGCCCTTGTGCTGAACAATCCAGTGTGTACAGCCAGCTTCCAGATGGGTTTTTCCTGCAGATCCCTAGTGAAGTGGCATCTGGCTGTCCCCAGGCGAGCTGCTTCCCACCAGCACCAGTGGAAGGCAGCACTTCAGAGACACTGAGACACCAAAAAAAAAAAAAAGAAAAAAAAAAAAAAAAAAANAGAAGGAGGATCAGCTCTTCATCTCTTCATCTGGGATGGAAATAAAGCTGGTGAAAGGATGGATGTTTTCTCTGTTGCCTTGAGGTTAGAAAACAGCAGGAAACCCTTGCTTGAAGAAAAGGCACATGGCCACCAGTATGACTTGTGCAGGCTCTGCTGCCTTCGGTCTGGAAGTCGGTCTAGAAACAGAGTTTTGCAGTGGATAAAACTTCACAGACTTTCCATGGTTTCTGACTGCAGCTTTTCTTGTGCCTGGCTTGCAGGTAAAGTGGAATTTTTGCCATATTTGCACAGGCCTGGAAGGTGGTGTTCATACAATGGGGGTCTTGGAGCTGAGTGAGGCAAACACAGGTTTCTCTCTACAGCTTTACATGTGGCATTACAAAACACCCTCATGGGAAAGAGTTTGTAGGAGCAGCCAGAGTTCCTGGTTTTGTCCAGGCACTTGACTCCACAAAGTCTTTGGAAAGTAAGTGATCCTTTAACTGGTGACCCCACGGCTGCAGGACTAACTTTGCCTTTCTAGCTTATTACTAAGCATTTTTTGTGAGTAACCAAGATGTATTGAGTTGGGACTCCCTGAGTGCGAGCAGCCAGAGATAGCTTTGACTTCTCCTTTTTTTTTAATTTACCTTGTGGGGCTGTGGGAAATGAGAAATCCTTCTGGCTGTCAATATTGCCAGCAGAGCTACCACTGCCATGACAGGGAAAGGGGGGTCATTGGAGGCTGCAGGAACCAGGCACCCCGGGACCAGCATCTCAGCCTCACACCCAACCGGAGCTGACATGGCTGGCATGACAAGATTTGGGTTGATGAGTTTTTGAAACCCCCAGAAAAATGTCTTTTTCTTTAGCTCTTGCCCCTTTCTAACTTTCCCAGACGGATTATTCTTGTTATTTATCCTTCTTCAGCCCTTCTCCCTGCCTGAAGTGTCCTCCTTTTGCAAAGGGGCTCCTTTTTATGTCTTTGCAGGGGAAACCTCCACATTCACGGAACGCTGATGGTAACGGAGAGCAGGGTGGCCTGAGGGGGATCTGCTCTGCTCAGTCATGTTGGATCTGCTGATTTGGTCTGCATCCTTGCCTCTTCCACTATCTCTCTTTCCCTTGCAATAGCAGCCAGGACTCTCACTGGGAATGGTGCCTTTGGGGTGGCCTGGACTTGGAGGTGTCTTCTCCCATGCTTCCAGGACATAGAGAAGGCAACTTGGGCTGCCAGGTGGCCAGCAAGAGAAGGGAACCACCTGTATCTCAATTAAGTGGTACCGAAGTGATATAAAGCAACTCAGCTGGTGCACTTGGAAGGCAATGAGAAGGTGATATAAGGGGCTCTTGGTGGCTTCCTGTTTTTTTCTGCCTCCCCTTCTTTGCAGCATTGAGGTGTGCCCTGAGGGTGCCTTGTGTCCAGGGACCTTCTCTGTGCAGCACTGGAGACCTGGGGGAGCACAGCCATCAGCCCCACAGGGATAATTTTCCTGCTTGTGCATCACAAACTGTGAGTGGGGTGTTGTGGGGATGGGAGGGTTGTTATGGGGTGATGCTTGGTTGGAGAGGGGTATGTTTTGGTAATGCTTCTTGGGTTCCTATTGCTCTGGTGCATGATACTTGACTAGTGTTTTCCAAGCATGTGATATTTTCCTTGCCTGTTTAAAACTGTTGGATTCCCTACTCGGATGTGGAAGAGCATTTGGTGTAATTTGATGGGAGCAGGGTGTGAGCCCTCTTTACTGGGCTGGGCAATAGGGACCACTTTGAGCTGCTTTAGCTGGGGCTTTGAGAACCCCAGACTTTAGGAGAAGCTCAGGTTTGGATCTGTCTGATGTGCAATAGTACTAACAGCAATAAACACACCAAAGGTCTCATCCTGCTTCATCTCTCACTAGCAATGCCATATGAGAAATCCTTTAATGTGCACTCACATCTCACTCTGTGTTGTACAAATGCCTTTTCTGGGACTCTGCTGCAGATCCAGCTGTGTGCTGAAGCAAGGGGGTGTGGGATTTGCTGTACTCCTTTTGACAAAGCTGAAATCCTCCTTGTTTTGGCGATGGGGTAAGAGAAAGGACAGAGAGTACTGTAGGGCTGGATGCTGACTCTGGGTGTAGTGTTGCTCCTGGTCCAGCCCAGGGCAGGGTGAATGGGGAAGAACCCAGTGGAGAGAAGGGAAGGGGCTCCTTGGTGTCCTACCACAGCTTGGTCAGGGACTGGGGAAGGACAGAGCCAGGAAACACCACCTGGTTTGCCAGGTCAGCTCTGGGATATCATCACTGCTGCTTCCCACAGGCAGGCTGCAATGTGAGAGGCTGATTTCCCATTTCTTTCCCATCCCGATTCTGCTCACCCAGCTGAAGGTAAGCACCTGGGAGAACCTTGTTGCACAGGTGGCTTTGGTCACCTCCTCTGGTGGCTCCTGGAGGAAAAGGCAACATGTCTTTTGGTTGTTTAATCATTTTATGTGACTACCACAGTGAGGTTGCTCCTATCTCGTGTCCCTCCTGTGGAGAGAGGCTCTGACCTGGTGCCATTTGTCTTCCATACACTCCATTTATCTCCAGTGAGAAGCTTCAGACCCAAACCATCTTAAGTGATCTCCAAAAGACAGTGATAAGTACCTTCCCCCATCATTACGGCTCCATTTTATCACGGTGGCGATAGCAATAATGGCGGTTGTAACCCCCATCAAGTCCACTTAACATGGTTCATTTTCAAAAGTCACTCAATGCCTCCTGACAGTCTGGCTGGGCGGTATGAAAAGATCATTTAACCCTGATGATCTGAGGGAGCTGGTGAGTGGGAAAAGGAGCCCTGGCAGCCGGAGAGAAGCCAGCATGGGGCAGGCAAGGGAAGACCATTGATTTTGTGACAAGGGGCAAAACCACTGTCAGTGTGGAGCGGTATGGTGTGGGGGGACATTTCAATTAGCACTGCCAGGAGAAATCCCAGGGAAGGCAGAAAAGCCTGGGCTGCCTCACCTATTATTTTTTTTTTAACGGTGAAAAATGAACCCAAAATTAGAATCCCTATTAACAATTAGCATAATCAAAAATGACACATTATCATTTCAGCATAAAGGTGATTTCTGATGATACAGTGGCCTGAGATAATTGCAGCCAGCACTTGGCTGAGCCACGCAGTAAACGGACAGCGCGCTGGCCCACCTGCCATTCATGCAGCCCTGCTATTATCCTGCCTGATGCTACCGCAGGCCTGCCTCACCATCAAAAGTAAAGCCATCCTCTGGTGACCTCAGAGTCACTTGGAAATTGCCCCTGAAGTGTGCTCAGTTCTAGAATGCGGAGAGGGGAATAAGCGCTCTGCTTTGCAGTGGAGGTGCCCCACTGGCGGTCACTGCCATTCAGGATGTGTCGATGGCCGGGTTTGCAGTCATAAAGGGGACCCCATGGCAGAAATGAGCCTCCCTTCTGCCTCGCCTACATGGTTCTGACTTGCCACCACACTCAGTGCAAGCTTCTCTATCCAGCCTTCTCGCCAATGTCAAATCTCAGCCCCAGCATCCTCCCTGTGTGTGCTGTTCCTCCCCAGACTGAAAGGGGATAAAGCAAAGCACTAGGTTATGAGCTGTCCCCCTTTCCTTGCCTCCCCCTAGGCCCCCACTGCCCACCGGGCACAACTTGGGGACATGGCAGCTGTCACCTGCAATGGGGGAAGCACCTACCAATGCTTTGAAAGCAAAGTCGCTCAGATTTGGCAAAGGACTTGCTCATGCTCTCGCTTTCAGGTTAGCTTATCTGAATAATTACATGAGCAAAGCTATCCCAGAGTGTCTTGGAATATGCAGAAATACATTCCATCTGTGTATGCCACAGCAATAAAGTCAAAGAGCTCTCTGAAAGGAGGTCAGCCTCACTAACATTTTAATTTGGGGTGGAGAATGGTGGAAGAAATGCTAAAAAACAGAATTATATGATGCCAAAATGACCCATTTGGGTTTAGGCCCAAAAGCTTGAATTTATTTTGGATTTGAGATCATTTTGGATTATAGTTTACATAAGACAATGCAAAGCTTGAAAGCATTCAGCTGGAAGCAGAGCTGTCAATTCTGTGGCAAAGAAGTGCTTTGATCACCGGGAGAAGAATTGTTTGGAGTTTTTCCTCTACTGCAGATCTAGAACTTGCTGGGGAGGTTTCATCCCTGTTTGGAGGAAAGTCAGAAGAGTGGATTTTTTTGCAGTCCCTGAGTCTCTAGTTGCCTCCCCTGGGCTGCAGGAAGATAAATACAGGAGCTCACAGGAGAATCATTGCCAGCAGTGCCTCTGCATCCCAGGGTGGGGAGTGGGCTGGAGCAGTTTGCTCCTGATGGAAGGCAGTTACTGGCAATTTACAGCATGTTCAAGGAAGTCCCTCGGAAGAGGGTTTAAGAGTTGTTGAGTCAACATGAAACAATATATCAGTTAATGAAGTTTAATAGCACTGAATAAGAACTGCACTGCGGCTCTGGGATCCTCTTGTAAATGCAGTTACAGTCTGGAAAAGCAAGGCTGGGAAAGCAGTCCCTTGCTCCTGTCCATATGTTGCTCCCTCTGTGCTTTGCAACTCAGATGCCTTTAATCGCAAGCCAGTCCCACAGAGGTGATAACAGGAGCTGGCTGGCATCTCTCCTGCTCCTGCAGTATCAGCAAGATGATGAGCCCTGGGCATTTCAGACAGGCCTTCTCCAAATTAGCTCCAAACCCCCGCTTTTCCAACTGTAAGGCCCAGGGTGGAGCTCTCCTCTCCTCTCTTCAATCCCTCTGGAGCTCTTTGAATTTTGCAGGAAAGGGACTTTTATAAAATTGAGGCTTCCCCCAAACACATGCACTCAGGAATGAAGGTTTTAGCATCACAGACAGAGATTTGCTGGTGGTAACTTTTTTTTTTTTTGGTGAAAATCTAAAGATGTCTGGGGACATCTGCAACACTAGGGAGTGGGAGAGGAGAAAAAGGAGAGACATGACACAGAAACTACAAAAGCATTCCCAAGATGGCAGGATCCTTTTTCTGCATCCCATACCCTTGCCCTGTGCTGTCATATGCAGCTGCCGACTGCCACAATACTGAAGGAATGGGGTCGGTGGCACCACCCGGGGCACAGCCTCAGAGTTTTCCAATTTATTTATTTATTGTAATTTAACAAAAAAGGTGTGCTTTTAAAATTAAAAAAGGGGTGTGCTGGACTGCTGAACTAGGCAAGAGGGAGTGTGCCTGCAGGGCATGTTTCTGGGAATTGCTGGGTAGGTAGTGGCTCTCCTAGAAGTACCAGCCATCCTTGGAGCACCTCTGGCTGCAGAGAGGAAGAGTTTATCACATCCCCTCTCCCACTGCTCCATAGTGTCTGGCTTTCCTGATGGCAGAGTCCTACCATCCTTATTCACCTCCCACCATGCTGGGATGCTGCTCCCTGCAGCAGGGAGGTGAGCATTGAGCTCCTGTCTTTAGAAAATCCTGACCCCGTTTTCTCTGGAGCACTGGGAGGAAGTGCATTTAAGGAGTTCTGTGTCCCTGCCAAGCTCCTCTGCAAGCCTGAGCAGTGCCAGGCTCCAAAAATCCCCACAGGAATTTCTGTCCTGAGGAGGGCATTGCCTCTCCCAGCCTGGCCTTGGCTTTGGCAGGGCTGGGCTTTTCCTGCAAGAAATGCAACCAAAAATACCCCTGTTAGGCAGGTCTGGTGGGGGTGGAAAAGCCACAAGGAATGTTTTGGGTTGCTCAGGTCTGGAAGCACCTGGGACTCACGTGCATGCAGGTGCTCTTTCCAAAGTCTGTAGATTGTCCTGAGGATCTTTTTTCTCTCTCATTCCTCCCGTGATCACCCTCAGAAGGAAAACTGGGCCAGGTTCATCACATCTTTGTTCAAGTGCTGGGGAGGGTGGCTGTGGTGGTGCCAAAGTTAGTCCCCTGAGCAGAGTCCCTGCTTGGAAAATGCTGACTAAGCAGGTGCTTGCAGGGCAGGGGTGCTCACAGGAGGTGCCCAGAGCCCTGGACAGGGCAGTAACAGGGGCTTGACTCTGCTGCTGCCCTTGGGGTGTGGATGAGAGCAGCACCTGCTCCAGCACCTCCTTATACCAGGGGTTCCAATGTCACTTGGCCACCCCCTCAACACCAGTACAAGGAGCCACTTCCAAACTCACCTGGCTGTAACCTTGACCCCCCCCTCTGTCTTGTGCAATACTTTCAGTTCCCCTGTGCATGCCTGCAGTGGGAGTCCCTGCTGCAAACTGGCACCAGTCTGGAAGGGTGGGTGGGAAACCCAAAGGGGCTGAAAGGCCTTGGGTATGTTTTGCTGGTGCTGCACACGATGTGAGAGTGTAGCACAGCCGAGGGAGGCTGTGGCACATCCAGCACCCCGGCAGTTTCAGGCATATCCATGGATCAGAGGGGGAAAACACCCTCTGGCACTCTCAAAGTTCAAATATTTAGAATAAATGATGCCTGACCCTTTCTCCCTCTCTTCCCTTCCCTCTCTCGCCTTCCCCAGTGCCAGTTCCCAGTAACCCAGGTCCAATAATTCGGTTGTAATAAAATGTGACTGCTGGGGCTATTTTTACGGAGCTGGCACTCATTTGCATGCCGGCTCTGTGTGGGGCCCCAGGCAATCTTTTTTTTCCCTCTCTCTTCCCCCTCCCCTTCCCCCCACTTCCCTCACCCCGCTGGCATCCCTCTGATCAGAACTGACAACAGAAACACAGCCGTATTTCCCAGAGATTTACAGAGTTAGACGATGAAAGCTCAGAGGAACAGTTACAATAGGAAGGGGGACGCGGAGGAAAGCAGCGGGGGAAGTTCCTAAACTGATCGTTTTCAAATGTCAGCTCTGCTCTCGGGGGCTCTGGCGGCTCCGGGAGCCAGCCCAAGGCTTCAGGAAATGCCAGGAGGCAGCTGAGGTGGAGGCATGCAGATGGAGGAGGCCAGCCCGGTCCTGCTCATTCCCTGGGGCTGTAGAGCCATTGCTCCCTCTGGGTGGCTCCATGGGGCTTTATCCTTGGGACCCTCATCCTTGGGGGGTCGCTGGGTGCTTTCTGCGGCTGCTGCCCCTCTTCCTTTGGGTGTTGGGTCCTTCTGCATCCATCAAACAGCCCCAGAGCAGCTCTTTTGCTTGGGAACTCTGGCCTTTCTCACCCTTCTCAGCTCTGGGGTGTTCCCTCGGCACTGGAGGAAGGAGAGTGGTGGGGACCAGGTTGGGACATGGCAGAAGCTACAGGAAGAACAATGGCTGAATTTTTTGAGAAATTTACAGTTTGTTGTGATTTCTCCTCTCCCAGGCTGGGCAACCCTCTTGGGCTGGGACCTAAACAACCCCCAGGTAGGCTTGGGAAATAAGTGCTGCTCTCCTGATCCCCAAGGCATCTTGGAGCAGGGCTTCAAATCCACATTTAAAGGTGCCAAGAGGTTCCCTGAGGTGATGCTGTCACCAGGCTGCAGGAGATGAGAGGTGGGGAGGCATTTTGGGGGTACCTGATGAGAGCTGTGGTGGTCAAACCCTGCTGGTAAATGGGGCCCTAGGCACACAGTGCTGGGGATCCTGGAGGAATAGGAGCAAGGTGGGATTGCTATGCCCTCTCCTTCCACCCTACCAGCTGCATGTGGGCACCCAGCACCCTCACACCAGCTGTTTTAGCAAGCAGCTCCACTGTAGATGGGGACAAGTGGGACCTTCCCAGCTGTGGGTTGCAATACAGGTGCTTGGTCCCCCCATCCTCCGGCCTGTCCTCGTCCCCCCTCCACCCCCTCTCTCTCTGTTTCTTTCCTCAGCGCCACTGTCAAGCAACTTGATCACCTGCCAACCTGTATTGATTTTTGCTTCCCAATCTCCAAGCTGGATGGAAGGAAAAGATTAAAAACAGTTTGTCAGTTTGAAGTTGAATAAGAATTCAGCACAAGGGATATCAAAGCAGTTTGGGGGGGGGGGGGCAAGGGGTCAAGGCCACAGATGGTGTTGGGGAGAGTGTAACCCTTTGGTACTCTCTGCTCCAGAGGGGACCTGATCCAGCATTCCTAATGCCTCAGTGTGACCTCCTGGCTGCTGCTGGGGGGCTGCCTACATCCCTTGCCCTCTGGGCATCCCATGGGTGTTGTTCTGGGGCTCCCAGCAGCCCCCACAGCAGCACATGGGATGCTTCTCACTCCTGATCTTCCTGCTGCTCCGCTGGTAGTGCCCAACCCCGGCACTCCCGTCCCCTCGTGTCCCCTCTGCCACTGCCATTAGTATTCATGTGGTGGGTCTCCTGCTGTCCTTGTCAAGACTGAGTGGGCAGAGTAAGGAAATTTGCCCTTCAAAAAATGAGAATCATTTGAGTCAGGGAAGCTCTTCCCTTGTGTGTGTGGTTTCCTTGCCAGCCCTGGCGATGACAAATGGTTTGCAGACATCCCTGTGCAGCGAAAAAGGGCTCTTTGGTGGGGATTGGGAAGGTTGTGTTGGGTGCAAGGAAGGGTTGGGGCTGCACTGGGGTGGCTGAGCTGTGTGAAGGGCTGGACTGTGTGTTCTCACCCAAGGTGTGATATTCCATCAGATGATGGAGGATGCTCTGAGGCAAGAGAGAACCTCTTGGCTGCTTGGTTTCCACAGGCTGAGGGCTGCATTTCTTGCCAGAAATCCCCTGAAAATTCCCCACAGGGTGTGACAGGGATGACAGGTGAGGCTGGATGTACGGTCCTTGTTGATGCCCAGGCAGCCACTAGCCTGTGCTGCTGCTGTGGGTGAGGGCTGCTTGTCCCATCATTGCTCTTCCTCCCTCTGCTTCCCTGCTGCTTTAAGGGAAGGTGAGAGCTGGAGGTTCAGGAGTCTCATTGCTGCTACTATTTCTGGTCAGTTTCCAGTAAGGAGTTGCTGAGATATATTTGCCTGCTAAAAGGTAGGGTGGATTTACTTCCATTTACCCCTGCAGGTGCATTTCCTTACCTAAATAATAGATGGTTATGTCCTCAGCCAGGCTAGGCTGGCAGAGTTCCTCCAGGGCCAGCAGAGCTGTGCTGGCTGACATCCAGAGGAGAGGGCCTGGTCCTTCCAAGGAGGATGTGCAGTAGCTGTGTAGGGAGACAATGGGAATGAAGGTAGCCCTGTTCACAGAGGTCAGGACTGCTCCCTGGGAGACCTGGGACAAGTTATCTCAGCCAAAGCTGTTGTCTGCACCTCATGATGGAGGACCATGATTTGATAGTCAGTGGGCAAAAACTGGCACCTCCTGGGGGCACTTCTCTCTGTTCTGTGTGATGTGGGAGCTGGGACAGCTGCTACCAGCATCATTTGGTCTTTTCATACTGTGTTTTGCTCTCTGGCTAAATCAAGGTAGCCTTTGGGGAGCTTGGGATGGTGCTGAGGACAAGTTCTTTCCTGGTCTCATCTCTTCCCTCAAACCCCTGGATCTGTCACCCACCTCCTCAGATCTGAGTCCCAAGGATACTGTGGCATCTTCTGGGCAGTGGGAGAGCAAAGGAGAAACCCTGCATTTGCCAATATCCCAGGTGAGCACGTTAGTTGATGTGCACTGACAGGCTGAGGGATCCCTTGCCTGCAGGAGCTGCAGGGCATCATTAGCACTCAGTGCTGGCACCTGGGAAGAGGCAGCTGGACCTGCTGCTGGCCTTGGCCACCCACTGCCCCTCTGCCTGCAAACCAGGGTGCTGTGGGGGGCTGGCTGATAGCCAGGAATGGCCAGGGAACCCCAGCTGGGGTCAGGCTGTACTAGAGAAGTCAGGCAGTGAGGTGGTGGTTGCTTGGCCCTGTGCCTGCATCTGCAGCAGGAGCAGGAATGCACCTCAATGCACCATTGGATCAGGGAGGTTGGCTCATCCTCCTTGTGCTGCTGACAATCCACAGGTAAAGCTGGGCCCCACAAAGCCAGGACTGGCCTTGGTGGATGAAGTCTGTGCCTCCCCTTCTCCTCAGGGTGAGGGCAAGGTGCTCTGGCAGAGCAGCAGGCAGGAGATGCCAGAACAAGTGAAGCACAAGAGGCTCACAGGGAAAGGTCATGGAGAGTTTTAAGAAGAAATGTCACTGTTGTTCTGTCAAAAGGACCACAGAGCCAAAGCACGTGCGGCCAAGTGGCTGAGGGCAGGCTCACCCAGCCATGCTTCCCTGGCCCTGGGGAAGGGGCTGGGTTGGGTCTGTCCCCATACAAAACATGGCCAAGTGAGCCATTGCCCCTCACTGTGACTGTGTTGTGTCCCCGGCTCACTAGTCAGCCTGTCACCTCCTGTGGCTGTCAGTGGTCCCCTCCAGCCCTGGAGCCATCAGCAGGGAGGGACAACAGAGCTGCAGGCTCCGGTGTGGTACCTGGTGGCCAGGGAGGAGAGGGCTGCTGAAACTTGTGCTTCCCCTTACTTTGCACAGCCCTGGGATGTGGGGTGGATGACACAGGTGTCAGAGCCACCTGTCCCTCTGCCTATCCTGGGGTCCTCTGTGTGAGGAGGAGATGCCATAATCCCACCACCCAATGGCAAGTAGAGCATGGGACTGTGGAGCTGCCACATGGCCAGCACCAGATCTGGAACCTGAATCTGATTTTTTTTTAATCTTTTTTTCCCGTTGTGCAGTGTAGAGTGTTGTGAGGATCACTTTTGGGTGGGAGGTGAGAGCCACTGCCTCTGCCAAAGCACTTTGTGTTATGCACATAGGCAGTCCCCTGGGTTGCCTCTGTCCTGAGCTGGAGAGGAGGAGGGAATAGATTGCTTCCTCTCCCAGAGAATGAGATGTCTCAAAAAAAATGGAGGAAAAGCTGGAAAAACCTTGTCTCATCCAGCCTGTACCATTGGCTCTGGAGGGCCCCATGGCTTTGCTGCACATTGGAGTAGGGGGACCTAGATTTGTGGCAATACTTTGGATAAGATCCTTGTGCTCCTGCTGGCTTGTGGTCACACTCCAACCCAAGCCAGAAATACAATCAAGTGGGGCCACATTTGCCTGGGGAGGTGATGATGATGTGGTGCACTGTAGAGTTTGGGGTTTTTTTGTTTCTCTAAAATACTGTTTTGAGAAAGTATACAAGATAGGACAAGGAGTAATGGATTCAAATAGAAAGAGGGAAAATTCAGGTTGGATATATGGCAGAGATTCTTGACTGTGACTGTGATGAGGGCCCTGGCACAGGTTGCCCACAGAAGCTGTGGCTGCTCCATCCCTGGAAGGGTTCAAGGCCAGGCTGGATGAGACTCTTAGCAACCTGCTCTAGTGAAAGGTGTCTCAGCCCATGGCAGGGAGGTTGCAACAAGATAATCTTTCAGGTCCCCTTCAACCCAAACCATTCCATGATTCTATGAATACAAAGAAAAGAACAGAGCTGTGTTGGGGCTCCCTGCCAGCTCTGGCACTGATGGAAACTTCCTATGGATCTGAGGGGTACAGGGGCACTCCAAGGGTGGCCCTGTTTTGGACCAGGGATTGGAAACCTGAAAGGACNAGCCACCTGTCCCTCTGCCTATCCTGGGGTCCTCTGTGTGAGGAGGAGATGCCATAATCCCACCACCCAATGGCAAGTAGAGCATGGGACTGTGGAGCTGCCACATGGCCAGCACCAGATCTGGAACCTGAATCTGATTTTTTTTTAATCTTTTTTTCCCCCAGCCTTAATTACTGAATTTCCATATCATCAATTCCCTGCGAGTCAGCACTTGACAGGGAAGGCTGTGGCTACTGTCCTTGCTGCTGCCATCAGACAGCACCCGCTCTGTCCAGGGGACAGCTCTCAAAACGTTATTTTTATCTCTGTCTCATAAAGCCTGTTCTGTATAAATATATTTTAATTAATTAATAAATGGGATGTAATGAATTCTGGCAGGGTGACATTTGAGCATAAAGCAAGGCTTAAACAGATCCTGACATGTGTTAGCTGGGAAAACACAACACGCCTGTGTGTGCACCACACACACACATGCACATGCTGTATATATATATATATATTTTTTTTNCTGTAGAGTTTGGGGTTTTTTTGTTTCTCTAAAATACTGTTTTGAGAAAGTATACAAGATAGGACAAGGAGTAATGGATTCAAATAGAAAGAGGGAAAATTCAGGTTGGATATATGGCAGAGATTCTTGACTGTGACTGTGATGAGGGCCCTGGCACAGGTTGCCCACAGAAGCTGTGGCTGCTCCATCCCTGGAAGGGTTCAAGGCCAGGCTGGATGAGACTCTTAGCAACCTGCTCTAGTGAAAGGTGTCTCAGCCCATGGCAGGGAGGTTGCAACAAGATAATCTTTCAGGTCCCCTTCAACCCAAACCATTCCATGATTCTATGAATACAAAGAAAAGAACAGAGCTGTGTTGGGGCTCCCTGCCAGCTCTGGCACTGATGGAAACTTCCTATGGATCTGAGGGGTACAGGGGCACTCCAAGGGTGGCCCTGTTTTGGACCAGGGATTGGAAACCTGAAAGGACAAGGAAGATCCCATGACTGGTTTGGTGTTTCGTGTCTAACTTGGTTCTAGTGGCACCCGCCGGGGGACACATCCATCACAAGGGGTACTGTGCTTGCAGGATGGGTACGGATGAGTGATGTCCAAGAATAATGAAAACTTCACCCCTTTTCTTCCAGTACCTCTGTGCATCTGGAGGCTGCATTCCTGCACAGAGCCAGGAACAGATATGCTCTTACATATTACCTGTGGTGCAGGTTTGAATCCAAAAGTGAAGCATCTTCTAAAAGCCAGTTGTCACTGTCTCAGTACAGCCCCCTGGTAGAAGAGTAGTCTAACGGTGAACATTTTCCACTCTCAGATCTTTACAACAGAAATCTTCTCCCTAAATTTGGGACTGTGAATTTATGGCCCTGTTCTGCTGTAGCTCAGGACAGATCTGGACAGAAAATGATGTTAATCCCAATCACATGTGCTCTAAAGCAAAAGGTTGTGTCAGTGATTGAGGCACAGACCCAGACTGGCAGGAAATCTGAATTGCTTATTCAAAGCAGTGAAATGGTTTTATACACTTTTCCAAGGCACAGTATTTCCTTGTATGATAACTCTCACTACATATGTTGCCACATCAGCAACATGCTTCTTAAATGTCCTTTTATGGGGTGATCACTTGCTGTTCACCTGTCTGTCAGCTCCTGGCAGGCTCCTCTCTGTAGGGGTCTGCCCTGTAATGCCTCCTTCCCCCAGGGTCCTGTGGAGACAAGGCTTTCTGTGCTGCCATGTGCTCTTTTGTGCTGCCATGTGCCTCTGCAGGCACATCCCACAGCCCACAGCTTAATTCTATCTTATCTCTCCTCACAAGGTTGCACCTACATATATCAGAATGTGTGTGAAGGTAAATGCAGTGCAGAGGAGTCCTCCAGCAGCACGGAAGTGTTGCCCAAAGACCCATAACCCTAATAAAGCTCACAATGCCTTGGGAACTGTCCCTCTCCGAGCAGTTGCCTTTGGTTATGGCCAGCAGTCGTTGCCACTGGCTTTTCCTTCCTCTGCCCAACCCACCAGGACAGCCAGTGGGCTTTGCTTAACTCTGCCTGAGGCTTTGCAGCGACTTCCCTCTGTCCTGGGTTATCCCAGCATTGTATCTGCATCCTGATCTGCCTTTGGGGAATTTTGGGAGATGAGAGGGCATATCCAAGACATTTTGACCTACTATCGTTGCATATGTACATGTATTTGATCAAATAGGAAGGGCTTGCTGTTTGCTCTTCAGCTTTAAGTATGAGCTTTGGCTGCTGGAAAGATCACAGGGAAGCAGATTTGAGGCTGGTTTCCATGTAGGAGGGTGTGGGTGGGTAGATTGGGGGATTTTAGTGTTTTTCCTCCATGGAATGGGTCAATATTCCTCCCCTCTCCCTCGACTAGCTAATAATATAGCGGTTGGCTCTTCTTCGCCCAGCAGGGTTATTGTCATCCTTGCTAAAGTTTGACATTTTACACTTTAGCTAAGCACAGCCTTAGGCAAGAAGCTGCTAAGAGACAGATTTCCTTATTAAAAGAAGATGTCACCAAAAGAGCAAGTCAACAAATATGCCACTGCCCGGAAACAGCCCTGCGACTGGGAGAGCCGAGAAGGGCAGCGAGCAGAGCCAGGGTGGGTGAGGGGTCGTGGGGGGTCAGCCTGAGCCATCTGGGGACACGAGGGGCCTTCACCCACTGCTTGATACACCCCATGCAATGGCACCTATTTGCAGTGAGGCTCTGGGGACCTCATGCAGAGTGAACCATTCCCACCGTGGTCTTTTAGTTCCAGGATGTTCATCCGGGTGTCTTTCTGAACTGAAAACATTTACAGGGATTTTTTTTCAATATTCCAGTCACAAAATTCCAGGCACACAGACGACGCTGCAGACAACTCTTTCAAAAATGTATTTTAAAAATATAATCTGAGTGTGCCTGGTCATGTGCCTCCTTCCCTATGCTGCTGACAATGGGGTTTTTGCTCCCCTTTATGGAGTTTAGGTATAATACACTTAAAGCAGTTAGTGATGTCAGAGCTCTTTGGTATAGCAAATCTCTGGTGTGAGATAATCTTAGTTAATGATCAGCATAAAACAGATAGAGGTCAGTATTTTAACGCTGCTATAAATCCCACGTTTACTGTGATCGAGTCGGAAGGAGATGATCCCATTAACCTTTCCATTGTATTGATAGGATGTGCGTCCCACCCTGGTCATTTGGGGTAGAGGAGCTGCATGGTTTAGCCCTGAGGACCTGGTGCCATCCTCCTCTTCCTGCAAGGCTCAGGATGGTGTCCAGGGGGGTGGGTGTCCCCTCTGCCTCTGCAGCCTCATTTAGGGCGACACTGTACAATGGAAGAGCAGCCTCTGCCAGGCCAGGAGAGGACAGAGAGGTGCTGGTAGCTTTTACCATCTGCAGGTCCCACCTTAGAAAGGACAGCACAGTGGGCACCCAAGCCCGTTGCGGTCGAGGGAGCCCCTCTGGTGCCAAAACTCTGGGATGGTTCTGGATCACCATCCAGTTTGACAGCCCCTATGGATTTTGGTGAGGTGGCACTGGGTCTGGCCAGCTGTGAGCCCACCCCAGTGCAGTGCTCTGATAACCAGGAGGCAGAGTTGGGAGGAAAAATAAAATTAAAAAGTCAATGAAGCATCATGTTTAAGAATCACATTGCATTGAAGTCAGGAAATAAAATATTTAAAGCCTCCTACAGGACCGTTAAATCAGTGCAGGCTGTACTTATGTACATGGGCACAGTTTTCCCTTGATGTGGGCGCTGTTCCTTTCGTGTGCCTAATGGGCAGTGCCTGGGGTGAAGCTCACTGGCCTAAGCACCACTGGCAACCATGGGGCCCATGCAGAGAAGCCTGGGGGAGGATAGAAAAGACATGTGTGAGAATGGAGAGATAGCCACAAGGGTCCACCACAGGTTCCCTGCAGCACTGTCTCCTTGCAAACCCCATCCTGCCTCTCCAGTCCTCTCTCCTCCCAGTCATTTTTAACAGCAAGGATTTCTCTTGCAACATCGCTTAGAGACCAAGGGCTTTGCTACACTTCAGACCACACCTTCTCCCCACCGTCCTTGATTAGTTACCTCGGTTGTAGGGTAGTGCTAATTTGATCTGCATTTGAAATCAGTGCGGGGCTAGAACCTTTTTCCGTCTTTCAACTGAATGGATAGAGAGGGCAGAAATAGACTCCCTCGGGTTCTGGTTCATATGTCACCATGAACTGCATTAATGAATCACTGGTCCCAGAGCACATTTGCGGCTTGTTACCAGCATATAATCCTGCACTGTGACCCAATTGCTACTTGGCTGCCCAAGAGAAGATCTTTCTACAAGGCCCTGAGGAGCAAAGATGGGCTGGGCTGGAAGTCGCCTTCAGCTTTGGAGCTGGAGCTGATGCATTCATTAGGGAGTGGCTAGTGCTTGACTTTGGTTTTTTAGTTATTTTATTTTTAATGGAGAAAGCTTGGAAAAATAGCTCCAGAAAACTTGCTACCACATCATCCTGCCACAGGAGGATGTACCCTGTGTTATTGTATAGCCTTGCTGGATGTCTCATGCCTTCGATCAGCTACTGAGAGGCTCCCCAGTGTTCCCAGGTTCTTCAGGCCTCCATGGCATGGGGAGGTGGGGCTGGCACAAGGAGGGGGACACCAAGAACAGGAGGGAGATAAGGGCTCCTGTGGCAGGAGAGGTGGTGAGGATGCTGAGGCGAGGAGACCATGGGATATTTGAACTCCAGAGGTGCTGAGGGGACACCAGCAATGGCAGTAGAGCTCACCCAAGCTGTCCCCAGGCTGTTTTACTTGGGAGGGAGCTGCTATGCCTGGTGGCACATGCCCAAACAAATGTGCTCTGGTCCCTGAGAGCTGGCAGATAATCTGAGGCAAGGCTGAGTGCTGCTCCTCCTCCCTGCCTTCCAAAAACCAGCCACACACATTCTCTACAGAAAAGAGAGTGTTTTCAGGTAAGGCATTTCTAATCCTGCAATAAGATATTTTTTATCTAGCTCCTTATTTTGCTGGGAAGGATGATGTTATCGCTAGCCCTTGTGGGGAGATCTAGGTGCATTTCCCAGACCTCGGGCTTCTTCTCTGACCTTGAGCAAGGTCACTTCAGTTCCTCTCACCCCAGTGCCCAGCCTGAGAAAAGAAAAGGGACTGTGGATGCTTTATTTCACCCACTCCTTATCCCTCCTGGCTGACCCATTCCCCAGGGCTGGCCATAAACTGTCTGATGCACCTGACCTGTGGTGGCCATGGCTCAGAGCAAGCGCCTCCAGCCCTGTGGCCCACCTTCAGCCACACTCATCAGCAGGAACTGGACAAGGAAGTCCTTCTCAGCTTCCAGGGAGGCAACTTGTCCAAGGAGACTCTTAGTTCACTAAAACCAGAGGACCTGTGAGGAGATAAAGATGTGCAAGTGAAGATTCACTCACTGGCAGATAAGTTAATATTTTCTTTTATAAGAAACATCTTCATGAATGTTTTCTCCATGCATAGTGGAAGTGACTGTGCAGGTCAGAAAAGTCACCAGTAGACAGCAAATACAAGCAGCCCTCATTTATTGGAAAGGTCATCTCTGCATTAAATTTTCAACAAAGAAGGTTTCATTAGGCCCACCAGACTGGTATAAATGGGGTTGGAAAAGTGTTTTTCACAACCCCAGAGCTAATTTCTCACTCTGTTTTTTTGTTCCCATTATTTGCACGCTGGTGCTGCCAAGCACAGTGAGAGCAAAGCCTGTATTCAAGTCAGATTTTTTTTTTATTTCCTGCATTTGAGCAGGCCAGAATTTATACTGCTTGGGTCTCCTTAAATTAGTCCAAGAGGATTTCATTTTACAGGCCTGCTTGACTGGGATCCTTTTGGCACGATGGGCTCAGCTTTGTATACAACTGAGATTCATATTTTATGTGTGTATAAAAATCCCAGCCATGAATCTAGCAGCTTAAAACTTCACCTTCATTCTTTACAGCTCAATTCAAAGCACTCTGCACATTTCCAACCACTTGGTCTTGCAGTTGGCTGAGCTGCACAAAAGTGGCAGGAGATGCAGAGAAGGCTCCAAAGGGATGCTTTGCTCTCCTTGGTCACCAAATGTGGCCTGAGAGCCCTGAAAGTCTCCAGCTACAGCAGGTCTGCAGTTCATTATGATGCCTTCCCTCTTTTGGAATCCAATTCTAAATTTGAAGTGAAACCTAGGGGATATTCTTGGGAATTAGAGCTGTAGCAGCAATTTAAGACTCTGGGGAGCTGGGTTTCATCTTTCTCCCAAAAATGGAGGTTTGCTCCATTGGGGCATGTCTGGAGATCATCTGGAGCTGTTTTTCTCCATTAGTGCTTGTAGCAATATCTTGTGGTTGCCTGTGACCCATCAAAGCTGGATGCAGGTGGTGCAGCAATGCAGGTATTGGTCTGGCAAGAACCAAATTCCAGCCTGGGTCAACCGGCCAGGCTGAATGTCCTTTGTGGGAACAGGGAGGTTCTCTGCAGCCTGGGGCCATGGATGGCTGGAATAATAAAGGTGTGGAGGATATGGATGGTGGGAAGTGCCAGGCTGAGATATTTGTGTAGTCCTTCATGGACCCAGCCTAAATGCTGCTGGGCTGGTTCCAGCAGAGCTGGTTGTTTTGGCTGAAGGCAGTCAGATTGTGCCCAGCCAACACCCCCCTGCAATGCCAAGCTCTGGGGAAGCTGTACCAGAGCAAACAGCAGTTGGACTCTTGTCACCTGCATCTGGTGCTGCATGAGTGGCCCTGGTCCCCACTTCCCTGCTCTCCTGGTCCTTGGATTCATGCACAGGGTGCCTCTGCCTTCCCCCTGCATGAGTACAGTGGTGCAGCTGGACCAGCCTGGTAGTGGTGGCTCACCTCTGGAATGATGTAGCACAGCTAACTGGATTGGGGAACAACAATGAGCTTGGTGTGGGGATAGCAAAATTTCTTCTGTGTGCAGACAGCAAGGATCTGCAGGGTCTGTTGGGATACAGTGATGCTCCAAGCCTGCCTCTGTATTGTACAAGGGTGCTATGAAATGCTTCTCCACAGCTCTTGCTACTGAGATGGGAAGAGATGAGTCCTCAGCAGTCATTCTCTTAGAGGTTTTCCTCTTGGCTGCAACTTCCAGCAGGGTTCAGCAGAATTAAATTTTAAAGAAGATAGGATTTAAGAATACGAAAGTCCAAATGTTGGGTTTTACTTCAGGCTTTTTGGCAGTACCTGGTCTGCCTTTGGTTGGCAAGCTCCTCTGTGATGCGGCGCTGCCTTCCGGAGTTAGCATGGTTTGGCTTGGGAGGTGTGAATCCCCTCAGGCTCTCATCAGCCTCGGCAGATTCCTCCTGGTTCTAAGAGACTGCAAGTAAAACTGGAATAAGAGTGGAAAAGGCTCCCTGGCTTTGCCTTGCTTGGTGTAGGATGGCTGTAGCAGGAGTGTCGCTGCCATGTGCTCTGGGATCAAGTAGCCAATGGCCTGGGAGCATTTTCCCATCATGAGTGAAAGATGCTGCCTCTTTGGTTGTGAGTCCAAAGCACAACCACTCCCTCCCAACCCATGTTTGGTTTTCCAGTGGTTGGGTTTTATCGAGCAGTTCTTTATTGGATTTATCATGCCAGTTGTTAAAGCTTCCAGCTGCTTAAATTTACTTTCTTGTTTTCTCATTTTCTCATCTGTCTTTTCTGTGTTCTTTACAACAAAATCCACACGGCCCTCTATATCATTAACTCCACGGGCAAGTTAATCAAATTTACTGTCAGGCACTGCTATAGCTGCTGGAATGTTTCTAATTTCTTCAGAGGGGGATATTGGGCTTGCGAAGAATCAGACAGTGCCTCCAATTCTTTCTTCATGATGCACCCTGGAGTCACTGCAATTCCCAAGCCAGTTCAGACACTCTGTTTCCCACTGTAGTGTCTCCATGCTGCCACTCCAAAGTTTGGGTTTGTATGATTTTCCATTGATGCCACATCTTGGTTGGGTGATCCAGGACACATCCCAACTAAAGAGCAACTTTTGTGTGGGAGGGCTGGGAGTTTTGTCTATACCAGAACAACCCTCATGGGTGGAAAAAGACTCTTCAGCCCTCATCCTAGGCTAGCACTTGCTGTGCAGAGGTTGCATGAGGAGCACCATTGAATAATCCCCATGGCATCCTTGGGACAGCCATATTTATGGGTCACTGTGGGATCCAGAGGTGGAATGGAGACTGAGTGTCCAGAGCGCTTGGCTGCAGCCTGACTGTTTGCCTGCCCTCAGCATCCAAAGGTATGTTCTGGAGCAAGGACTTGTTTGGGTATTGTGGCAGTCACAGAAAATGTGAGGATGGCTACTGAGGGGCAGCTGAGAGGGGCCTCTCCCTGCTGCTGCAGACTGCTCATCCCTCGGGACACCTGGGGATGGATGCTGGTGTTGGGAAGAAAACGTGTTCCTGCACCGAGGCAGAGCTCAATAGTGATTTGGGTCATGCTGTTGTGCAGATGTGTGACCATGGCTGACATGATGCTGCCACACAGAAAGACACTTGGGAGACTTTATGTACCTGAGGCAGCTGCCCAGGAAAAGGTTATAACAAGCTCGCATCTTCAAATGCTCAGGAGCAAGGTGGTGGGTCTGTCCAGACAATGGGGAAGGAGCTGTGTCATTCAGCTGGAACTGACCAGGCTGCTGGACACTTGCAGCCCTTGGGGATCCAGCTGCCCATGTCATGGGACCAGCCCCTCTGGAGGGACCAGCCCCTCTGGAGGAGCCATCAGTCTCCTAGCCAAACCCCATCCCTAAGTAAAGAGAACCAAAACCTCAGGGGGCTTCTTTTTAGGTGCGTGGGCTGTGGGGTTTGAGTGGGTTTGAGGCACCCCAAGCACAAGTGGAAATGAAACAGCTCTCATGCAGGGAGACCGTGAGACCTTGGTGCAACTCATATGTGTGTGAGGTGTGAGACAGCCGCTGCCTGTACTGTAGGTGTGACGTCCAGGTCTGGCCTCCCAAATCACCATGGGACAGTGGGCAGGGGAAGAGCACAGGAGGAAAGGGGGAGAGGGGCTGGAAGTGAGGGAGGAAAGAGGAGGAGGGAGAGGGAGGGAAGGGGGAGCATGAGAGAGAGGGCAAGGGGAGGAGGGATGGGGAGAGAGAAGTAAACAGGGATGAAATTGCAGGTAAAAATAAAGCCAAAGAAGCCCAGGTGGAATTCATGCAAAGTCTCCTCATCAACACTGCGACTCCCTCCTGTCACGGGAACTGTCATCCGGGCTCGGCTTGTAATGAAAGGGAAAATATTTTATTCAGATTTATTAATTTGAAAATGAAGCCCGCCTGTCGAGAGGGGGACAGTTCTTCTCAATCTGTCATCGTTGAACCACACGCTCCTGACACCGGGATTCATTTGTCTTGTCGGCTCTGACAGTCGGATTCTCCCAGAGCTGTTCCTGGTGGATCGCCCTGGGATTTTAAACCGGATGAAACACATTCCGACAAGGAACAGCCTCTTTATTAATGCAAATTACACGAGGAGGAAAGAGCGTGAGGGAGGGAGAGAGGGAGGGAGGGTGACGCCAGCCGACGCTCTGGTTCCTCTCCCTGTATCAGTCATTTGTTATTTACATTTATACACGTTTTTCAGGTTTAATAAAAGGAGATCGGGATTGTCGGTGACATTTATGGACTGATTGTTTGGAAAATAAAGAAGAGTACCATCACTAGAAATGTGTGCAAAAAAAAAAAAAAAGTATGTATGTGTGTATACCCACAGAGGCATGTGTGCAAGCTCTGCCTCCCGTGAGCAGAGCTGGATTCGGACAGGGAGAGTGCATGGGCTTTCCCAAGGTGCAGGAGAGGTGGCTCTGAGCTGGGAAGATGTGTGGCAATGGCATTGGTCTGGTGAGGCTGCCGAGGTGGTTGATGGCAGGGCTGTGGCATCTCCCGGGGTATCCATAGGACCCATCCTTGGTCCCTAGTGGGAGTGACTGGCTAGAAAGGGCTCATTCAGGGTTTGCGGGGTAGGGAGTGCTGCTTCTGCCTGTGCAGGCAGGGCAGGGTCTGGAGGCAAGGTACCCTCACATCCATATGGGATGTCTGGGGGGAGGTCAGTGGTGGGACTGTGGCTCCTGGGGATCAGAGTGACTTACCAGGGAGCTGGGAATGGCTGTTCCTCCAAACTCTGCTGCTGCTCTTCAACAGGGAAGAAAAAGCTCACCTAAACATCAGCATCTTCCAAACCCTCTTGCCTCTCTCCTGTGGGCACCATCAGGGCTTCCAGGACAGGTTTTCACTTGCAAGCCATGCCTGCCCCTAANAAACCAATGCCAGAGCCGGGAGTGTGGGAGAGCCTGAATGTATGTGTGTAATGATGTCTCCACAGTCTATGGAATGAATATTTAATTCTGCTTGTCAGCAAGATCTTATAGAGGGATTTCTGTCCTAAAATGCTTGTTAACTCTTACGATTTCCACAGCAGCCTTGGTGTTTATGGTGGCTTCTGGCTGGTTTGTCACCTTCTCCCTGGATTCACCATCCCTTTTCAGCTAGAGCTCAGCAAAAACGCCCAGTGTCACCATTGTCACCCTCAGCAGTCCCATCCCTGCCGAGGACAGAAGTATGAGGCATCAGATGAGCAAGTTGGAGCTGATGGATGCTCCTCTTCCCAGGCACAGCTGGGACCCCCTGGTTTAGTGTCCCAAAGTCTCTAAAGTGATTTTGTGTGTCCTACAGCCCCCCATGGGTCTGAGACCCTTGCTTCCAAATTCCCCCATCCTGCTAAAGCTCTGTCAGAGAGACATTCAGGCTTGACTTGAAGGCTGAAAGTGACGGAGAATCTACCACATCGTTAGGCAAATTGTTCTGCTGGTTAATTAGCTTCACTTTTAATGTGCTTGGAGCAATGAGAACAGCAATTCACGGTAGGAACAGGGACGTGCAGTGAGGGCCTGGAGAGGTCTGGGAGAGGAGAATGGAAAGCTGGAGAAAAAGGACTCAAAATTAGAGCAGAGATATTTTTCAATGAATCTTCAGTCTGTGAGAGGCACAATGAGAAAAGAGGGGAGGAAACAGAAAAGTGAAGAGAAAAAAAAAGAAGGAAATATTTCAGAGGGACCAATGTTATTTTTGAATTTGGGTTGAGTTTTGTGCTTGCTATTTTTATGCCAGAAAACTAAAGAGTAGAAGCAACAAAATGCCATTTGGTAGCATCTTAGAAATGCACTCATGCACTTTTCATTCTGAAATGGAGAGTTTTAAATTTTAAATCTTGGCCTAAGAATATTTTCTTCTAAGGAAATCAGGGGAGGGGGTGGCTTGATGCTTGAACCTTGATGTTTGAAACCTTCCTCAAAGGTGTTCCCAGAGTCACGGGACTCTTTCTGGCTTGCCTACACCTTGCTTGAAATGAGGCATGTGCCTGCCCAAAGAGGAGCCCATAACAAAAAGGTCTTGGCTTCTGCAAGTTTCTTTCTCCAGGTGGACCCTTAAGTTTCTCCGGGAGCAAACTTGGAGTTAATCTTCGTTGTAAAGAATGTGCATTAACCCAGCACAGTAGCCACAGAAAAACAGATGTTACTGCCTAGGAAGCACAGGGACTTGCTGGAACTGTGCCTCATCTGTGCTTCCCGAGATCAAGGCCCAGGAAACAGCAGGGATGTGTTTGGTGAGATGTCCCCAGAGCTGCTCACTTGCAGGAGAGAGGAAAGCTGGGGATAGGGAGATGTTTCTGCAGCTGCCACAAACCCTGGGCTCATCTGCACCCAGGTGCCAGAGGTGACAAGGACATGACCCCAAGGACAACCTTGGGAGTACCTTGAAGAGCCACCTGGAGCTCTGACCTATGTCTCAGCCCAGTCAGAGCACCTCTAGGTACTGCTTTCAAGGACCTCCTCATCTGGTCTGCGAGGACTGTCTGAAAAATCACTTCTGTCCTTGAATTCTTATTTCCTTGCAAACCCCGTGGCTAGGGCTCAGCCCTGGTGTAATAGGCATCTGCTTGTAGTAATCTCAACACCCCTCCCCAAACCTACTTATAAAATACTGTACCTTGCACCAATTTTATCTTTGACATCGCATAAAAAAAAAAATCCATTAAAAGAAATAAAGGCAGGTGCAGCCTGGTGCTGCAAACACTCCTTCACTCTCATTCTCTCCCTTTCGTTCTCCCTCTCCTTCACTCCCGGTGTTTGCTAGTTTGTATGATTAATTTTATCAATTTTCCTGACCTGCTTTGCCACTGAAATAAATATGACAGCTGCAGTGCTGCCTCAATTCGTTCTCTTGCCAAGTGAGCTGCTGAGATGTGTTTTCTTGTTGATCGCAGACTTTGGTAAATATCAAGTAAATAGACTGAAGAGGATTCATTTCAGCAGCTTGGATTGTCAGGACTTCAGCCCGAGAGCACATCCTTCACCAGGGAGACAAAGGGAGAAGGAAAGCTCCTGTCCCACCCCAAAAAAGCAATCAAGAAATCCTTGTGGTGCACCAGGCTGCTGCCAGCCCAGCCTGTAATTAGCAGTGTCAGCAGATGTCTTGAAAGAGACTCCTAAAGTCTGGGTCCTAAAAAGGAGCCCCATGGCCAAGCAGCTACTGTGGGGTATATGGGTCAGGGTGGCAGCAGAGATGGATGTGTTGGGCACTGCCATCCCAGATCTTTTCTGCATCTCAGAACCATCATGGAGACCGTCCCTCGCCAGATTTTCAACCATGGTATTGTCTCCTGTCCCTGTGTGGAAGAGAGATATCCTGTCTCTCCTCAGCAGAATGTGGCCCAATGGGTCATGGATTTATGGAGCACCAAAATCCTGGCTGGTGTACGTGACTTGAGCAGGAAGTTTTGGTGACAGGGTGATAACCTGGCCTTGCAACCTGCCTTCAAGTGAATGGGCCATGTCCAGTACCCGATTTTCCTGATTTGTCTCTCCCAGTGAAATTCAGCCAGGAGTGAGCTGAAGGCTTCCTGCCTTTCAAGGAGTCTCTCCTGGAGATCTCCTTCCATGGTGAGGCTGGGAGTGTAATCAGAGCAGGTCTTCCACCTTAAGCAGGTGTTATCTGTGAGTACACACCTAGCATGTGGGGCACTGAATCCTGAACAGGGCACTTGAATCCAGACTCTTGCTGCCCTTGCATGTGCCTTTTCATGTGCAGCTCTGATTGCTGCAGGGCTGTGCTGGCATGACAGGACCCAGGCTCTCTTGAAGACTCTCATTGTTTGTTATACATATGGTGTATTGTTGTGCACATGGAGAATTTAAAACATTAGGAGGGAAATGGTTGTGTTAGCATATCTACCATATGGCCTGTTTAGCCTTTGTGGCAGAAGAGAGAAAGGGAAGGACTGACATATCACTGCTCAGTGTTGGTCTTTCAGCCAGCAGTGTCTCTGATGCCACCATCTCAGTGATGGTGGTCTTTGCCCTCAGGACCTTTAGGTACCTTTCAGAAAGATTTGGGAACAATCTCAAAGCCTATCTCAAAGCAGCTGCGTCTTCCCTACATGGTGGCTATGGGGTTTTTTTGGGCAGGACTCCCCACAGAGTGCCTGGAGCACCAAAAAAAATTCAGGGCCAGGGCATCCAACCAGATCAGAGCAATGAGGATGTGATATGCTTGTAATTTCTGGCGCAATTCCTAATGGTGATGTGGACAGGAGGGATGCTGCTGGGGCAGCATTCAAGCAGTGTGTGCTCTGCCCTCCTACATGAGGGGCTTTGGATCTTTGCAAGTATTTAAGGCTATGCCTGTGGAAGAAGCAGGCATACTTCCTTAGGCATAGCCTTAAAGGCTTCCAAAATAGTGCTGGAGAAGAGTGCTGAGCAGAATATACTAGTAGGGAAATCCTTACTAATATTGTCTATGCATTCAACTGCCCCAAAAGTCCTTCAGTTGGATGATGCTCCCAGGGTTACCAGCCCCACTTGTACAAAAGCCTCAAATGTGCCTACTCTTCCCCAAGAAATTGTGAGATTTCTAATTTAATTCAATTCAGGGATATTAGAATAAAATCCAGGAGTTGTTTTGTGCCTACGCAGACTTTAACCTTTGGGTGCCGTTTATATCTAAGCTTTATTTCTATAAACAAAAGCCATTTGCTGATTTCTAACAATACTGTATCTTTTGAGACTCTATAAGCAAGGAATGCTGCAAAGAAGGTTTTGCAGTCTAATGAAAGATAAACATGATCCAGTAAACCAGCAAACAGTAATTAACCCGCACAACCCACAGCCCAGCCCTCTGTCCGCTGCAGATCTCAGCAAAGCTGCCTTCAGTTGTCACACCCAAACACAGGGAGAGAGGGGAAAAAATAGAAACTTGCTGCCTCCAAAACCAAAAAGAGAATTTGTAAATGTGACCCAGATAAACAAGATGCAGGATGGCATCCTTGAGTCAGCAGAGAGCCTCAAACACCAGCTCATTCAACCTCCTCCACCCTGGCATGCTGGAGGAGCCTGCAAAGGCTGGGTGGCTGCTGCAGCACCCCATTGTCCCCCCCAAAACTTCCACAGCCTCCAGCCTTTGTGAGTTGCTGAGCTTTGGCCTGACAGCATGCAACCAGTGGGCAGGATGAAGGGGGAACAATAAAATACCTGTAACTGAATATAAACCCAGAGACATAGGACTCCCCTGCTGCCTCTGCTCCAATTTCCTGCAGATTGACTGTGCTCCCATAGCTTTACCTTTCAGAATTATTGCATTATTACCATTAGTAAGGTGATAATTTTCATTAATGACTTGCTACTGGAAGCTGCAGAGTCCAGGACTTTCCATCAGAATGAAGGTCTAGCTGGCTGCAGGGACCCTCCTCTCCTTGTCTTTGCACCAGCTGGGACATTTGGTAATCAGGAGTCAGTGAAAAACACACCCTCCATTTGCTACCCTTGAACAGGGTTCCAGTTGTGCTGGTGGGTAAAGTGGCGTCACACTGCTGTCACTCCTTGCATGGATGTGCTCTTGGACAAAGCCCGAGCTGCAGGTCCAATGTTCTGTGCAGGGATCTGTGCTGCTGCCAGACCCAGGCTGTCCCTGGTAAAGCCATTCTGTTAAGATCCATTTTTTTGGCAGCAGAGGCTACAACCCACTGCCAGGAGTGGTTGGACCTAGGTGTGGGCTGAGTTGCTTTGTGAATTGTGATGTTGTTCTCCTTGACCATGTTATTTCATAGAATCATTTAGGTCAGAAAAGACCTCTAAAATCATTGAATCCAACCAGTAACTTAATACTGCCAGGCCCACACTAAACCATGTCCCTAAACACCACACCTATGCATTATTTGATCACTTCCAGGGATGGTGAATCCACCACTTCCCTGGATAGCCTGTTCCACTGCTTGATCAGCCTTTCAATGAAGAACTTTATCCTAATACCCAGTCTAAACTACCCTGGCATAACTTGAGGCCATTTCCTGTTTAATTCAGCCAGGTTAATGCTGCCCAGACCACAGCCACACAGCCCAGGGGATGTCCCTAAGGGAGATCAGTGTGCCTGTGCCAAAGGTCTCCAAGTCAGCTCCAAATTTCCCCAGGCACTGTGAGCTCCAGGGGTCCCTCTTGGTTGTTGGTAGAGCAGCACAAGTGATGGTAGTACCACAGTGTGGTGTCTCCCATGAAAACCGTGGTTCAGCAGCACTGATCCTGCTGCCAATGAGATGGGCTGTGATGAACTGGGATCATGAGTGCCTGGGAACATCACCAGTCCACCAGGGAGCAAAGGGTAGCAGAACTCCCCTTCTTCCCATCAAGATGTTATAATGGCTGCTGTGTTGACTGGGCATATTTTTTACTGATGCAGATCACCTTGGTCCAGCAAGGAGCTCATGTAGCAGCCACTCCTCATCAATTCAAATACCCCCCTCCCCTCTTCTCAAGGACTTCTGAGAGCAAAAGGCTTGTGGCTACAAAGATTTACACCCTCTCAGCAAGGGTTAACCTCATCTGGCAGCCACTATTGTCTCAGGACAACTTGTCAGTCTGTGAGAACGTGCCGTAATGGATTTGAAGTGGATTGCTTAGCCCACGGAGAGGGTGATGCTGTATTTATTGAATAGACATTAAAAAGAACATTTCTCAATTTCTCAGCACTGAACTCGAGGTCAATGGATCTTTTTGGCACTGACATGCTGAGTCAACTCCGAGCTTAAAGCTTTTAGAAGGACCAGGGTTAGATGAAAGGATTAGACTCTGTCTTTAGCGTTTCCCTGGCAAAATCGTTGGGTGCTAAATCATTTATGTTGCTTTGCGTTGCTTTGCTTGGCCTCTCCCCGTTACCTTGGAAAAGGAAAAAACCAACATCCTTCCCTTTTTTTGGATTGAAATTACATGCATTGATTATTTCCCTTGTGCTGCACTGAGATGAGGTAGATACAAAGTGAGTACACTGTTGGGCAGCTGCTGAAGGGCCTGCAGAGCCCTTTCCCCCTGGAGAAGGAGGTGGCTGTGTGGAGAGATGTGCCAGCCCCCCACACCCAATGCTGAGAGGGCCTGTGGCTCGCTGAGTGATAACAAATTCCCTGTGCACCAGCAAGAGAGAGTTTTAATAATGAACCAGGGATTGATCACAGCGAGCCTGACAGCAGGGCTGGCCTGGCAGTCAGTCCAGAGCTGATCCCTGTGGGAGCAGGGGCTTCTCTCTGCCCCTGCCTGAGGGGCAGTATCCAGCCAGGGCTCCCTCAGGCCGAGGTTTTGCCTGCATACCAGGCAGCAAGTAGGATTAACTCCAAAGAGTTTGAAGTCAAGGGGATGAAGTGATGCAGTGCTCGCAGTGAGAGTGGGGTAATTCTGGAACATGGCACTGGCTGCGGGAGGTGTTTCCATGGATTCCAACCTCCCTAGTGTCATGCACATCTCTACTGTTCCCTGTGGCTTCAGGCAATTTTGTTAAGGTCTGTTAATGTCACACTAAGGCAAGTGCTGGACAGGTGGGTTTGGATAAGCCTGTCTAGCCTGAGAAAGCCTTGGGAAAGCATTTTTGGAAAGGGTGCCAACCACAAAAAAAGTGGTGAGTGATAAGAAGCTGCTGCTGTGCTCCTGCTGTGTATCCCTTGTCAGTCACACTGACTGCTGGGGAGAGACATGATCCTGCATTGATTCCAGTCCTCTCAGGAGTAGCTGGGAGGACCACAGGGTGGATAGAGTAGCATCTCCTCCAGCAGAGGAAGAAGGAAGCCTTCTGCTGAAGCACCGCCCAATTTAGTTGAAGGTGTCCTTGTTCATGGCGGGGGGTTGGACTAGATGACCTTTAAAGGTCCCTTCCAACACAAACCATTCTGTGATTCTATGCTTCTACCTTCTCCAGCAGCCTTTCTGCTTGCAGACAGTATATCCCAATGGCTGGCAGCTCGTCCATGCTCTGTGGAGCCCATCCCACATCCCTTTACCCAGGCTAAATCCCTGTTGCAACCAGCACTTTCTGACTGTTCCAGGCCTTCTGGTAGCCGTGCAGCAAATAAAATGCAATCCGCCTGTATCATAAAGTCCAATAAAAATGAAACTGAACATCCACTTTGCAGACAGCAAGTACACTGTAAATTTATGAGATCATATCTCGTGGAGGACAGGGTACTTAAGGGGGGAAGGAAGGGGCTGGCAAAAATGGGAGAGAGCGGTCGAGGGGTAGTAAATATGTTTTCAATAATGAAGAGGCCCGATTACCCTCTTTGCAATAAAAACGTGCACAAGGCAGAGCTGCCGTAAAAATTACTCCCAAGCAGCCTGGCATATTTGCACCTTGTCATCTTGTCAGCTCCATGCAAATTTCCAGGGCGCCGGCAGCGGGTCGGCTCTGCGGGGCTGCCGAGGAGCGGGGGACACTCCTCCGTCCCAAAAAAAAGCCATTTCCTTGACAGCCCCGGCACCCCAGCGCCTGTCCACCGCCCCCTCCCACCCTGCCAAACGCACCGGTTCGCCCGTAACCGTAGCAACCAGCGCCAACGCGGGATGCAGGGAAGGCACCAGGATGCCACGTGTCCTGGGTTTCTCTCCAACCAGACGAGGGCGGTGGGAAGCACAACGGGATTTGGCATGTAGCTCCTGTATGCTCCATGGTGCACGGCCAAGAACCCTGGGCACATCAGCAGGTGACATTTCCCTTTTTTGGGATGCATTATGCACCTCCCTGGGGCTGATGGTAGCATGTGCTCTCCAGGGCACACCAACAGCACAGGGTGCCATTGAGCTTCATATATTTAAAGCAAAAAATTGGTATTTTGACTTGTCCCAGAACAAACCAGACCAAAAGCTGAGGCTTGACCTCTTTCAAGGTGCTTTCTCAATAGGTGAGTATTTAAACTGATTGAAATGAGGGCATATAAACAGCACAAGAGCAGCTTCAGGTAGTCTGAAAATCAGCCTGAGCTGTCCTCAAATAAACCACTACTGGGCCCAGAAGAAAGCAATTACACAGGGGCTTAGCTGAGCTGATTTAACAAAGCTGCAGTAATTAAACCTCATACACTTCAGACAGGGGATTCAGCTCCAAGTGCTATCAGGATCCTGTCTTGGAAGGTAAATCATTTTGGTGTGAGCAGCTGAGAGGATTTAAACCAAGGTAATTCTCCTTTCCCTCTTTCCTGCCTCTTGGCTGAGACACTGCCCTTGTGGCTGTGCTGGGTTAGCAAGGATTTCTTTTGTGGAGCAAAGATAGGGGAGAGTAGAACTCCCAGGTCCATTGCTTCCTGCACCAGGACACATGGCCTGGAGCTGCTTTAGAGAACGCAGCAGGCACCTGACTGCTGAGGACAGATTAGTGACTTGATCCTGCAGCCTCAGTGTAGAAAATCCCATCCTTTGGAGTTCACAACACTGACTGGGAGCCTGCTGAAGCTAATGGGAGCTTTTCTCTGGCCTTCAATGGCTTTGAATCATGCTGCTGAGGTGGACAGAAACAGCCAAGTGTCAGGGCCCCATTAAGGACAGGGATGGCCAGGGCTGGGTGCTCCCCCACAGAGGCAGCCCAGCAGCCCCACTAGGGAGCACGAGCCCTGACCCTGCTGGAAGCACCATCCAGCGTGCCAGGTGTTCCTGCCAGAGCCACAGGCTGTGAGGATGGAAAAAAGAAATTGTGGTCATGTAGCTTGACCTCTCCTATTCAAAGCAAGATCAAAGGAGGGCCAAGAAAGAGCAGAGGAGGCTGTTGTGCCCAGGAGCTGAATAGAGGATGAATGGGAGAAGAGTGGGGGGGAGCTGGGGGCTTGGGATTGCAACAAAGCCACAGGATTCAATTAGTGGGGGAAGTTGTTTCTGGAATCACAGCACTAAAGAGATGCAGCTGGGGCAGAGAAGGCAGGCAGGGGCATTAGGGAGAAGGGGTGTTTTCCATGTCAAAGATGCAAGTGTTTTCATGGAGGGACAGGAAATGGGGGGATTAGAGTTCCTAGAGGTCTCCAGCTGGTGGTTAAAAGGAAAACACTGGTGGGTCTCAAGCACACCAGGTAAAGGAGGCTTTAGTGAAGAGTTGGTAGCATCATTGGCTTAATGTGGGATATCTGTTCCTGGAAAAAGAAGAGTTTTGAAGCTGTGTGGGTGACCATCTCTGTCACCAAAGGTGGGAGAACAGGGAAGAGCCTGTTTCTGATGGTTACTCCTGCAGTAGAAGTTGACTAGGGATGTGGAAGGTGCCCTCCTAGAGTTGCTGGGAAATGACTGAACTGGTGCAGAGGGTCAGGAGGGAGGAAGGAGCGTACTGCATCTATGTAGGGGTTCCTGGACTCCAGCACTGCCTTACCATGCCCAGGTAAGGCCTCCAGGAAAGCTGATCTTGAGGCGGGGGGAAAGCTGTTAATGAGAGAAGAGCCAGTCACAACTTCTTGTGGGCACAGTTCAGATGATGGTGTTACAGGAGAAAGGAAGCACAGAAAAAGAGCTCAGATCTGAGAAAAAAACCTGGGGGAAATGAAAAGTAGGTCAGGCCATGAAGATCAAGTACGGAAGTGCAGCATGGACATGCAGAGACAAGATCAGAGAAGCCAAGGCACATGGTGAGATGCAATTAGCAGGGGACATCAAGTGTAATGAGAGGTTGCTCTAGCATTATCTTAGCCGGTGCTGGAGGACCACAGAGGTGTTGATTTGGTATTTAGGGACAGGGAAAGCACTCAGCAGATGATGCCAAACAAGAAGCAGCATATTTGTTTTCTCCTAAGAAAGACAGCTATGATCCTAATTAAGTACTAGGGAAAAATACACTTGCCTTTAGAAAGGGAGAAAAGTAGCAAAGGGATAATTATGAAGATTTCAGTCTAACGGCAGTTCCTTGAAAAGTACTGGGACCTGTAGTCAAACTTGTTTTCTCCTGGATGCAAAAACCCAGGAGAAAACAAGGCTATGAGAACAGGTAACACATCTGGATTCAAGGAAAACTGTGTAGCCCAGTAGGATCTCCTTGCCTTTGTCCAGAGAAGCTGTGGATGCACCATCCCTGGAAGTGTTCAAGGCTAGGATGGACGGGGCTCTGAGCAACCTGGGATAGTGGAAGGTGTTTGGAATTATATGATCTTTTCGTGTCCCTTCCAACCCAAACCATTCTGTGATTCTGAGTAGCAGATGTCAGGAGAGAAGACAAACAGCAGAAGCTGAGCATCCTGGGTTTTCCAGATGTGGTTGGCAGGGTAGTCTCATAATTTTCTCATCTTCATGAAACTCTAGAGGCTAAAAAAGTGGCGAGAAATTTAAACTTGGACTTGTACAGAAAGGATTTGTTGAACAAGTGTGCATAGGCCAGCTCTGGTATCTGGTGATGCTCCACGTTTTCATTTGTGACCCAGGATGGTGGAAGGGACCTGAAGTTGTTTCCAGCTGACACAAGCCTAGCTGAGCTGGAGAACCAGACTAATAGGCATAATAACTCAAATATATGGGAGAAAGGGTCTGGGGAAAAAAGGTGACTGGAGCAGTGTTGGTTTGGGGCTTTAGACATAAGCTTAGTGGGAGTTTTGGTCTGGCAGGTGCAGATGAATAGATGCTGCTTCCATGTAGGTGAGCAGAATGAAATGATGGACTAAAATACATAGAGGGGGAGGCTGGCTGGCAGAGAAAGGGAGAGAAGAGCAAGTGAGAATGGACGTGGTCAGCTAGCAAACAGGACAAGGAAAGTGCCTCAAGTATCCCACTTCAGGAAGGACTGGGGAAAAAAGGTGAAAAATATGGAGAGCATTAAGAGATGTTCTGCAGGTTGCGTCTTATTCTAGAGCTGCAAAAGCCTGGGCCAGGGAGAGCTCTGATGTTTACTCAAATCAATGGGGTACATGGTTAAGGGATGGAATTCTCCCCTTCCCATCGTGCCCAAGTCAAGTGTAGGTCCACCAGAACAGATGGAGACACTGTAGTATAAATCCAGATTTGGGAGTGAATGTCCCCTTTTGGAAACTTTGATGGCCCCAGAGCATTTTGAAGGGAGAGAACAGAGAGAGGCATCTGAAGAAGAAGGTGGCAACAGGTTACTGAGGTGGAAGGACAGCTTTGTGATCAGCTGTGTCCCTGCTGGGTCACTGATTGACACAGCCTTGGCCTGGTCCCCTGGTGTTTTCCAGTCCCCTTGTCCAAACAAACAAGGGCTCTGTCTTCTTCTTGCAGGGAAAAAAGGACCTGGTGTGAGACCATCACTTGCTCATGGTGCACCTGGAGCTAGAGGGGTCTCAGCCACTTCTCAAGCTTTTCATTCTGCTGAGTGGAGGGAGCCCCAGACCCCACACTGTGGGAGAGCCTGGAGGAGCAGTTTCCACCAGGACATGGCTACTATGCCTATTGCAGGGAGAATATTTAATTTCAAAGTCCAACAGATCAAATGCAGCTGGGGGGTGGAGCTGTGCTTATCTCTTGCCTTGTCCAGAAGTTTGAACAGCAGAACAAATGATCTGATCATGTTTTTATTATGCTTCTCCCCCTCCCCTCTATCAGGGAGCTATAAACCAGGGATAATCTGTAATTCTCCCTGCCTAATTGTGCTGCCCGGCCACCTGAGCGAGGAAATGCCTTCCCTCTTCCCAGCTCTCTGGTGCCGTCAGGGATACAGGGCCAGCGCCGGCTGCCTTTGCGGCTGGCTGCCGAGTCTTGAGATCCAAGTGTTCCCCGAGGTAATCATTTACTGGGATGCTAACTGGGCCGTCCACAGGGTGAACTAAAAGGACATTCCTCCACTGGCTTAGATGCTGTGGGAATCCTGTGGCTGTGCCCAAAGGGTATGGGGAAAATCAGAGAGAAATAACTGGAGCCTGGGAGCCTGTTTGCAAGGAAATGTGTAGAAAAACAGCCATGGGGCTTCACATTTCAAACTCAGAGTGGTATCCAGTAGGTCTGAAAAGCTGTTTAGCATGTGAGTACTGACTCACAGATTGCAGAATCTTATTTTTGCTAAAATATTGGTGCTCTTCCCCCCTTCATTCTAACAAAATGAAATGGAAAAGTGACCATTTGCTTGATTCAATCCAACTAAAAACCAATTGCAAACACCCAGTGCTAGGCAAGGTATTCCTTTCCCCATTCTTTCCCCCTGCCTCACAAAACATCCATTTCCAATAGGTTTAACCCAGAGTTGTCTTTTTTGCTAGGAGTGGCAGGGGAAAAAACAAAACAACCCCCAAACCCAGCCCCCAGACCACAAGAACTTTAACATCAATACTTCATACTGTCTAAGAATATATTTTTTTTTTTTTTAAAGCTCACCACTTATGATGAAAAGGTGTCAGCCCTGCCCGGCTCCCCGAGGAAGCTCCCTCTACGGGTGATGTTGCGGCAGCGTTGCTCCAGCTCCGCGCTATATCCTACTCCAGAATCCCATGGGTCAGCCCTGCACAGAGGGTACTAACGCTGCAGGAACAAAGGAGACTTCCAGACAGTAAAACTTTTAGATTAAATCCTGTCTTTTTTTTTTCTTTTTTTTCCCTGTAGAATATGGTTTTTAAAAATCACAAAACCCTTGCGTTTTCATTCGATGCAGTAGGATGCTCTGGTGCCACCAGAAATGGTATCAGCGTGGCTTCCAGGGGCTGTGCAAAGGGGTGGATGTGCTCAGCTCTGAAAGAAAATTTGCATTTTGTGATGAAAATCTGCCTTATTCTGTTAGGAAGGTGCTTCTGTATTTGTGCTCATAAAGAAAATGGGGGTTCAGTGCCTGGTGGGGAAAGCAAAGCCATTTGCACATTTTGGTGTCCCTGCCCAAGGGAGGGAGTTGGATCTGGATGATCTTTGGGGTCCCTTCTGACCACAACCATTCTGTGATTTCCTCATCTGCACTTTGGATTTACAGCTGTGTTTATGCTGAAGGCACTGATGGGGAGCTCAGCCTTCCTTCCCTCCACAGCCATGGTGGGGAACTGTCATATCTGCTGTCAGCAGAGTTCTCACCAAGCAGCAGGATGGAGCTCAAGGTAAGGACACCTGTGGGTCTTTTCCCTCACAGTTTGCAAGAGGCTCTGAAAAATTTTTTGGTGGCTTCAGATGCTCAGTTTGGTTGGCCTAAGCCAGCTGCCCTTTATTCAGTCAAAATTTAACAGACTCATATGGAATACTCTGAATTTTCCACTTCAGGTGCAACTGTGATCTCTGTTAGTGCAGCTGTTTGCTCAGCTGTGATGGAAAATGTTGGATTTTAACCTCATATAATGGTTTGGAAAATGCTTCTACTCAGCAAAGCCAAAGTTATAGAGTTGCCATCAGAATGGGCATAAAATGCTATAAAGACATTTTGATTCTGAAATATTGGCATGTCCTTAGAGTAAGTTCAGGGTCAAAGGGAGAAATGCTGTAGCTGTGAAATCAAACATTCCCTGCCTTTTTGGAAGATTTGGAGTTTGCCACGGGCAGGAGATCTGCCAGAGAGCACTTTACAGGGCAGAGCTGAGGTTCAGCAAGCTGGAGCAAAACAGTTGGTGTTGGGGGCAGAGATTTGGTCCTTTAGAGAAAAGAATCAGTTTATAAGTTTGCTGGTTCTGAAGAGAAAATTGGTGTGTTTTCCTGATCTGTTTTGATCCTTCTCCAAGAGATGATGTAACAGCATGGGCTGGACCAGAGCTCCTCTGCAGGGTAGAAGGCGACTGTGGGCTACTGCATGATGTGAAATACAGGCTTAAATCTGTGACTGCCAGTCCAAATCTCCCCCAACTTCTTGGGGTGTTAAGGGAGGGGCATTGAACCCCAGAACTCTCATAAAAATGCTTGTCACCTACTGTCTTAGGTGGTCTGTGGCCCTGGAGGTGGCAGAACAGACCAGAGGGTGTCTGGGCTCAGAGATGTCCCTGACAACTCTGCAAAGCTGAGTTATGTGGAGTCGTCATGTTAACTTACAGCCAGGGACAAAGATAGGAGAAATACTGCCAGGCACAGATCTATATTTTAATCCACAACGTAAAATACCATGTAATTTTATCTAGTTACTATAAAAAAATTTATACTCCTTGTTTATTTAAAAAAAGGGGGACACCCCACCCCCCAATCCCTCCCCATATTTCACTTCGTTTTCTGGCAGGCTATGGAGGAAAAATAGATAGTTTCTTCTGCATTTAATATTTCAAACCAAGTAGACCCAAAAGAAAAGGCAGCAATTAACCACAAGCACCAGCAATGTGTTCCTTGTGTTTCTTCTCTCTGGATTTGGCTACAAAGAATCAGTTTAGTACAAACTTATCTCCAGTTATGTTAAATCTTTTAGCAATAATTTTCCAAGCTAGGCAGAAAAACAGTGCAACCATGCTCACCTTCCAGATCT
The DNA here is from genome assembly GCA_013399225.1 of Rhipidura dahli. Lineage (NCBI taxonomy): Eukaryota > Metazoa > Chordata > Aves > Passeriformes > Rhipiduridae > Rhipidura > Rhipidura dahli. Next base: position 240,679 of record VXAC01001407.1, read on the forward strand.
CAGACTTCTGAGATAGACCTGCATCTCACATTTTCTCAGAATTTAAAATAATTTACAGGATGGCTAGGAAATGGTCAGCACATATTCGACCATAAGTTGGAATAAGCTCATACACATACACGGGGAAGAAATGTATAAGCCTGGCAGAACCCAAAAAAGGGGACAAATGGTAAAAAGGGCATTGACTGTGATGCAGGTTCTCTACCTATGGACATCCATATCTGTGCTTGTACATGCAAGGCTATGTATTTTCCCTCTTCCCACTGTAAATTCCACATAAGCCCTGTCCTATGGCTCTGTGACAGGAGGAGAGATACTTGAACATCATCTTGCACACATCTGAATCACTTTGCCATCATTGTTTGCTCTCTTGCCCCCTAAATAGCAGAGCTGTTATACCAGGGTTTGCTGAACCCTCAGCAGGAATCCAGCAAGGACGCAGAGTTTCTGGCCTGCCTTCTCCACACAGCCTGCACCCAGACTGGCAGCATCCTGTGACTAACTCTTCTAGACTGGATTTCTCCAAGGGATGACCAGTGCTTAAATTGGCTGACTCCACACTCTGCGGGAGCTCTCATCCATGCCAGCTTGAGTCCTAGCAAAAACCCATCATCATTAGTCCTCCAAAGGCACAGCTCAGATATTCTCCACCCCCATTCCTTCAGGCTGGGCTGCACTGTGCATTCCCACAGACCGAAATTCCCCTGGTAGGCTCAATTACAGCAATCAGCCTTCATGCTCTTTTCCACAGCACTGCTGCCTCCCACTCTGCATGGACATGGTGGAGCAGCAGCTTTCCCACAGGTGTCAGGGGAGATGACATTGTTCATCCAGCTACACCAGGCCTGTGGGCAGGCTCTGTGATGTTTGGGGCCCAGGGGCTTGTCCCTAAGGGGGTTGTCCTAACTGGAACCATTTGGGATGTACCCTGGCTATGTACTCTAATGAGTTGGTTAGAGCAGAGTGCCAAGCACGGGCTCTCCTTGGGCAGGACCTTTGCTCCAGCTTGCAGGAGATTTTTTTCTGATGCAAGGCAGGGCTGGGGTGGGGAGGATCTGGCCAGTGTGCATCTCTCTTTGCTAACACTTTAGTCGCCTCTCAATGAACAAACCACTAGAAAACAAATCTGGAGCAGCCCTCAGCTGCGGTGGCCAGATCTCGGCTGTTAACTGGGCTGAAGAGTACCAGCTGCTCTGCTCCTGCCCCAGGGAGGAGAGGCCCTCCTGCTGTGGTCTGGGGACAAGAAGCATGCCTGAACCAGCTCCTACAAACTGGCATGGCTTTTAGACTCCAGCTCTGGATCCAAATCTAAATTTCATGGCCTTACATGCTGCCTGAACCAATGTCTTGGCTCCAAATATCTCTCTGCTCTAAAAGGGCAAATAATATGGTGGTGACAAACTCTTTTTCTGCCCTTGGCTCTGTGTAATGCTGACTTTGAGGTGCTCTGGCTTGGGCTTCCCCAGCTGCATTGCTGCAGCCAGGACAGTGCTTGAATTTAATTCCTTTTTTCCACCCCTCTGGCAGTGGGATGCTGACTGGCCTGGATTTGTGCTTCAAGCTGGGAATGTGTGGGTCATGTTGCTTGAGCCATGGGTGCTTCCCCATGGCAGGAGCAGCTGTGCTCAAGGGGGACAAACCCTCTCTGGCTAGGGATGGGCAGCCAGGATGGCTTTTCCAGCTCTCCCTGCATTGCCCATCTGACCAGCTTACCCCCACTCCCTTGTTATTTCTATGGACCCCTTCCCACACCTCGCTGATGCTCTGTTCCCAAGCTTGTCCCCCTCCCAAGCCCAATAACTTGTGTCTGTCAAGCACAAGGATGCACAAGGATGTTGTGGAGCCGAGCTGTGTGGAGATGGTTTCTGTTTGGAAGAGCTCTTTGTAGGTGGGTAATGCTGGGGGCTCCAGTCCCAGGAAGGGCTTGGCAAGGGGGAATAAGGACAGAGGAGGGAAAATGTTATTTTGGCTCTTTCAAGAGCCAACTAACCCTTTCTCAGAGAAGGACCGAGCCTAGAAAACCTCTTGTTCCTCCCTATGTTTTCTAGTGGTGCCTGTGAGCAGTGGGGTAATGCTGGTGCTCAGACATCAGCTGTGGTCATGCAGGGCTCTGCATCTGCTGGGTGAAAAAAGACATATCCCTGTTATAAATGGGAAAGAATTGGTTGAAGAAATGTACTTTCCTGTTTGTATAAATTTTACTGGTGTTTCATAGTTCCAAAGGCATTGCCCACCTTTGCAGTGGGTTGAAAAGTGAGGGAGAAAACTGCACTCATATCACACAAAATTTTCTCCATCCTCTTCAATATGGGAAACACTGGGTGAGCTGCTCAGCAGCTTTGTCCCAGGTTTGCCCTTTGTGCCAGGGGCTGGAGTGGTCCACAGCCCTTGCTGGGCTGTGATAAGCAGCAAGAAACATTCAGGGTGTCACAAACACCCAGCCTGTCCCCTATGGCTGAGGACATGGCTATCCCTGGACAGAAGGGTCCAGCAGCACTGAGCCATGGCAGAGTATATATTACAGATGTGTTGCAAAATCTGTGGGTGGGGAAGGAGATGGGTCAGCTGAAGTCCTGACCAGACCTCAGCAGCATCTCTGAGGGCCCATCATAACCCTGAAGCTGTTGCAGGAGGTGGGCTCGTTCCTTGAGCTATGTTCCCTGAATTGGTGCTCAGCTCCCACTCAGCTGCTGTCTCCCACCTCTTCTCTCCTCCTAGGATTCCCCTCCTGAAGCCGCCTCAACCTGTGGCACCTTCTGTCAAATGCTTCACATATTTGTCACCAAAATGTTTTGGCAGCAGCAGCATCTCTAGGTTTTGACATAATCCCGACAGGAGACTTTCTCAATTATTACTAATGGAACATTATGCTCCTCTTTGGGAACTCCTGCATGAATAAAAAGGGTCATTAATGACATCTGCGCAGAGCCCGGAAATTATTAGTCAATGCTGATACAGTTTTATTTTATTTTTTTAATTTTTACATATATATTTTCTTAAGCTCCTGCTAATTTCCCACCCTGCCTCCCACCCCCTTCTCCAAAGTCTCCCATGCAAAGTGGAGCCGAGTGGGTTATTGTCAATGTTCTTGCTTTTGTGCAGGTAAATGTTCTTCCCCTCCCACCCTTCCTTCCCTTTTATTCCCTCTTGGCTTCTTTAAAGATTGTAACTCTTGTTTCAGTCCCAAGAGATCCCATTGCACCTTTCTCTGGGCTAGATTTTATTGCCAGTCAAGCTCAAATATTTCTTGGACTTGGAGAAATCAATATTACCCGGGTCCTACCAAGGCAATGCTGGAGAGAGAGCAGTAGCCTGTGTCCTGCTGCCTGTGGACTCCAGGGTGGCCTGTCCTGCAGGATGCTGGTGGCACACAGGAGATGCTGGGAGAGGGACTGGAGGTGTCAGTGAGTGCCACATAGTGTCATGCAGGGGGGAAGCTCAGCTTGGATTGTTTTAGAGGATTTTCTAGACAGCACATCATTGGGATTTTTTCTGTCCTTCTGCCTGGTATTCAGTTCCCTCTGCTCAGTACCCCAAAAGCTACCTAAAGAAGGCTTTTTCTTTACTTTTTTCCCCCCAGAATTCTGAAGCAATTTGAGGAACTGTGACAGAGCCCTACAGAGGTGTGACAAACAAAAGGTGTCTCTGCCCTGAGCCATTTCAAATGGCTCTGCAAGTCATGACCACTGAGAAGGTGACAGGTGCAGGGCTGTGCAGGGTGCATCTGTCCCTTGTCCTGTGTTAATAACAACATGTGGGTCTGAGTTCTGGGCTGATGGCAGTGGCACATCCAGCAGGACAAAACCCTGAGGTCATTCCTTTTGCTGAATTGCTGTGTCAGCACAGGAGGTTTGGAGGCACATGTAGGGTTGGGTTTTATTCCCAAAAAGAGTAAAGAGGAAGTGTGAGATGATGGTTAGGCTTTTGGTGGGATCTCTTATGGCCTGTGGAAGAGGAGAAAACCAGTGTCTTCACTTACTCAAAGCTTATTTTGTTTTCTGGGTTGGTATCAGTCAAATATACAGCACAGAAATTGAAGATGGTGTTGGTCCATGCCCAGTAGGATCTTGGTGTCCTGAAGCCACTACAAGATGCTCAACTCCACGATGTGTTTCTAATGCTGCGTGGTGGGAGGCTCTCCCTAAGCTGTTGGCTATGACCAGGGGAGACATGGCTGCTGTGGGGCTTTGCTTGCTCACCAAGGCACACAAGGAGCACCACCTGGGCCAGGGGACTGTGTGTGAGATGTGACAATTCTCCCATGGGGCCTGGACTCATTCCGGAGATGCTGCATGTCCCTGGAGAAGTCCAAGCAGGAAACAGCAGCCTCCATTCAAACCTAGCACCCGGGATAAAAGGTTGGTGTGGTAACTCTAAAAAGAAAACTACTAAACAAGAAATGGACTCCTTAAAAAAAAAAAAACTAAAAAAAAAAAGTGCGCCCTAAAAAAAAAAAAAAAAAAAAAAAAGTCCCTCGGAGAAAAGATATTTCAACCCCTTTTTGATTTATGACCTACTATAGGATATTGAGACGTTATTTACAATCGATATATGCTCCTGCAAGACTCCCGCCGGAGCCATAGACCCTGCCTGTTAGAATGGAGACCAGTCAGCCTGCTCCACTGGAAGTGCCAGCCACGTCCTGCTAGAGCAGGCTATAAAGCTGGACGCAGCTGTATATCTTTCAGAAAATGGACCTGGTTACACATGTCTTTGGGCAGCTGACACAGGGATGTAGTTTAGGGCTAAGACAGCAGTTCAGTAGCAGAAATCAGCATTCCTCAACCTTGCCAATAATGAAATCTCTTGCGCAACATAGAGCACTCCATGGCCTTAAAGGTGCAAAATGGAGTTGTTCACTTGACTTATAATGGAATTGGGCCAATTTTGAAGCAAGCCGTGGATTTTATTCCGGGATTTTATCTTTAAAGGGGGATTTGCAAACTCTTTGAGGGGAAAAAAAATTCAGTCGGCATAAAATTGCATCCTGGCCAAATTCCAGTTTGGGTAATTATGTTCTCTTTCTGTAGTGGCTGCAGGACAAAGGGCCATTCATCACATTCCAAAGTGCTGCAAAAGGCTCTCGTGTTCCACCGAAGAAGTGCCTGCATTTGAATCCAAGCGAGAAAGTTTTCTTCCGTGCTCTGGCCTGCTCTGGAGGGTAATGGAGCTTGGCACTGCTTTTTAGGATGCTTTTGGGTGAGATAGAGGGGCAAGGACCTTGTCACGAGCTGCTCAGGCTCCAGAAAATCTGGGTAAGTAGGGCGCTGAGCAAAATAGATTCCTTGCAGCCTCCCATGGCTCGCCTTTCACCCCGAGGACATGCTTGTCTTTGCAGAGTGCCACCGAGCTCCAGGGGATCCTGCTGGAGCAGAGAAGCTGGATTTCCTTGCTGCAAACCTCCCATTTTGGAAATGCCTATAAGCAAGAAACTGGGTCACACCCAGCTGAGCAGGGCTCAAGGACTTGGAGTGCATTCAGAAGTGGTGCAGGGGAGTCTGGAAAGATGTGGGTGCTCTGCCTTCCTCTTCCCAGGTCTCCATACAGCCAGAGAAGAAATATTTGCAACCCTTCCTCCCACTTTCCAGGTAGAGATGGTCATGCTTAAGCAGTGGGCCATAGTTTTCTGTGGAGCATTGGATATTAGGAAGGAAGTCTTAACTTTGAGGGAGGTGAGACACTAGCACAGGTTGCCCAGAGAAGCTGTGGCTGCCCCATCCCTGGAAGTGCTCAAGGCCAGGCTGGACAGGGGTGGGAGAAACCTGGTCTAGTGGAAGATGTCCCTGCCTACAGCAGGAGGTTGGCTTAGATGATCTTTAGGACACCTTCCAACACAGACCTATGATTCTAGGATTCCTTAGCTCCCTAGTAGCTTGCTTTGCAGCCACTCCCTGTCCAGGTAGAGTGAGGCCCCATGGTGGCCCCAGTGCTCAGGTAGAGGCCAGGTGAGGACACAGCAGCAGCATCGTTTCCGCAGGGTAAGGGAGCATGTCTGCATGCCACCCACCAGCTGACCTGCCAGGGAACATCCTTGGCCTATGTGCCTTGAGAGTGTCCCTTTAAAGCAATTTGTACACTGTTATCCTGTATCATTAACCTAATTAGTGTAATTGCCGCCATTTATGTAATGAGTATAAATACTGGAGGAATCCCATAATTAGGAGATGTAATTAGGTAATTAATAGATGACATGGTAACAAAAATCCAGGGGAAACTTTGCAAGGTGGACGCTGTGTGTGTATATTTGTGAATGTGCATGTGCATGTGACCGTTCTTGCCAGGATCTGCACAGATGTGCTATGGGGTTGGCCTTAGCCTGGAGCCTCTCCATATCACATGGGCAATGTAAAGGGGCCTTCAGGAGATGTGAGAAGGCTCTCTTAGAGCTCCACAGACCTTGCAGAGGGGATCTCGAGAGCTGGGATTTTTTTGGCTTAAGAGGAAGAGCAGAGCTGTGGCCATTGCCTTGTCATAAAGACACATTTTGTTTTTAGATCCTGGGAGAAGCAAGGTGAATTTAGCAAGTTATGAGACACTCCTCAGCCTTACTGGAAGTTGGCTGGAAGTCCCATTTGTCCCATTGTGCCTCTCTGCTATAAGCAGTGCTGGAAATAGCATGATAACCAGCTCCTGCACCAGTAGCCCAGCCAGAGGGATGATAAGTAGCCCCAGGGTGCGCTCAGCTGCCTGATAAAGTCTCATTTTAGTTCTCCTGTGGGTTTGGCTTAGAAAAGTGATTGGAGCTGGAAATTGTGTTTGTGCTGTGAAGAGCTGATAAAGTTCCTGCTGTGTCTGAGAAGCACTTTTTTAGAGTGTCGTGACTTGTGAGTGCTTGAGCTGGACCCTTTCTAGTTGTTGAAATGTTGACTTTTTCCTGCTGCTCTCTGTTTCTTGCTCCTCCTAGCCTGTTTGTGCTTCTAGAGAACTTACATGTCCAGATGTATTCACAGAAAATAAGTTGCAGGTAAGGAAAGTATTTTCTTTGTTATTTTTTTGGGGTGGTGTTGTTGATCACCTGGTTGGCACCTGCCAGGAGGAGTCACTACCACCAGATTTCAGTACCTGAAGGGGGCCTGGAAAAAGAGATGGAGGGACTTTTGACAAGGGGCTGTAGTGATAGAACAAGGGGTGATGGCTTCAAACTGACAGGGAGCAGTGTTAGATTAAGACACTGGGAAGAAATTCTTTAGTCTGAGGATGGTGCAGCACTGGAACAGGTTGCCCAGAGAAGCTATAGATGACCCATCCCTGGAAGTGTTCAAGGCCAGGTTAGATGGGGCTTGGAGCAACCTGGGGTAGTGGGAGGTGTCCCTGCTTAGAGCAGAGGCTTGGAACAAGATGATATGTAAGATCCCTTCCAATATAAACCATTGTGTGATTCTGTGGTAAGCCATGAATGTCCTGGTGTAGGATGTCTCCCCTGCAAAGGGTCCTGGGCTCTGCACACTACGTTGACCAGTGTACACTGGCTTATTTTGAAGAAGCCATTGACCTCGTGGCTTTTACTCTTGGCCTCTCTGCCTCCCTTTTGCAGTATGTTCTCTCCAAAGGATGAGCTATTTTGCACTCCTTGGAGGAGCACTGCAGCCAGCAGGAAGTGACCACAAGACATGCAGAACTGGAAGTGCCAGCTCACAGGAGAGGTGCAAGCTTAGGGTGGTCAGAGGCTGCGGAGTCCCCAGGACCAGCAGCTAGAGGGAGATATGACCTCACGCTGAGGGCCAGCCTTGCCTACGCTGTGGATTCCTGCCACGATGCCAAAGAAAATCCTCCCACTTTCTAGTGTTCAGGGTCCATGCAATGAACAGCCATAATGCAGACTCCGTTACATAGCATAAGTAATTCTTGAGATTAAAGACTTTTGAAATGGCTTCTACTGCAGTTTCTGCCAAAGTATTTCTTAGTCCGTGTCTACCTGGGAAGTTTTATCAGGTGTATCATGATCACTGTATGTAGGTCCAGTTACACCAGAAAGGTTCAGTCTAGATGTTTTAATTCTAGTATAAAAATAACCTGTCTTTCCTTTAGCTTGAATTTGCTTGCACATGCCCTCCACAAAATCAGGGCCTACTTCAAGAGTGGGAGAGCCTCCCTGTATACAGTGCTATGTTTAAATACCCTGCCAGACTGCATCAAAGCCCCCTCTGCCCCAAGGCCAAGAGTTCCTGCTCCTGCAGGTTCCTTGGCTCACAGATGGGGAGGTGGATTGGTGTTTGGCAGCTGCTGGGCTGGAGGTAGCTCTTCGTATCCAAAGCAAGCACATGATCTTGCAGGATACTTCTGTAGTCTTTCAGCTTAACCTTCCTCTGTCCCTCTCTGCTTCCTGGTCCCTTGTCCCATGCTCCCCAACCTCCCACTCCAACAGAATGTGTTCCATGGGGCACCATTAGCTGAAGTCTGATCCCTCTGCTTTATCCGGTTTGGGGATTTTCCCGTTGAGATACAAATTTGCAAAAGGAATTTTGTGTTTTGGCTCATTTTCCATGTAGTGAGCTCTAAGTCCAAATGATCCCAACTTCAAATCTGTTTAGAGGCCTTGCAGCTCCTTAACCTTGGCAGAGTTGCACAAAGGTGCTACAACTCCTACCCTGTGATCGCGGAGGGTGACTTGGCTGCTGGCTCACGAAGTGATGGACTATGAGGAATATTTGCCTCCCTACACCCTGGACCATCATGTGGGTGAGGATTGTTGCTATTTCTACATTTTGCCCTCGCCTTTGCCTTCGCCAGGCACCAGGCATTGATTTATTCTTGGTGCCACATCCAAACCACTTTAATGCAGACCTTCATCATAGATGTGGAGCAGCCATATTTTCTCTTGTTCTCCTTTTATGATAAAAACTCTTTTTGCTGTGTTTCTCTCTCCCCTTCAAGGTCTAACTCTGCTCGAGTCCTGCCAACTTTCATTTTGTTCCTGTATTTCTTGTTTTCCAGATGTGTTTTCCTTTGCTGATCTCTCCCCCACCTCATCTTTTTTTCCTTAGTAGTCCTGATGATAAGTGTGAACACACTTTTCCTATAAAACATGGTTCCAGGCTCAAAGCCTTGCTTGAGTGGTTGCTACACCTGGGTTTCACATTCTAACAACAACAACAACAACAAAAATTTAAACTTCCTCCATGTTCAAGTCCTTAAGCTCTTCAGTTGTGCTGAGTGCATTAATAGTGTTGTAGTTCTGTCCTAACTTTGTGCATCTTCTCTAGTGAGCTTCATTTATCTCTCCAGGATCAATCCGAAGCTGTCGTCTAGGAATGCCCAGCTGTTCTCCAAAGCTGTGGCCAAACAGGCATCCAAGGAAAGCCACAGGTGTGAGTAGAGACCTGAGTTTAAGGAACCTGTTGGGAGCAGTTGTCTGGAAGAGGGAGCAAAGCTTTAACTGGGAGCAGTGGATGATGTTCCTCTTTAAGATTTGTCCTGCTTCAAAGCAAAACAGATCCAAGGAAGTCACATGGCTCATATTAGGCAAGAAGATTCTAATGTTGTCTCTTTTTTTTCCCTCCTAACTATGTCTACAGATTTGTTGGAAGACAGGCTGCCGGGAGAGTGTTAGCAAGCAATTATCCTGTGCCTCCTTAGAGTAACCTCTGCAAGAAAGTGTTTAGATAGAGGAGCCATGTGAACTAGTCATTAATATCTTATAGGTCAGAGTTACGGATGTTGCATTGTGATGAAATATGTATTTCTTCCTATTTCTTAGGAAAATAGGCTTGTGAGACAGAGCAAGATTTATGATCATCTTAATTAGTTATTTCCTAGCTTTCAAAATGTTTGGGTTTGAGAGATGATATGATAGATAATTAACTTCTTGTCAGACAGCGACTTTTAAAATTAAATGTTTGTTCTCAAAATAATATTTATCTCAATGTGCTTCATATGCATGTCATAGTGCATACACACATGTACATATAGATAAATATGTGGATATGCATCCCTGCAGCCATAGGAGTTGGGAACATGGATTAATGCTTCCATGAAATCATCATTCCCAGCTCCATGCCAGGCTGAGTGGAGCACACAGAGGACCCAGCCTTTCCATGGGGATTGCTGCTCTTCTTGCCACGCTTGTCCTCACCCTCCTGCTGGAAAGGTGACCCACAGACAGTAAAGGGACTGGTGTCCTGTCCTGCTCTTTCCTGTGTGGGGTTCCGGGCTAAGGTGAGGGCCAGAGGGGTTTTCACAGGCTGAGAGATTTGGGGTTGCTCATCCTGGAGAAGAGAAGGCTCTAGGGAGACTTTAGAGCACCTTCTAGTACCTAAAGTGGCTAAAAAAGAGCTGGAGAGAGAAACTGGGAGTGATAGGACAAGGCAGAATGCCTTTAAGCTGACAGAGGACAGAGTTAAATTAGATATTAGGAAGAAATTCTTCCCTGTGCGGATGGTGAGGCACTTGCACAGGTGGCCCAGAGAAGCTGTGGCTGCCCCATCCCTGGCAGTGTTCAAGGCCAGGCTGGACAGGGCTTGGAGCAACCTGGTGCAGTGGAAGGAGTCCCTGTCATGGCAAGAGGGACTGAATGAGACAATCTTTAAAGACCCTTCCAACCCAAACAATTCTATGTTTCTATGATAAGTCCTCCAAACCAGTACATTCCAGGGACAACTGCCAGTAATGTGGTGCTTGTTAAGAGGTGGGGACTCATGACATTTTTTTGCTTAACTACTAAAGCTTAAATGAAGGGAACTGTATCCCTCGTTGCTATATCCCTGAAGGACAGAGAGGGGGCTGGAGAGAACCTTCAGGGAAGGCAGAGGCCAGGATTGCATTGACCCCAAAGGATGCTGGATGTGGTCCCTGAAGCCCTGGCTGCTGTGATGCTTTGTTGCTGTGGGGGAGCAGAGCTGCTGCAAAAGAAAAGAGGTCACCTGGAAGTTCATTTATTTTTTTTCTTTCTCTTTCTTTTGCATTTTTTCATCAGAGCTTTATAAATAACAGACAGAACCCCTTGGGAGAAGCCTCCTAACCAGCTGCCTGTTGCAAATACTCCAGGAAATGGGAGGTGGCAGCGGAAGAAGGAAGGAAGGCTAAATTTGGTGGCTTTTATTTTTAACAAGGGCTATTTCAATTGGCTTTAAACCCATGTTAAAAAAAAAAAA
>VXAC01001407.1:251803-266094 GCA_013399225.1 Rhipidura dahli
AAAAGAGAGAGTGAGAGAGCCATAAGAAACTTTTGCCAACACCATAGGAGTCCTGAGCATGCACTCCGGCCAGCACAGCAGAGATGCAGTGTCTGTGCCAGCCCCTGCTCCAGGACTTGACAGCTCAGACACTGCCAAGGCCATCACAGGGACGGGGAGCTCAGGGACAGAGATGAGGCGATATATTTCAAGGCCTCACAAAATTTCTCCATTACAGCCAAGAGAGGCTCAAAATTTTCCAAAGCAACCAAAGGAGGCATCTGCAAGTCCTCACTTTTTCTGCAGGACTGCTGTACTTGGGTCCCTGGTGCAGCACAGTAAAGCTGAAGGTAATGAACTCAAACAGCCAATAAGAAAGCAAATCCTTTCTTTTAAAATTAAAAAAAAAAAAAATCTATTACAACCCTTTTCCTCCTGACTTGCCCTTGCTAAATCTTGCTGTTTCCAACACCTGAAGTTGAGATGTATAAAATGACTTGGCAGCATCCCTCTGACATTCCCCTGGCACTCTATGGAGAGCAAGGGTGTTAGCCTTGGTGTCCTGGCTGTGTGCCAGGGTAAGTAATTACATTCGGCCTCTATAAATTAGCCCCATGCTCACAGCTGAGGAGCTGCAGCGTCATTTCCTCCTGGCTGTGCAATGCCCGACATGCTCCACCCGGGCACCAGTTGCATCTCAGTGGAGGACAGGCATGGGGAGCAATGTGGGCTTGCTTGTGCTAATGCTCCCTTAAATTGCTCTGAGGCTACAGGTCTGACTCTCACTGCTCCTGCTTCTGTGCTTGGAGAGGAGAGTGCAGAGCTGAGCAGGATCAGGCTCCCTACTCCAACAGGGTGACCTGATAAATTGCCACCAGTCAGCTGAACCTCAGTAACGGCCTCTCGGCTTGCAGCTAAAATTAGCTGAAATGGCATGAAGAGAATTGCTGAAACCTCCACGAAAGTGATTTAAGGCAAAGCACGTGACCTTGCATTTGTCACGGGCCAGAGCACGCGCAGCATGCTGGCACAGCGCAGGTGATGTGCAGGAGCATGTTCAGCCCTGTAGTACTGAGCTGTAACTCCGTGGTTGGGTGAAACACTCCACCTGTGACCTCGTCCCACTGTTCCCTAGCACCGACTTGGCTTAACCCCTTCTGACCCAACTTTAGGGGTCTGGTTATAGCTGGAGTGGACTCTGGAGTGCAGTTAATTTAAGGTTAGGTACAAGGTGTTGGTCAGCTGTGTGTATTTCTCACTTCAGACTCCAAGATAACCCTGGCTAGTCTGGGCTGGGATGGAGTGTGCCTCCATGGAGGAGATGCTAAAGCAAACATGGCTGGAAGGTTTAAGTAGGAGGAGATGTGATGCCATGTTCCAGACTTGTCATTATCCCTTTCAAAAGTTGTCTGCTTGGTCTTTAATTTCTGCGAAATTCCAGATTCTGCACCTGGGATGGGGCAGCCCTGGATGCACCGACAGACTGGGGAATGAGATGCTGGAAAGCAGTGCCGTGGAAAGGGACCTGGAGGTCCTGGTCAATGGGAAGTTGAATATCAGTCAGCAGTGCCCTGGCAGCGAGGAGGGTCAGCCGTGTCCTGGGAGGCATCAGGCACAGCATTGCAGGCTGGGCCAGAGAGGGGATTGTCCTGCTCTTCTCTGCACTGGTGTGGCCTCACCTTGAATATTCAGTGCCATAATATATGAAAGATATTTAACTGTTAGAGAGCTTAGAGAGCATCCAGAGGAGGGCAATGAAGATGGTGAAGGGCCTTGAGCGGAAGGCATATGAGGAGTGGCTGAGGGCACTTAGTCTGTTCAGCTGGAGAAGAGGAGACTAAAAGGGAGGCTTTATCACAGTCTACAACTTCTGTGTGAGGGGAAGAGGAGGGACAGACAGTGATCTCTTCTCTGAGGTGACCAGTGACAGGACCTGAGGAAATAGCCTGAGGTTGTGTCAGGGAGGTTTAAGTTCAATATTAGAGAAAGGCTTTTCACCTAGAGGGTAGTTGGGCACTGGAACAGGCTCCCCAGGGAAGTGCTTGCAGCATCACGTCTGACAAAGCTCAAGAAATGTTTGGACAATACTGTTGGGGATGGTCCTGTTCAGGGCCAGGAGTTGGACTCGATCATCCTTGTGGGTGCCTTCCAACCCAAGATATTCTGTGATTCTGTGTTCCCTGTGCCTCCTCTCCCTTGGATCTGGCTGCCCCAGCGTGGGTGCCCTTTCCAGGCTGGCAGTGCAGGCTATGGCTCCCGTGGTTGCCTGCAGTGGAGCCGTTCCACCTTTGCATGGCTGTTCTGTGTGTGGGAAAGGATTTCAAGAAACAATTGACCAAATGAAACCTCCGTAATGCTTCTAAATACTCAAACACATTAGACATGCCTGCCCAGCTCAGAGATAAATTAGAGCTATTATCACTAGAGCCCAGACAAACAAATGGAGGGCTCTCTCCAAACAAGCCATTCACTCAAGAGACTGGATTTACAAGGGTCATGGAAGCAGCATGAGCTGCAGGCACCTGCTTTCTGTGGAAACCTGTTTAAATTGGCCGTATTGACTGGTGCAGAAGGAGGGGAGAAAGCACACCTCTACCCTTTGGGGTGTGGGGAATCACCACCAAGCAGGGACTGTGGTGCTGTGATGTACTAACTGACATTTTGCTGTCTTTAGTCAAAGCTAGAAGTCAGAGATTGATCCATTTTGCTTTTCTCCCATGTGATGGTTGGGAGATCAAGGTGCACAGAACCACATCAAGGATGCCAAGTCCACTTTTCTTTGCCCTTGGATTTTTGTGTCTGCTTCCAAGGAGGGGTGTGGAGCCAAGCTGGTGGTAAGGTGGCATTGAGAGAGAGATCAGTTCAAATCAGCATCTTGGGCATCAAGGAAACTGCCTGAAAGGGTAAATGGAAGCCAGAGCATGTATTTTGGGCTGGGGTTTGTAGCTACAGGAAAGAAGGAGCAGATGCAGGGACAAAAAGGAGTAAAGAAAGAGAGAGAATTATTCTGCTTGCTGGCTGTGATGGGCAGGCAGAGCCCTGGAGCAGGGTCACCAACACAGCTTGCCACAGTGGCCAGGAGCACCATGCTGGGGCTGATCGTGACTGAGGCTGTGACTCGGAGCCTGGCCCAGGCAGGGTGTCTGGAGAAGGGCCATGGCCAGAGCAGGGTTTCAGGGCTTGGCTGGGTCTCCAAACCAGCCTCAGTAAGCCTGAGGGAGCCAGGCTGGGGGGAGAGGCTGAGCTGTGACCGCAGCACCGCACCCCTCGCCCACTCGCCTGGCAGCTCAGGCCAGCCACCCACAGAGGTTGTGATGGAGGGTGGTATTCTCTTCTGAGGGATGTTGTTGAACACAAAACTTATTCCTCAACCAGAGTGTTGCTTTTTGGAAGACATCCAGTCCCCATGCATGACCTCTGACTGATGATGAATTTGCTATTTCCCTTGGTAACTGGACCTCCTGATTAAGTATTGTCCCTGCTCAAAATTATCTTTTATTTCCCATGCAAGGTTCCCTTGCTCAGTGTTGTCAAGTCTCACTATTTATTTTGGGTTTTGCTGCTTACTGTGCCTTTTACCTGTGAGCCTAACAAACATGCCAATCTCAGCTATTTTCACTCTGTGGGTATCTGGGATCAAGTCACGATGAAGATTTTCTTTGACTGCTGAGCAGACAGAGCCCTTTCAGTTTTTTGCAGGGTTGAGCACAGGCAGAGCAGAAGCTGTGCTTGCTACTGCCTTGAGCATCTCCCAGTGCGTGGGATTTTATTTAAAGTCCCAGCCTCTGGACTTGCACCATTACAAGGACCTTTTTTTTTTTCCTTCGGAAACCTGAAAATGCCACCTAAAAGACAAACAATAATAATTTGGGGTTTTTTTTTTAAAGGCATCGGGAGTTCTGCTTGTATTTTTTTTTTATTGTGAGCAGAAGAGGTGGTAGATGCTGGCTTGGTGACTAATTTGTAAAGATGCAGACTAGCTGAGGAGACACCACAGGGCTCAGGGGTGTCTCCTTCGATCCTGTGTGGTTCCTGCAGGCAAAGCAAACACTGACCTGAAACTCCCACAGCTCTTCTATCTGCACAGTACCAGGGTAGGTTTAGTTAATGTGGATGGCCTATATGGCCTTGACAGCTCTGAATTTCGAGTCTTCATCATCTTAAGGTTCTTCTGTGTTGCTGGGCAAGTTGAAGGGCCCAATCAGTGTCATGCACGTGGAGAGAGATGGAGTTTATTTTCTGGCTTCCTTTGAAGGTCAGAGGTCCACTGCATTGTGTCAGCTGAGCTAATGTGCTTTAGTAATCGCATGGATTCAGCTATCTTTGTCTTCCATTGTGTTTGGCACCTTTTCCATGTCTCCTGGCACTCCTGGTATAAACCAGGAATGTTTCACGCTGAAACAGCAAGATGTCTTGTCTAAAAATATTGAAATTATGTGTTTCTCCTAAATTCATTCCTCTTTTTATATTTCTTCACAGGAAAGAAATTTATGAAGCTGGATCCAGGGCAATAGTACCTTTGGTGGCTAAACCAAGATGGTTTTCTGTTGATTTAAATCAAGTCATCCTAATTGCAGCCTGCCCCTCCTAAATTTCTCCAGCCCTTGCAGTGAAGATCTACTTCATTTACCATTTCCAAACTCCAAAATTTGGGTACCAGTATCTGTCATTTCTGTTTCTAAAAGGACTCTGGAGACTGGGAATTTGGGAGAATTCTCCAACCCCATACATATTTTGTTATGTATTATCCCTTCCATAAAAGAATCAAGGTAGTGGTCAGGCCCTGAAATGCTTGATTATTTACTGAATGAAATTAAAAACTGCACCAAATAAGGGTTGATGTGTGTGTCCACGTGTTCCATGTGTACAGGTTCATGTTTCCTACATGGTGAAGGAAAGCCCCGTTTGTAGCATACACCTGTGGTTATTGTATTTGCTTCAAACTTTTTACATGAGGCCTAAATGAGGTTGTCAATAAAATATTCCACGGTGGGCATGTAAGATAGCAGTGGTTTGCGTTTTATGAAATGATCTGAGGAGCAGAGCCGAGGTAGGTTTTGTCCATCTGGCACATTCTGATGAACAATGGGCAGGCTGCTTTGCCCCAGTTTTCAGAGGGAAATGTTTGAAGACGCCCACCTCTGCTCCTGTCCTGGAACCCAAGTGCTAAAAGGTCAGGGAGAGACACTGGTAGGGGCTCAGCTCCTTGGAAAATTATCTTGCTTATTTATGTGATGGTAAGGGAGAAGTTTGTGTTTAGAGGCCAGTGAACTAATAAATTAGAAAACAAAGAATTAAACTTGTGCTCATTATCTTCTGTAAAACAAACATAGTCTTGACTTTCATTTACTGCAGAAGCATTTGAGAAGTTATCGTAGCAGAGATCAGAGCTCCAGCCAGTGAAACCCTGTAAGAAAGAGTCCATGCCTCAGGCAGGAGACAGACAGTGCAAGGGAAACAGAAGCAGTGCCTGGTATTTGAGCACGTTTAAAGGAGCTGAGGAACAGAGCTGGGACGGCGGGGCCAGCCCTGGGATCCCCAGGCCATAGAACCATCTTCCTTCCTCCCACAGCAATGCTCCTAACGTTGACCAAGACACGATCGTTCATGTGTTGCCTCTGGAGTCAGCGGCTGAAAAGCACTTCATGAGGCAGCAGAAATACAATGGGCTATTATTTTTAGGCTAGAGCAATTCACACATTTTCTCCGCAAAACGGGTACCCTCCCTCTTCCTTGTGTTTAGTTGTTTGTGCTCGCCTAATATTCCCTGCCCATCCAGCATCTAACAAAATGAGACGCTGATCTTGTCTGGGGAGGTAAAATAGTGCAAATTACCCTCATCTAGAAAGCCTTTGGGTCTAAACCTGAGAGCTGCACTTCCGTGTCCAAAGCAGGGGAGCTAATGACCTGAGGCTGCAGGGAAGTTTGGACACAGACTGCAGCTCCTTCTCCCAGTAATGCTCTCCTCAGTGGATTAGAAGAAGCTTCCCTGGCAAACTGGGAAGGAATCCAAGCTGGAGAGCTGGTGTGATAGGAGCTGACAGGGCTGGAAATTTGATTTCTGATTCTTTGTGCGTGTGTTTCTTGTGAAAGAGGGAGAGAGCCAGGAGTACTTTGAATCCTGCAATCATTAAAACCAATTCCACTTTTCCTGCCCCTGCCCACCTCCTGATATGTGTGTGAAACAATCTTTACAGCTACACAGCCATCAGATGGTATCGACCTTGCGGTGGAAATTGCTATTGACTGCTGCTGGTGCTGCTCTCTGCACTTCCGTGGCTTTTAAAGCGACACTCTTCAGGTGATTTCACTTTGCACTTGATACAGCCTGGGAAGTACTGCCTGAAACGGGATGGGAAGAGCCTGTCTGGGATTTGTGTGTGCAACAAACACCGTCACCACCCCTTGGCCACAGGAAGGGTGTTTGAGCAAGTGGGAAGGGATGCTCCTGCAGAAACACTCGTCTAATCGGAAGATTCAGAAATTTGATATTTTTTTCCTTTAGTCCATCATGAAAGGATTCTTGTGTCCCACTACAGCTTTTTTCCTGCTGCAGTTCTAGCACAAAGCCAAGACCATTCTTCTACCCCTATGAAGGATCCATCCAGTCCTGTATCAGCTGAGGACTAGATGAATCGATTTCTTGTTTTAAGGAGAACCTCTGATTCCATATTACAAATTCTCTCTCTGGGTACCAAAGAAAAAAAGTAGGAAATAATATTATTATTTGCCTTTGATGCAAGTGGTTTTTTGCAGCTTAAAGAACTCTTCTCTCTCACAGAGCTCTGCCTTTGCTCCCTGGCTTCAACTACATGGCATTGCCCAGGAGCAGCAGCTGGCCAGATGTGTCCAGTGCGTGTGTGCAAGGAGTTCCCTTTCTTGTTATCTGGAACAGTGACTGCCTAAAGCTTCTGAGCCAGCCTCTTAGCTTGAATGCAAATAGCCACTGCTAATAGCTCTGAGCACTCCCTGACAGCCTTGATTTCAGGTCACAAGACTGGCAGGTTGCTGAAGTGTCAGGAGGCGTGCCTGGCATTTCCCCACTCTCCAGCCCAAACCCTAGGAACTGCTCCTACTGCTTTACACTGAGCCTTGGTGCTTATGTGGGGAGTCTGACTCTTCTTGGCCTGGCTCTGTCTTAGCCTGAATGGAAGGAACAAGCAGGAATAGAAAGGGCTGGATACATGTCTTGGTGGGATGCTTTGCATTCCCAGCCCCAAGCACTGAGCAGGTTGGGAACAGAGATGGGGTTAACTGGAATTCAGCAGACCTGGACAGAGATCAGGGCTTTGCAGTAGAGGTAATAAAAGGCCTGGCCTAGCAGGCCAGGCCTTTAACATGCCAAACACTGCCCTGCATGCCTGGGGTACTTTGAGTGCTTTGGGGTACAGGGCACTTTGGGTGAGCACATGGCCCTTCGCTGCTTTTGCATCAACTGCCCACCCCTGGGATGGCCCCAGGTCAGGCATATCAGTTGTGAGAGGGACTGATGACCTTTGCCTCTCCTCCCTTTCCCCTCTGTTCATGACAGGTTGCATCTCCCACAACACTGCTCCCATTTCTTTCCTCTCACACCATTCCTATCCAGCTACTGAAGCCTGGTACTGCCTGGTCACTGGGAGCAGTGAGGACCTAGGATGGCTCTTCTCCTCCCTGCTCCTCCTTGGACTCTGTCACTGTCTTTCTCTCTGTCCTGATTCTTCTATTGCTTCAGAGCAGGACTATCCAACCAGGGAAAGAACACTTAGCTGTGAGAAGGGGCTGGACAGCCTGGAACACAGTAGAAGTTTCAGCTCTTTTATTTGAGGGCAGGGCAATGCGAGCTAAGTGGGGTCTTCCCAGCCTGCACCAGGTCATCTCTGAGTTAAATTGGGACTTCTAAAAATTAGAAAGCCAGGTCTTTACTGTGAGTTAAATTAGTACTGCTTCAAATGAGATTTATTAATTTACATCCTTTGAGGACTTTTGCCAGAATGAGACTGGGAGAAAAGCAGCATGTCAGAGTTGCCAGTAGCTTTTTGATTGTTACGTGCCCTTTTGTCTTCCCCATTGCCATGACCACAATACCACCATAATTTTTCCAGCCCTCTGTCCCCATCCCTTGGACACCCTGACTTTTGTATTCACTAAATGGAGGGTGGGAAGGATGAAGCTGCTGCTAAATAGGCCAGTGTGAGAAGCTGAAGGCTCATTCCAGAGCAGTGTCCAACAGCTCCATCTCCTTTGGCTCAACAGGACCTCCTTCCAAAGCCACAATCCCAGTGAACTTGCCTTTCTATTCTCAGGGCTGTGGCTTTCCCTAACCAGCACGAGCTGAGCTGATGGCACTGGTGTGCCACTCCTGGAATGTGCATGTAGGTGGCTTTGGGCTCAATTCAAGATGTGAACAGTGTTTGCTCTGCAGGCTTTGCTCTGCTTCAGAGGCAGTGACAACCTGTCCCTTTCTGGCTTCCCCTCTGGAGAACAGTGCCTAGGAAGGGCAAGCTGCTCCCCCAGCCCACCTTCCAGCTCCACATGTCACACAGTAGCCAGGTGCTGCTGGAGTGTACGTGTGCCCATATCAAACAAGCAGCCTTTGATAGTTTCTCTTTCTTCTGGGCTTAACCTGCCTAAGTCTTTTTGGGGTGAGATAAGATATGTGACTTGACAGCAATTCAAGGTGAGATATTTTCCTCCTGGGAAAGCGTGGTAAGAAATTAAGCTTTGTACGTTTTCTGCCCAGTCGACCAAGCAAAGAAAAGTCCTTTGTGAACTTGGGTTGGGTCTGGGGACAGGAGAGCTACTGCTGTGATTTGTGGTTATTCTCTCTGCAGCACTGCCTCCATAGTCACAAGTGAGAGAGGCAAGTGGTTTTGACACCTCTTTATGACCTGGGAGCCACAGGGAAGTAGTGGTGACCAGTGTTCTGGAAAGACAAGGTCATTGACAAGGGTGGTGCAAGCAGCTTTGGTTCATCTGACCATGCTAGAATCCAAATATTTTCAATTCATAGAAATTAAAGTGGACATCCTAGTTTTAGGCTTCTGGGTATTCGAAACTGGGTGCTTCCCAAGGTGGTGTGCAGTGCAGGAATATTATGGGGAAAGCTGTTGATAAAAGCAATAGTGAAAATGGATGTCTGGTTTGAAGCCTATCTGTCCTACAACCTTCAGGGCCTGCCAAGGGACGTGTTTCCTGGGCTGTGAAAAACCAATATGGGACACAATCATATATCAGCGATTATATCGATCACTGTCTCAGTTCAGTCCAAGGACACCAGCACCTTTTGAAGAGGAGGTGTCACTCCTGCTCTGGGAGTCTGGGGAGGGTGTGGAATGCGTGGCAGTGCTGATGTGAGAGAGGAGGTGCTTCTCCTTCAGGGAATGCTGGGTCCATACTCAAACCAATTAGTAGAGCGGAGCTGAGCAAAGTACAGAAGGGACCAGAGTGATAATAAGCAAAACACTCAAATATGGGAAGTTGGGGAAGAAGCCAAATGAAAATGAAATAAAAGGCTAAGGTCCAACTACAGCAGTTGTGCAAAAAGGATGGGACGGCTGATAATAGGAAAGCCTGCAGGAACAGGGGAGAGACTGAAGGAATCTGTGAACAAGCCAAGCAGGGGCAGGGGTTTTTATTGAAAAGCATTTCAGTAAATTGGAGCTGTTGGCTTGATTACCACTATGGAGACCTGTGTCCCTCACAGTGACCTCTTTGCTCAGTGCTTTGTGCTGATGGCCAGCTTGAGAGGAGCATGGTATAGCAGGGCTCTGGCTGAGGGAGCAGATCTTTCATGGGAGGACACTTCTCACCAACTGTAGTGCTGCAGAGGGGCTGATGGTGTTGGCTCTATCCCTCAGCTCAGGGCTGGTGAGAGCTGTCTTTAGGGATAGCCTTAGAGCCCCCTTTTATAAGGTGATATCAGAAACCTGCAGCTGAGCCTCTTCAATGGCAGCCTTTCTTAGTCTGGGAAGTCCATGGAAAACTCAGGAGAGGAAAACCAACTTCTGACTGCAGATAAACTCCATAAAGACCATTTGAAGGGAGATAGTGTGATGGAAAGCATTCAAAAAACCATTGAGTCTGTATCTCAGAGGCAAAGAAAGTAATTCTGGTTACCTCTAGTTCACATGAGGCAACAGGCATTTCTTTCACAGACACTGTGACCAAGGCAGGTATTGAGACCTTTGTTTGAGAACCTTGGCTCTTGCTGGTGGTTACCAGAGGTAAGGCCCTTCTTCCTCTTGGCTCTCCATATCCCTGTCTGTACAGGAAGGCTGGGGATATACCTTCTTGGTAAATCATCTGAAAACAAGCTTCCTACAAAAGAGAGCCCATCCTGCTGGTGATGAAGAGGTCTCGAGGTCCCATTAGGAGGCTTGACTTGTGAGAGCTCATGGAGAAGCTGTAGAATACAGTCACGTGTTTGTATCTTTAATGTGGCTTTTTCTCTTTTTTTAAGCACTGCACAAATGTGAGACTCTCTAGATAAAAATGAATTTTACAGCTATTTGTATCCTTTGAGGGACATCAGTACTGGTTGAAAGAGGGTAAAAGGCCTTTTTTGTTGAGTCTGGAATGGACCTGCTTTTATTGGAGGACTCTACGATTGCTTTTGTTGCTATTACCACTGATAGCTTTTACCTGACTTGTTTTCAAAATCCTTGTTGGATTTTTTTTTTCTGTCTTGAGAAACTGCATTTCCTTACTGAAATTCAAGTTTGGGTTTGGAAAAATGTCCAAAATGATTTTGCAGATGGCTTGCTCTGATATAGAAGTCCCAGAAATACGACATTCTGTAAGGGAAGTCACCTGTTTATTTCCAAGAGGGTAGACAATTTATTTTAAACAATGCCATTTTCTTTTCAATTATAGACGTTTTTGTGGAAAAAAATTGCAGCAGTCTCTAAGAAAAAGCACGTGATCACAATTAGAGGATGTGCTGTGCTGTATCAGAAGGTAGCATTTAAACCAGGGAAAGTCTGAATATTGGCTATAACTCATTGTAATTATACCATCTATTTCAAACATGTAAATATGTTTGGTAGCACTTACATGTTTATGTCAGCTATTGGGAAAAGATGTTTTTGGTAAACTTCTGGTGGTAGGAATTTTGTTACTTGTATTTGAAAAAGTAACAATTTAGATACCACAAATTTTAGCGTGAACAGAATTTTTTCCCCTCTCCTGTGGTTGTAGGATTTTGCCTGTGGTCAGGTTATTTATAATAATTTCATGAATAAGTAATATAAATAAGCAATGTATTAATTAAGACATGTATTTCTTAATAGAAGAGACCATGAATATGGCAGAGTTGGTGTGATGCAGAGGTTGAAGGTGAGGCTGGGAATATATTTCTGGCTCTTCTCATCTTTACTGGGATCAGTGGTATTTAGCTCATTTTGAAATGGCTTTGAGATCCTCAGGTTAAGATCCCTCCAGAAGACCTAAAGCCTAACACATAAACCCTGCAAAAACCTGAAGGCTGATTTAACCTGGCATCTGGAGTGAAGCTGTGCCTCTGCTGAAATTGATGAGAAAACTCCCTTTGCTTCTGAGGACTGGGATCCTTCGCCAGGGGAAATCATTCTGAGCCTATTTCCCGTTCCTTTGACATTTTCTGTCTTATCAAAAGACAAAGGAGTAAGGAAGAAGGTTAATGACTAAATGGACAAATAAACAGTCAGTTCAAAGCAACAAGACATTTCCAGGAAAATTTTAGAATTTCCTCTGAAAACCAGTTAGGAATGTAAACACTGCCACACTTCAGTGTAAGGGAGACCATATATATGGAGCTCATTGTGTTACAAGGACTGTGGCTGCCTGGGAAATAGAAGGAGCTTTGGGTTTTCCATGGAAATTTTTCTGTTAGAGGAAAATTGCATAAGAGGGAGGAAAATTAATTTGGTCATGGTGAACGAAGAAGGGCATGGCCAAAGTGGTGTCTTAGGTAGAGCGCCTCTGATGGTGTGAGGTATGATCTGGGCAATGTCTGGCTCTGGGAGGTCAGGTTTGGGGCAGCAAAGCAAAGGAGTCTCTCGTCAGTAAAAATGCAATGTTTAAGGAGTCCCAGGCCAGGAAACCACTTCTCATCCCGGTGGATTCGTGAGTGTTGAGCAATGATGACAGCGGGATGCTTCCCTCGTGCTCGGAGAACAGAGAGTGTGTTTGGCCTTCATTTCCAAGGGCTCTGCTTTGCCACAGTAATGGTGCATTAACAACAGCTTGATTTTCATTTAATAAATAATAGGAATTATGCTGCAATGCAGCCAAGATTTTAAACAAGAGGCTCCCATAAACATTTTCTGCAGAAATCTATGATAAACCAAAGATAGTGTTAGATGTACTGGGGGGAGTGGGGATGCCAGACTTGGATGCTGTCCATCTGCTACGCCACTGAAACAAAACCACTTTATAATAACCACAGAGGAAAGGAAGCGAGGCAGCTTGGCACATACACTTACACTATGTGTGGTGGAAATGTTTATTCTTTATTTCAGAAAGATTTAGTGGGTGTAGAGATAATAGAGCATAGTGCTCACTTGTGTCTTGGGGAAGGAGGGGTGATGGTGTTTGGGTTTTAAGGAAGTCCAGTGTTGGCTCCCATGGGGAATATTTTTGGTAATACCTCTTGCAATCTCATGCACTTGGAAGGCGGGAGGAGACAGAGGAATGAAATGTGCTTTTCGGGAGAGGTGCTGTAAAGGCCCCAGGATTAGTTATCTCTGACAGGAAGGATTTTACAGACTCCAGCAGACGGCAGAGGAAGAATCCTTGCCTGTTTTGCATAGGCATATAGATCCTCCAAGATTTTGTGCTGGGATGCTTCCCTTGGAGCAGCTTGGATTGCTCTGCTCTGCTCTCTCTGAGACACCATGAGGCTGCCTTGGGCTCACGAACCCTGTGTGTACCTCGTACCCTACCCATGCCAGCTCCCTGGAGGGTATCCTGGCTCCTGCTGTCTCCAGCCTGATGTGCTGAGGCATCTCATTGTGACTTGGAAAATAGAGAGAGAGCTTCAAGAGTCAGGAGGGTCAGCAGGCCACTGAATCCCATGGTCCCCAATGTCCCTGACATCATGCTCCCTTTCCTGCTGTGCACGCTCAGCTCTGATATGCTGCTTGTCCTTGGAGCCGCTCAAGATCAAACCCAAAAGACCCTGGGCTGACCTGTGGGGGTGTGAAAGTTCCTGCCAGGGTTTGAGACAGCAAATGTCTAGACTTGGTGTGTGAACAAGCAAGTGAAGGGATGACTAACTGTCTGAAAGTTTGGACCTTTGGAGAGGAGTCCCTTGGCTCTTCGTTTCTTGGATACAGTTCTGTTTCCTGTGGAGCCATGGAGATGATAATCATTTTTTCTCCCTTTTTTTTCCCCCTTTTCAAAAAAGTAAAAAATATACAGATATGTCTTGGGTGAGAAAGCAGAAATCTTTGAAAAATTTTGGCAAATCAAGACACATGAAGAATGTGTTGAGTGAAACATTTCAGAGCGACAAAAATCAAAACATCTCACTGCGCCTTCAACCGCTTTAAAACATTTTAATGGTTTGAAAGGAAATTTCAAAATGAAAAGTCATGTTTTGCTTAAAACACTGGAAAGTGTTTCATTAAAAAGGAAGAGCGGAAGCAAAACAATTGCCGTATATATTTTTTTTTTTCTCCAATGAACCTGATGGGTCTTTCCCCAACCAGTGCTGAAGTTAGGAGCTGGGACTAGACACATCTTCCCTTGTGTTACAAGGTGCCTGGAACTGGCATCCTTGGATCTGAGAAAGGGACAATCTGATGAAGCCATTTGCCATGCAAGAAATTCTTGAATCACCATAACTGTTTTATTTATTCATTTTTAAATGCAAATTTGATGGCCAGCCCAGTCCCAGGGCCATGCCTGCTGACCAGCTGATGCTTACAGAGATCCTTCCAGACACAGGACAGTCTCAAGTGCCAGGGAATGGAGAAAGGGGCTGGAGAAGTCCTTCCTCTCCAGAGTCCTGTGACACATAGGTTGGAATGGTGGTCTTGGGATCTCTGCCAGCTGTTCTGTGCTCTTTGGGCAGTCAAGTGTGGGGAATGGCACCACTGGCCTGCAAGATTTCCTTGGGGAGGCTCTGCATCGGGGAAGAGAAAGGAGAGAATCACAGAATCAGTCTTAAGTTGGAAAGGCCCCGAGTGGGTCATCTGGTCCAAGGTTTAGTGAGATAAACAGCACTATCGGAACAGACTGGTGGCTGAGATGAAAGGATCTCCCTGGGGGAACCCTGCTCATTCCTGGGAGATTTGGGGACAGTCTGGGGAGTCAGAGCCAGCTGAATGGCTGAGGGGCAGTGGGGAGGC
>VXAC01001407.1:273015-285213 GCA_013399225.1 Rhipidura dahli
TTTTTTTTTTTTTTTTTTTAAGCTGTTCTCTGCATGAGCAGAATAGCTAAGCAGAAGAATCAGGCAAGGCATACGCAGACGTGGGGTCCTTGGATGGCAAACTGGAAAATATCTGCTGTCAAAATGCAGCAGCATCTATTTCAGCTGTGAGCCTTTCCCAACTCCCATCTCGTTTGGTGGGGACCGGCGGGGAGAGGCTGAGCACAGGATATATGACCATTTAATCTGATTCGTCCTCCTTAAGAGCTTTTCCCATCGTTTCGCTTTCTCCGCTCATTTGGGGGAGGTGAGGCCATCAGGCAAATTCTACATCTTAAAAAGACCCTGACTTTGCATTTGAAATCTTGCAATTTTTATTTTCTTACTCTCTTCTCCCTCCTGTGTTGAAGGAATTCAGGATTAAAAAAAAAATGTACATAGCACCAATGGGGGAATATACAAAGTGGAATATTTATAGACAGCACTGATTAGCCGTGCAATTGTTAATGAATAAGGGGTTTGTTGTTTTTTTGGTTTTTTTTTTTTTAATTTTAAAGCATAATAGCTTTATGAGGTGCCTCTTAGCTGTCTTTCCCTGTGCATTATCTTCACCAAACTTAACTCAAATCAGATCTTTGGAGGAGGTAGGATTTTTCCCCTTCTTCTCTTCCTTAACACCCCTTTGTTCTCTCCAGCTTTGTGTTCAATTAACACCCCCATTGCAGAACTATAGTCTTCTTTTTTTTTTTTAATGTCTGTTACTGTATTTCACTTCTGACACTTCTCTTATTATTCTTGCCTACTATTTCTCTTCAATATAGCAATTACGATATGGGGTTTCTTTTTTTTCCTCCTCTCCTCTCTTCTCTTCCCCACACCCCAAGTAAAACCCCACCAGGAGCAGCATGGGGAGAAGAGGGGCAGATGTGATATATGCCGTGCTGGGGTTTTTGGGGTGTGGGGCACAGCTTTAAGAGGGGTGCACTGGCAAGCCCAGCACCCCTTGGCTCAAGCGTTTCTCACAGCAGGATGGGGCAGATTGCTTTCCTTACTCCCAGCCTTTCCCCAGCATATCAAATTCTGCCCTCCTCCTTATCCTTCGTTTCCACCAAGGAGGTTTCCCAAAGCGAAGGAGAGAGTTCAACACCCCGATTTGAATTTCAATGCAGTTCTTGCACCTAAGGCATCATTCTGCTGCTGTGAAGGCTCATCAGCAAAGTGCTCGTGCTCCAGCCCTGCAGGATCTGGGTCCCTGCTCAGCTTTAGGCAGGTTCAGCCCTCGCCTGGCTGCTCTCCCTCCTGCCCTTCAAAGGGGAGGAAGCCTTTGCTTTGATATTTGTTATTACTATTCTTTTTAGCCTTTTTTTTCCAATTGAAAGGCTTTGAAGGCAAAAGTGATGCTTCTCTCTCCCAGCCAGGCAAAGTCTGCAGGGTCTCTGGTGTGGCTGCCCTGGGGAGAAGTGCAACATTTGGGAGAGCAGGGCCTCCAGTCTGATCCACACTGCCTGAGGAAGCCTCCCTGTAGCTCACAATTAAATGCTTCCAGAAACCTGATGTCTTCAAGGGAAAGGAGGGGAGGGCGTGTGCAAGGGGCTGGAAGATAGGAATGGTTTGGTAGACCTTGGCTTGCTGGAAGACTGAATTAACACAAGAGAAGTGGCTACCTCTGGATCTGGCTTGGAGGTAATGGAAACCAGTCATCCTGATGGGGGAAGTGATATGTGGCTGGAAGGAGCAGGGTCTTCAGGGCTGGACCTTTCTCTAAAACAACTGTCTTCTGGGCTTTTATCTTCCAGTATGGTGGTGTCCGTCAGGGATCTACTAGGGATGGATGGCATTGGAGGAGCGTGCTTGCGGGGAGACTTCTCTTTTTTCCTTGTGATTTCGTATTTTCTTCCTCTCCCCTGGTGGCATGTGGTTGGAGCTCTTTGAAGGCAGCAGCTTAATTAGTTTAATCAAAATTGGCCTCCTGCAATCCTCCAGGGGAGGAGGTGGGAAGAACAGGGCTGCCAGTGGGCTCTTCTTCCCACCTCCTCCCGCTCGGCCCTGCCGTCAAAGCAGAGAAACCAGGCCCAGCTCTGGCATAGCATTCCTGCTCCTGAGGGACTCCCCACAATTTGGGGTGTGCAGGAGCAAACCTGTTTGCTCTTGTTTCAAGGCTTGATTTCTGTGGGTGCCTGATGTTGAGTAAACTTCATTGTGATTGCAGCAGATCATGAGGGTACTCTTGGAGGGTCTGCTGTGTCCCATTGCTCCCAGTCCCATCTGTTTGCTCCTGGGGGATGGATGAGCCAGTCTTCCAGCTCTTGATCCCCATGCTCCCATGTTTCCAAGCCCTTCTTTGCACTGGGCTCCCCAGATTTTGGGTAGCTTTGGGTCCAGGGAAGGAGGGTTCCTGGAAGGTGCTGTGCCAGCAGCCCATGCTTTGGGTAATTCCTGCTGATGGCATGGACAAGGCACGGAGGAGAACAAATCTCCATGTTCAGTGTTGGAAAAATACCCATATGAACCAGATGTGGGCATAAACAGCTGCTAGAGCATTCACTTCCATGAATGTTGGGTGTCTTCCCTGCTGCCACAGGTCTCTCTCCAGTCCATCTGCCCTCACCTCTGCATAATCCTGGCAGCAGTCAGTCTGTGGGTGAGTCTGGGGAAAGAGGTCTTGTTATTGGGCCTCATAGCTCCAAATGAGAAACTTGGAAGGTGTTTCAGGCCTAAATTTCTCCTGGGAAAAATAGTTCAAGTTCCCTTATTTGAGACTTGCAGAGGGATTTCCCCCTTGGAGCGTGGAGTATCTACAAGCACAGCTTTTCTAAATGCTCTCAAATGCGAGATTTATTCCTGTTAGCAGGACTCGTGCGATCTCTAGGTTTGAGGGCAGCAGTTGTAAACAAAACACAGAGAAACTCTTCAATTTCATCATGGTTTGTATTTTTTTTTCCCCATCACAAGGAAATTACTTCATGCAGCAGTCCTTGAGGGGAGTAGGGTGGTGGTTTAAACATAAATGGGTTTGTTTGCAATGAGATACAGAAGGCTCTGCTACTGGTGGTGCTTCTGCTGAATCAGAGCTGTGGATATTGGCAGGGAGAAGGGAGGAAGACAGGATTCCTCCTCTGCCTTTGGTTTGGCACCTTATTCCCCAGTTCTTCCTTTACTCCTGGAACTGCTGCCTTCTCTGCTAATGAAGCTCTGCAAAGGGTTTTGTGATCTCTTGGAAATCTGCTGGGAAGCATATTACTACTGTCTTTTTTTCCTTCCTGTGCTTAGAGTTGGGGTGCTTTGGGAGGCAGGAGAGCCTGTCTTGTCTGGCCCTTGCACTACAGAGGTGGTTTGCAGATGGTACAACATATGAAGAACCCAATAGGAGCAGGGGGTGAGTTTTCCCCTGAAGATGTGATTTGATCTATTTTTCACCATTTTTATTATTTGTAATTTTTTTTCTTCCTGCTTTGCATTCCATGGTAGTTTCCCTATGTTTTGCTTTGGGAGTTGCTGTGGGGAAGATGTGCTGCACAAAACTGGCTCCATGGCCCCCAAAGAAGGAGGCCCCTGCCAGGCTCCACACTTTTGGGCTGAGTCTTTGGGTGTTTGGAGGGCCGTGCAGGGAGAAGTGATGCTCCTTTATGCTGCAAGGATGTGCCCTATACAGCACCTAGCACAGGGGAACTTCGTGCAGGGTCAGGGTTTGGAAGGAGGTAATGGGATTTACAGCAATGGATCTGGTTAATAATCTCCAGCAGCTTCTGTATACTCAGGGGCTGCTTGTATTCCCAGCCAGGTGTTTGCAGACTGGATCAATATGGCCCTGTTTGCATGGGGCTGTCCATAATCTAATAAACCAACCTCAACCTGCATCCTTTGCTTTCCTCAAACATCCACTGGGTCCTGATCTGGTTGGTCTGGCAAGTGTTGCCTGTGGTAGGAGAACCTGTTTGTGAGCAGTGCCTGGCTCCTGGACTGCCAGCCTGGAGTCACATGTGGTGCCCCAACATTGCACCCTCCACCAGAGCCTGGGCTGTGCAAGCATCCCAGATTTTTGGGAGTGCTCCAGAGGCATCGATATTGGGGGTTTTCCATGAAATACGTGTTGCCTTTGGGGGACGTCTGCTGGGAACTCTTTTGGAAACCAAAACTGATGGTTTTGTGGGCTGGGTAGTCGGCAGCTTCTGCTCAAAACTGCCTCAGAGGTGCTGCATCCCCCTTAAATAATCCAGGGTGGTGGGTGCTGTAGGGATAAATTAGAGAAAGCCATGGCCTGAGGAGGCTGTGGGCTGAATACATTAGTGTGTGTTGTCAGGCCAGGCTCCAAAGGGACTCAGGTGATGCTTTCTCCCAGTGCTGGGAATCACTTGGCCTGGAATTAGTGATTTGCAACTGTGTCAAATAAAAAAAGGAAAAGGGAATAATAATATCTCACGGCCTTGTGTTTGTGAGCTGTGCCCGTGTATATGTGTGTATATATATAAATTTTTGGTTTTTTGAGCTGGAACAGAAAGCCACTTTTTCTGTCTCCTTTTCCTAGTGGAGAAGGCAAGGCAGCCAGAGAATGGGCAGCCTGGTGGAAGGTTTGGCTGCCAGGGAAGCTGTGCCTGCTGAGGAGTAGAGTGCTGTTGCTGGTGCTCTGTGTTTTGGCGAGGCCGCCAGCACAGATAATAGAAATCCCCTGTGACACCTTGAGTGAGCCATACGTTGTCACTGTCCTCTCCCTTCCCAGCCTTTTATTTATAGGAGAAGCCTTACCCAAAATAGTTTTTTTGCTTGCCCAAAGCTGAAGGGCTCTTTGCAGCTGCCCCCACCCCTTTTTTTCCCCCTAAATATACTGATAAATGGAAAACCCTTGAAAAAGCCATTGCTATGAGGAGCTGCTCTAATCTAAAATGATAACTTTGCCATTTTCAGCCTTTTTGAAAAACAAGCAGAGCTGCCTTTGCAAGTGGGATCAACCTGCTTAAATGCAGGTGCCTGAATTTTTGTTTGTTGCCTGAGTACAAGCCTGGAAACTCAGTTCATTGTTTCCACCTCCCCTTTTGATTTCAACCTGGCTGGCCTGCCCATCCTTGTTACCAGAAGAGGAAAAGTTTCTCTCCTGGTTGGATAACATTTTCAAATTCGAGTGATGTCGATTAGCAGTGGCAGGTTACCCAGCAAAAATACCCTTCCAGTTGTGAAGTATTCTTGTTGGTTGCTGCTTCTTTGCCAGCTCTACTGGTCCTGATCCTGGGTATGTCTCCACAGCATGGGGATTTTTTTTCTCTTAACTCAGTGCAGTTGTTTCCTTTTGACATTTGATATTTACAAGGCTGGAGATAAACTGAAAGTGAATCTGCCCATAACTCTCCTAAATGTGCCTTTCTAATTTCAACATTAATGTTTCAAAACCCAAGCTGCTGGTGGTTGTACTTGCTTGTTTACACACATGTCCTTTTTTTTTTCCTCCCCTGTGCAGTGATTCTCTGGTGAAACATTAGAAGTGATACAATACCTGTAGCCTCTGGATGGATCGGTCTCTGGCTTTAAGCTGTAAATTTGGCTTTTAACTCCTAAATCTCTAATTTAGATGGTTGCAAGTGTTTTAGGTTAGCATTTTTTTGTTTGGGAGGAGCATGTTTATATGCAAAATTATCGTTGTAATATATGATTCATTGCAATAATATTGCAAGAATTTTCAATAATAAGATTGATTGCAATAAATTGCAAAAATAGTATTTCAAATACTGCAATAACAATGAATTTGCAATACTCTGATTATTGCAAATATCTAGACAAAAGGCTAGAGATTGCAGTTCACAGGGTGAAAGGAATTAACTGGAAAGAGTTGCGGCTGTCAATCCTGACTTGATAGCGCAGGACATGGGTCCCTCGGTGTGAAGCTGGTGGTTTCCAGAAGAGTGCTTGTTCATGTTCAGGGAAGTTACAGGCAGTGAGACATGCTCCACTGTTTGGAGGTGTGTTTTGAAGAGTTTATGACCCTTGCTTTGAAGGGGTCACCTATTTATTTCTGATATGAGTTAGTGAGGCTTCTGGCCCCGGCACAGTGGTGTGCATGTGCCCACGGAGAATGAGGAGCTGCTCCCAGAGCAGTTGTGTCTGGGGGGACCAGGTGGCAGGAGTGGCGTTTTCACTGAATGTATTATTCCCCCAGAAAATCCTGGCTGTTATATCTGGTCAGCCGATGTGAAGTGTCGATCGGTATCAGCGATGGGGAAGGGAGTTGCAATATACTTTGCTAATGGAGAAGAACCCGAGGAGCAATTCCCTGATTTACGCTTTTGGCGATGTGAAATGAAACCATCTGAAGCGCTTTGCTCAGTGAGCTCCCAGCAGACTGCTTCTTCCTCCACACTTGATGCAGATTTGTCCAAAGAGGCTGTTTCTTGGCTCTGTTACTAGGTGGACAGAGGTATCTGGGAGGCATAGACCCCTTAAATTCATCTGGAGGCACAAAGCATCCAGCATGGGAGCAGGGAGCGAGCAGCACCTGCTGTAGCTCACTCCAAAGCCCTGGTGCAATTCTGTCCCCAAGTGGCTGAAAAGGTCATTTAGCACAAAAGCAAACTTTTTTTTTTTTTCTCTCAAATAGTCAAATTAGTATCCTTCCTCTGCTACAGAAGCTGCTGGAGAGGCCATCCTGAGAAGGATTATAGGTAGGAGTGCCTGGGCCTGGGCTGTTCCTTTCCCGAAGGTCCCTGGCTGCTATTTGCACATCCTGGTGTCTGACTGAGGCTGGCATTTCCCCCATTTGCTGGAATTTACTTTCTGCCTGGCTAGGGCATTGGGTAACATTTGCACACCTGGGCTCTTAAGCTGTGGAGGGGCTGGGAGGATGTATTGGAGAAGGTCAAGGGTCTCTGCTTTCCTTCTGGGCAGGAAGGGAGTAGAGAGAGCAGATGCTGGTAGTGTCCTCTCCATAGGCAGCAAGCAGGAGGGGGAAAATGGTGTTGTGTAATGTCATGATACCTGTGCAACCATCTGGACCTGATCTGATGGTGGGTGGATGCAGGGTTGGCCCTGGCTCTGGAGAGCTCAGATCCTGCTTGGTTTCCTCTTGTGGTGGATGGATCGGTTGGGCACAGGATGCCTGGTTGGTTTTTATTGTGGTAGAGGGGGCTGTATTTCCTTTTGGATAGGATTGTGGTGCATGTCAGGCAGGTGCACAGCCTGGGGTGGGAGTTCTCCTTAGAACTGGCTCTTCTGCACCCAGTTCTAGAAAGTCATGGGATCCTCACTTATGGGCCCTTGAGGGTAGGATGTGCAGTGGCGGCATGGCTGGAGGTTTAGGGAGACTATCCCGAATGCAGACTGGAATTGTTTACCATGAAAAACTCACAAGTAATGTGGAAGGAGGTGAGACACAGCAAAGGGTGGTAGTAGGAGAAGTCCCTGGTCTTTCTGTGTTCCTGAAGCAGCGGCGAAGTCCACATGGGTAGAAGGACAGATTTTTATTTCCCTTTTTCTGCCATGTTTGGTTAGGCCTTGCAAGTGTCCTTCGGCAAAGGCAGTGTATCTGGGGGTCTGAGAGCCAGGGGCCAGGACAGAAAGGCCCATGATGACACAGTGCTCCAAGGCCCCGTTGGGAGCAGCAGGCATGGCTGGTGGAGGATGCTGGTGCTGCAAGCAAGGGCGGCTGATGGACCTGCTGTGTCATCCTGGGCTGGCATTGGGAAAGGAGATGTGCAGCTAGGAGAGGTCCCTGTGGTTTGTGTTTGAAAGAAGCTCCATTAGAGTAATTTTTAAGCTCCTGTTTAATCAGAAGGCCGTCTGCTAATAAAGAGGGAAATGTTGGTGTGGTGGATCTGTGCTTGTGCTGCATCCCCTCTTCTTGGTTCCTTTTGCTTTGTTTTTTTTACTGCTTTTGCTTCACCCTTTGGGAATGTTGACTCTGCTACCCCAGAGGCATCCAGGTACCCATCAGCACTAGTGGGTAGCTCTTTCCAAGGATTTCCTTGGCCTCTTGCCTACTGTGTGTAATTGTATCCTGCTGCCTTCTTCCTGCTGCATCTCCTCCCTGTGCACAGGCACTGGTGCTGGGTCTGACCCTGGTCAATGATTGCCCTCTCAGGTTCCC
This sequence comes from Rhipidura dahli, assembly GCA_013399225.1. Classification (NCBI taxonomy): domain Eukaryota; kingdom Metazoa; phylum Chordata; class Aves; order Passeriformes; family Rhipiduridae; genus Rhipidura; species Rhipidura dahli. The sequence continues at coordinate 281,063 of VXAC01001407.1, forward strand.
AAGAGAAGCCAGTCCTGATGGCTCTCTGGAGGGCTCCTAAGAGTCGGCAAGGAGCATGGAGGAGACCTAAATCTAAATGAAGAACAAATGAGAACCATATAGAGACAAATGGGAATCAGATTTAGGAAGCAGACGAGACAACCCTTTGGAAGGGGCAGGGGGGATGTTTGCCTTAATCAGTCTCCTTGGGTTTCAGGCAATAATAAAGCAGATTTGTTTTCTTTTACCTTCTCTTCCCCCAGCCCCCACTTTTTCCCTCTGTTTCTTCTTCCTTACTGTTCTCAAAACAGCCCTGAATTCAGCAGCACCAACCTCACTTTCCCAAGCTCCCACTTTCTGCAAATAGGATTGCTGGCCAATCCAGTCAACATCATGTCCATTTTTTCCCCCTCCTTCTGTCTGGTTCACACTGGTGGAAGCTTGTTGCCTTGAGACAGGCTACGTTGGCTGAGGGGCTGGGTGCAGGTCTCTCCCACCATCAGATGAACTTGTTTGGACTTTCTGAAGTGAGCAAGGGGGCAAGCTCTTCCAAATGGGCTGCAGTTTTCTCCGTGGAATCAATCTGCCCTGGCACGCTCTGCTGTGCGCTTTAGAGGCAGTCCCCAGGGACTGGCTCTGCTTGGAGATCAAAGGTTCTCTGTCAAAGGTCTTGGGCAATGCCTCTGAGATGCTTGAGTGACCTCCTCACATTTGCCTCTCTGGGATGTGGTGGTGGTTGCAAGGGAGGACCCTGCTTTCCCAGCCTCCACACATGGGTTGATTCCCTGCCGAAATGTGCTTCCTTCCCCTTTTTCTTTCCTTTTTTCCCTGGTCATTGTCTTGGTACAGAGCAGGTGGATCTTGAGAGTGCTGGGGCTGTGTGTAGCTGTGAGTCAGTAAAACTGAGCCTTTGATCTGTTCTACTTTCTGGTTCTGGTGGTGAGTTACTACCTTCCCAAACAGAGAGGCCAGACTGGAGCTGGGATTAGTGGTTGCTGTGACCATCTTTGCAGCTCTCCTGTGCTGGACACCACAAAAAGGATGAGATTTCTCCCACCCCGTAAGGAATTGTGAACTCTGCCTGCTGCTGTGTGCCTGATTGGGAAGGTCTCATCAGTGCCTTCTGCTGGGCTGTTGTGTTTGTTTTCCAGGTAGAGCTTTCTTGTACGGAGCTGTTTTCTATTTGCTGCTTTTCAGTAGAGAGACAAGGCATCTGGTGTGGTCTCCAGCATGTTCCAGTATATTGCTTTCAAGTGCTCTCCTGGGTTTTGTAACCCACATAGTCTCTGTCTTATGTAGAATTCCCCATCCTGGAGAGTAAGTTCACCCATTCCACTGGGATTTCCAGGGAAGGCTGGTGGTGAACAACCTCCAGTATCTCCTCTGAATTCTCAGCTGCTTGTGCCTCAGGCAGAGACTTCCAAGGTGGCAGAGCTGGTGTTCCCAGCCAGCCTGTTGGGCTGAGGGTCCCCTCCAGTGTTCAGTGGGTGATGCTGGTGCAGCATGGTGGGGTTGCTTGTCTGGGACACCCTCCAGCACTCAGCAGGTCTCTGTGAGTGCAGATCGTGTGCTGAGGCTCTGCCAATCGGTAGTCCTTGATGGAGGCTGTGTCCCATCCCAGGGCAGGCATCTTGGCTGCTGGGCAAGGGCCATTCAGAAGAAAGTGCATGGTGGCTTTGCTGCCCAGGAGGGGCTGATTTACCTAATGTTTTTGAGACTACCACGGGGCTTTCCAGTTGGAAACTGGTTTGGCTTAGCTCTGAAAAGCAGAGTGAAGCAAAGGAGCCAAGTGTGCCCTGTGGTGGCTTTTCCAGGTCCCAGAGGTCAGCACAAGGGAAATCACTTCTGCCCCAACACAGTTCGAGCCTCCTCCCTTGCTCAGAGCAGCAAAAATCATGGTTGTAAACCTTCACCCCAGTACATGACTATGCTGTAGGCAATGTTCTCTCTCAGCTCCTCCGGGTGAGTGCCAGGTGAGCACACGGGTGCTTTGGTGCCCTGGCTCTGGCTGCATCCCAAAACTCCCTGCCCTGCACTGTATTCCATCTTCCCATGCTTCCAGAGAGGTCTGTGTGTAAAATACTTCATGTCGCTGCCAGCAAGCTTCCCTTTATCTGTGCCACAGTGGGGCTTCTTAAAAAATTTTATTTTATTAGGAAATTCCCATTTGGTTGCTTTAAAAAGCAAGCCCTTGTGGCTGGCCCCTGGCCCACCGCTAACAGATTTGTTTGAGAAAAGGCTGCGTTGGCATCCTGCTTTATTGAACATGCCTCCTGGGAAGGCGCTTTGAATATCCTTCTGTCTCCTCGGAGCAGGGAGCTCTCAGGACTGCCTGCCGCCATGGGGATGGGGAATGCTCTCGTCTCCTTTTCCCTCCCACCCCTCCCCCTTGTTCAAGCGTTCAAGCCTCCCTTTTTTCTTTTTTTTTCATTTTTTTTTTTTTTTTTTTTTTTTTTTTTTTTTTTTTTGTTTTTTGAGGAGAGAAAGAGCTGTGCACTGTGTGTCCCGCTCCATGCGGCTTTTCTCTTTCCCCATGGAGTTCATCCAGAGTTCGTATCCAGACGATGAACAAAGTAGCTCAGACCTTTTCCTGACTCCTCACCCTTTGTCCTCATCACTTAGTGACAGACAGGAATCAAATGCCACAGACAGGCTGACGGGACAGGCCTGTGTGAAAGTCCTTTGAGGAGGAGGAGTAGAGCACTGCTGCGTAGATGTGGGACTCATGTTTAAACTCGTTTCCCCCTCCCTGGGGAAAGAGCATAGCTGCTTTTACTTAGAAGGGCAGAGGGGAGGTCCAGTGTAAATTTTTTTTTTTTTTGCCAGAAACCGGATAAATTTTTAGCGACAATAGATGTAGGGAAGAAGGACCGGATGGAGTTAGCCTCAGTGTTTAGCACTGGGTGTGCCTAGCGCTGGCAGCAGGGGAAGGAAGGGGCTGTGGGCCATTATGGATCAGAGGCACGGAGGCTGCTGGCTGCCTGCATCGTTCTTTGCTGGAACGAGAGGCTTTGCCCTAGGGAGGAGGGGGTGCATGGTGCTGCACCCTGACTGTTCCTAAAGGCTACATTGCCCGGCTTGGTATTCATTTCCCCTGGCTTTGAAGCTGTCCTCTGGGTGGTGGTGGTACCCCCCGTGAGGGGGCAGGAAAATGGGATTTAGTGTTGGGGACCTCCCTGTGCTGGGGTAGCATGTCCAGGCTAATGTAGCTGGGCAGCTGCCCAGGGTGGCCTTCTCACTACTATCAAAAGCTTGGAAGGGACCAGACCTGGTGTTCTGGGTGCTCTGGAGACTTGCTTTGGCCTGTCATGAAGGGAAAGGAGCAATTCAGCCTGTTTGTTCATTAGCACTTGTCTAACTCATTCAGATGTCATGACTAGGATGACTCCTGATGGGTATTTATCCCTCTTCCAGATGTCCTCCGCACTGTTCAACTTTTTTTTCTTTTTTTTCTTTTTTTTCTTTTTTTTCTTTTTTTTCTTTTTTTTCTTTTTTTTCTTTTTTTTCTTTTTTTTCTTTTTTTTCTTTTTTTTCTTTTTTTTCTTTTTTTTCTTTTTTTTCTTTTTTTTCTTTTTTTTCTTTTTTTTCTTTTTTTTCTTTTTTTTCTTTTTTTTCTTTTTTTTCTTTTTTTTCTTTTTTTTCTTTTTTTTCTTTTTTTTCTTTTTTTTCTTTTTTTTCTTTTTTTTCTTTTTTTTCTTTTTTTTCTTTTTTTTCTTTTTTTTCTTTTTTTTCTTTTTTTTCTTTTTTTTCTTTTTTTTCTTTTTTTTCTTTTTTTTCTTTTTTTTCTTTTTTTTCTTTTTTTTCTTTTTTTTCTTTTTTTTCTTTTTTTTCTTTTTTTTCTTTTTTTTCTTTTTTTTCTTTTTTTTCTTTTTTTTCTTTTTTTTCTTTTTTTTCTTTTTTTTCTTTTTTTTCTTTTTTTTCTTTTTTTTCTTTTTTTTCTTTTTTTTCTTTTTTTTCTTTTTTTTCTTTTTTTTCTTTTTTTTCTTTTTTTTCTTTTTTTTCTTTTTTTTCTTTTTTTTCTTTTTTTTCTTTTTTTTCTTTTTTTTCTTTTTTTTCTTTTTTTTCTTTTTTTTCTTTTTTTTCTTTTTTTTCTTTTTTTTCTTTTTTTTCTTTTTTTTCTTTTTTTTCTTTTTTTTCTTTTTTTTCTTTTTTTTCTTTTTTTTCTTTTTTTT
>VXAC01001407.1:285774-349608 GCA_013399225.1 Rhipidura dahli
TTTTTTCTTTTTCATGTCTTTTCCTTTCTTTTCTTTTTTTTTCTTTTTCATGTCTTTTCCTTTCTTTTCTTTTTTTTTCTTTTTCATGTCTTTTCCTTTCTTTTCTTTTTTCTTTTTTTTTTCTTTTTGTTTTTTTGATGAAAATTGATGACAACTGGAAGTCCCCAACAAGAGTGGAAGTACCTCATGGCAGAGATTTTGTGGCGGGTTTTATGGAAGCTGGGTTGGCTGTAGCCTAGTGTGGCAGAGTTTTGGAGGGTAAGACTCTCAAGCCTCCAGGCAGAGGAGGTCTTCACAAAATGCATGGTGACCCTTTGTTCAAGGCTGTCCCTGAAGAGGTGCTGTGATCCAGCAGATGTGCTGGTGCAGAGGCCACCCTCTTGTCAGGAAGATGTGAATGTCCCTCGCATAAACCAGCTCTGTGATATGAGGCCTGAGTATGTGATTGCGAGGGAGGGGAAACACTGCTGTCAGAAAAGGACTTTGAAAAGACCATTTACATTTGGTCCTTAAATCCTGGGAAGTACCCTGAAAGCTTTGGGTGAGAGGAGGCTTTCCTGAATTCAGTTTGCATGTGGAAAGAGACTGCTTATTGCTTGAATGAGCAAGGTTAATATTGTCTCCTGTGTTGGCATAAGAAAAGCCAAATTGCTCAGCAAGCCCCAGGACCCTGTTCCCTGTGTTCCCCAGGGAGCTGAGGCAACCACCTCCTTGCCTCAAGGCATAACAGGTTGAGTCTTTATCCCAGCCTTGGCTGCAGCATTCCACATGCCTCTGGCTGCTCTCCTCAAGCCTGCCCTTGTGGGGGTCATCTTGGAGGCAGCAGGAAGGGGCTGGGGTGGTCCAGGTTTTGCCATCTTTTGTTTGCTGATGTTGCAGAGCTTGCTGATCTGGGCCCTGGCCAGCTCGGCTGACTCACAGGAATCCTTTCACGGGTCTAATACACCCTCCATTACCTGATCCGAGTGCTTCCTGGCGTGTCAGTGGTAGAGCAGCAGCCGTGAAGGGAGCTGTTCATTTGTGCAGCTTGTGTCTGCCACAGACTGCTGTGGGCAGGGACCACAGCCTGGCTGGCCCTGTCACCCTTTGCAGTGCTCGCTCCCATCGGTAGTGACCATCTTCCTGACCCAGCAGACAGTCCCTAAGTGTCTTTACAGAGGCATTTGCTCTGCTTGAGAGGTCAAAGTAAAGACCTCCTTGCTCGTTTAGGTGGTGTGGGTGGGTGGGGGGTTGTCCACATGCCTCTTGGATTCTGCAAGGCTGCTGTCTTCCTGTTCATCCGTGCAACAAGTCGGACCTAGAGGAGGATTGTAGCAATGAGAGGGATTTTAGTATCCACAGGCTACTTCCAGCACTCCCTGTCTCTGGTAAATGCAGTGGGTCAGTCAGCAGGAGGTGACCACAATCAAGTCAAAACTCCCACGTGCTGGTGCGGCAAATGCTGAGGTCTCTGTGGAGCAAAGGTGGGTGTGAGACACTTGCGAATCCCCCACCTTGCAAGCTGGGGAGTCTTCTGGAGTTCCTGCCTTGCCAGTTGTGTTGTGAGGTTTTTTGCATACGGCTTTACCTCCTCGGGGAAGTGGCTGGGGCACGTTCCTATCTGAAGCTGTACCCCTTTGTGGTGCTTGGGTTGGCAGAGCACTGCTGTTGCATCAGGCTGGGCTGTGCCCATTGAGCATGGGGGGAAGTTTCTCATGCTTGTGGCAGGAGCATCGCTCAAAATAGTTCCATATTGTGACTCCTCTGGGGGCTTGTGGAGATCTGTGGGTTTGTGGCTTGTTTGCATGGGCTACATGTGAGTTTCTGTCCCGTGGGTCCTGCTGAGTTGCGGGATTTGGGTGTTTGGTGGCTTTCTGGCCTGTGGCTGCCAAGCTGTTAGTGATGTTGTGCAAGTGGTTTGCATCTTGGATGAAGTTTGCAGGCACTTTGTGGAGATCTGGAGAACAGGAAGGTGCTGGTTTGATACAGTCAGGGAGTCACATCCCCACTGAACTATGGAGCAAACCTCTCTGTGTATGCCAAGGGGCAGCCTGACCTGGTACAGTAGTGGGGAGTCATTTCTGGGGTCTTGCAAGCCATGTCCAGGGACTCCTTGTTGTGTGACAGGGGACCATTGAGGGGTCTCACTAGGCTGTTCCTTTACAGAGAGGAGAGTCCTGGATGTCCCTGGGTGCCAGAGGAGTGGGAACAGGCTTGTGCAGGGTTGGAGGCCAGAGGAGCAGTGCTCTCCCCTCTTGCAGTGAGGTTATGCCAGTGGTGGGGTGCACTCCTCTAGGATGGTGGCTGAGGTTTAGGTCTCCCCTAGCCTGAGCTTCCCACTTGCGCCTTGCTGCAGCCTATTGCTAAAAGAGGAAGGTGATGTCCTGAAAATGACCTCCTAGGTGACTTAGGCACCGAGGTTTTAGCACCTTTTCAGCAGACCTGGAGTCCCACTGCTGGTAAAAATTAGCCCCTTGTTTGAGGTTGTGGGTTCTCCCTGGCAGAAGTCTGTGTGCATAGGTACCCCCGTCAGATGGGATTTGAGGTACTGAAGGCGGGCACTGCTGTGTGCCTTGATAGACTCCCCATTCTGCATCCCAGCGGGTGTGACAGTGTCCCCCAAGGCATGTGAGCCAGCCCCGAGCTGCAATGTCCCCCTTCCCTGCCCTCCTCCTCGGCAGCAGAGCCTTAGTCAGCCAGCCAGGACCCCGCAGTGTGCAGCCAGCCTTCCTGAAGTGCCAGCCATGTGGCGCTTGGGTCCTGGCCCCCCTTCTCGTCTCTGCCCCAGCATTTATCAGCAACCTCCCTTCCCTCCCAGCCGCCAAATTCTTTCTCCGTGCCGTCATCCTCCGGTCAGAAGCCGCCCCGTCCCACTCTCCCTCCCTCCCTCCCTGCGAAACCAGCCCAGAACTGCTAGGCAAACATTTTGCCTGTTGTTATTACAGTATTCCCATCTGCATACTTAGTCATAAACCCCTTTTAATTCCAGCCTTTTTCTGGGGCGGGGTTAAGAGTTCAAACCCATCATTTTTCTTTTGGGACTGGAAGCTTACAAAAGCAGCCTGCGGCGAGATTGTTCAGTAGGATGGGGCTGAGAGCGAGTTTAGGGAGAGGGACAGGGGAAAGGGGCGGGGGAGAGGGGGGTTGCACAAAGCAGTACTGGCTGTGCAGCCCCTCATCCCCAGGGAAGGCTTTGGATGAGGTTTTTGTGGGGCTGGCTGGGGCAGGAGGTGCTATCTGCCAGCCCCCGCACACCTTTCCCCTTCCAGCATCTCCGAGCCAGAGGTGGATGGGGCTGGCCCCTTGGCGGGGAGGCGTCAAGTCATGCTGCTGCTGGTCTTGCCTGCTTTGCTGGAGTCTTCGGATAATGGAGTGCCAAAAGCTAGAGAGGCGTGTTCCTGGCTGTGCAGGGAGAGGAACAGTCTTGGATCTTTGCAAAGTTCTCTCCGGGAGACCTCCCCAAGAACAGCTTGATGCTGCTGATCCTTTAGTGATGGAAAGTATGCTGTCAGGCTCCCTTTGCCCAGCTCTCCACGTCCTTACTTTAAAAGGCTGTGGCCTCCTCACTTGGGGTAGTGAGGGTCCTGCTCCACGTGCTCTGGCTGCTGCTGTGATCACCTCCCACCCTGTGCAGGCATCTCCAGGCTGGATGAGCCCAGATATCTCTGTGTGTCTCCCAAAAAGCATTGGGATACATTGCTTGTGAGCCTACCTGGACTTAGTGGGTGGCTGTAGTAACACTTCCCTATTGCCTTTGGAGTGTGGCTGCTTTTGATTCTCTCTGTGGCAAGGGCTCCTAGGTGCTGGCACTTCCCACCAGCCTGATGCTACCCCATGGTAAGGGATTCCTGCCCCGCATCTGCTTGCCTGTGATCTGGGTGGTGTGGGTAAGGCAGCGGGAGGCAGAGAGCTCCTAAGGGCAGTGATTAATTCCCATGCAAGGTTTGGTGCCTGTATCTTGCTCCTGTAGCTGCTGCTCAATCCCCAGACTGGCTGCTGACCTGGGTCTAGTGGGAGATGTTCCCTCCTTCCTCTTGCCTGTTGCAGATACCATGCTGCATTCCTGTGGAATGGGGTATGGACCGCTTGTTGTTTTGGGGATTGAGAGGCATTGGCATCTCTGTGTCTTTAGGCAGGATCAGGTCTTTCCCTGCTCCCCTCCAAATTAAAAGATCTCAAGGAGGAAAAGAAATAATAATGTGCATTTGGGCTGACAGAAATGTACAAATTTGTGCAGCTCAATTTCCCAACATCTTTCAGTAAAGAAGAGTCTCTTGCTTTGCTTTTGAGAAGCATTAAAGAAGGTGGAAAGGTCTCATATTTAATGTATTTGAAATTAAGCCTTTGCCTTCTTTATTAGAATTATTTCTCTGAAATTTGACATCAGTTTTAAATTACAAATATCTTAATGACAAATCCAGCTCTCAAGTGATGCTATTAAAAAAAAAAGTCCTGAAAGAACAGATATTTGGGCAATTTTGTTGGAAAGTTACTCAAAGGCAGGAATGCAGAAACAACTTCCACTTCTTTCTGGATATCCCATCATTCCATCTGTGGTTGCTACTCTGCATGGACTGTGTGATGGTGTCTCATTGTAGTTCCCTCTTCCCCCCCACCCCGGTTTTCTTAGATGGAGGGTTTTATCCATGACACTGTGGATATTGAACAGTCACAGGAAAATACTAAACAACATGCTCTGATTTTTAGTGGATCAGGTAGGAGCTTTCTTAAAAAGCACTGTGATATTGCAGCTGTACCCAGGTGGTGGATCTCAGGCAGGACGAGTGGTCCAAAGTTGCATCTAAATTATCTTTACTGCTTGATCCCCTAAATTGCACCTCCAGGTGGAGGGATTTTAATATTTTTTTTTCTATGTGGGTGCTGAATGGTAATTAAGCTGCTGTAGAGGGAAGGCAGCTTGTCAAACAAGAAATTTGATTTTAGTCCCCATTAATCTTGGAGGCATTCATTCTGCTGGCCTGAACACTTTGGTCTCTTGATGTGATAAGCCTCAGGATGTGTCAGATCTCCACTTTTCTCTTCACAAGTGCAAGGGTGGAAGGGGAAAGGTCCCGCTGTGAGCCAAAGCAGCTTGGGAGCCTTTCTGCACGCCTGTGCTGTGGGGAGCAGGAGGGGGCGGGTGGAGCTGGCAGGCTGCGAGGGCTCCTTCCAGCTGTGAGCGTGCCTGGGATTGCGTGCTCGGAGCGCAGGGCTCTGCCTACCTGCCCTCGGCATGCCTGGCAAGCCACGGCTTGCAGGGCATGGCAGGTCCTGCACACGGGCTGCCTCATTTGCTGCAGCCTCCCCTGGCTTCGGAGGGGAGCTGGGTGGCTCACAGCTAGTCACCCACTTCTTGACATTTCTTAAGTGCTGCTCTTTCCCCACTGCTGCATGGAGTTTTGGGAAGCAGCTTTCCTCTCCAGAAGCAGTAGGAGCTGTGCTGAGCAGCGCTGGCTGCTTGGAGATGCCAGCGGAGAGGCTCTGCAAGGTGCACACAGCGTTTATTAGACCTGTTTAACAGGAAGCTTGTGTCTTGAAAAAGGACTGGCTGGGCTGCCTGATGCTGGGTAGGAGAGCGGCTCAGCCCTTGTGCAGGAGCCAAAAGAGGTGTAGGTTTGGTTTCTGGGCATGCCGTGTTGTTGAGTGATTCTGGTCAGGTCACTGTGCTCCCTTGCTGGCCTGCCTGTGCAGCAGGGACATCTGTATCTGCAGATCTTACGGCTCTTTGATCGATTAAAGCAGCTCGGGTTATAGCAGAGGAGGGAACCTGTCTGTTGTCCTCTGCCTGCAGCCTCACCTTGTGCAGCGAGGGTTTTCTGGCAGGATAATTGGGCAGGAGGGGAGCACTGGTGGAGTTGGTTTTCAGTTTTCTTCAGGGAAACAGAGACCACTGATCCCAGAGGTGTTTGAAACGCTTTCTCTCTTCCACATATCCATCTTCAAGGTAGATGCATCCTCAGGATTTGGATACTTCTGGGCATTGCTCACTGCAGGTGCCAGTGATGTGCCTCGCAACACCATATTCTGCCTCACACAGAGAGCTGCTCCAGCAGGAGTGGAGTTGGTGTGTGGAATGGCACTGGGGTTATATGATCTGTGTTTGAAGATTTCATTAAATCAGGATTAATTTAGAGCTGTTTCTGTGTACAGTTCACATTCTTCTGCTAACAGGCACCTTGCCCGTGCCAGGAATTGGAAATGTGGAGTATGCATGCTCCTCCTCTTCCCGTCTCCTTTTATTTGAAAATGAGAGGGCTTGTGAGATTTTTTCCCCCACCCTGTGCTCACCTGTGCCTTTTGCCTTTCTGCTGCTCAATGCCTTAATTACAGCTGAGGAAATGACATGCCAGTAAATCTTGGGAGAGGTTGCCCCTGCTGCATGTCAGCCCTGGGACATGGACGCACCATCCTGGCTCTGGCTCACTCCTGACCATGAGCATGTTTCCATCACTGCTCCTTCAAGCTCTCTCCCTCTCTCCTTAACGTGCTGCTTGTGTAATTGTTGGCTGTTTGTCCGCTAATGATTATAAATTAGCGGCCGAGTGTATAAAAAGTTAATGAAGTTCTGTCGGTGGAACCATTACGCCTTCCCAGCCGGGCACGTACAGGTCGGCCGAGCCGGTAAGAAAAGCCAGACACCAAGTCCGGACTTTCAGGGGATCAGGTTTCAGCTCACTCTTTCCTGCTGTGTTTTTTCTTGCTGGATGGAGCCAAAGTTGAGCTCTGGGAATGCCAAAAGGTGGCAGGTGATATTTTCTCTGCTCTGGAGTGCAAAAAATCACCACAGTGCTTGGATTCCTACTACCTTCACTAATTTCCAGCCTTCTTGTTCCACTGTCCCAAGGGTACATCCTCTACTTGTTTCCTTCCTAGCTATTTCAGGACAGGGGTTTGAGGATACTTTGGACTCCTCATATGTAGCGTGTAGCAGATTTCTTCTGCACACGGGCTTCTTGGGCTGAAACCAAATATCTCAGACTCTTTCAGCTTCTGCTACTTTGCTTCTTGAGCATCTAACCCACGACATGGCAGTAACAGCTTCTTCCATCATAGAGCTCATGTACAATGTGTAGGATGGGTGTTGGAGGAGATGGCATGATCATACAGGTATAAATCTACCTGCTGTAAACCACCCACTCCCTCAGTTTTTTCTTCTTAAACCTCAGAACTTGGCAGGACTTTACCTGTGTGCCCTGGCATTTCTCTGGGTGGAGACAGGCTTGGCACAGGGCTTGCTAAAATGAGCTGAGTGGCTTAGGGAAAAAAGTGCTGATAAAAAAAGAAGGCATTGACCTTGTTGTGGTGAGATTTTTGGAGGCGTCCCTTGGGCTCTGGCACCCCTTCTCTGAAAGAGCTGCGGAAACTTGGCAGTAGGGCTGTCTTGTGTCATCCTCATGAAAACTCAGTTGAATTGGGAGCAGATACTGGTCTGCTCGGCAGGTCTCCGAGGAGCCTGTGCATTTTGGCAGCTAAACCCTGGAGACTGGCTGCCAGCCCCACAGTGCTGCAGGCTGGGGGTCCCCTCTGGTCATTCCTTGGTGGAACTTTTCCCAGACAGTGGCTGCCGTCAGGTGGGAACAGGGGAAACTGCAGCACATGTAGCTCCCTGGAGACAGCACAAGGTCTGCAGGGTAAGAGAGACTGTGGCATCCTGCAGTGGATGCATAACCTGTGGCATGGCCGTGCCGTGTGGTGCCTGAGTGCCTTGGAGAAAGTGCCATCTTTTCTACCAGACTCTGGTTTTTCCCCGATGAGATGATCTGTGCTCTTGTGGTGCTTGAAATGTGAACACCAGTCTCCTGGTTGCTTTCCAAGCTGAATTATCGCTTTCAGCATCCCTTATTTTTCCCCTGCTGGGCTGTGCTCAGCAGGGCTCCTTCCCGGGCCTGGTGGGCTTCCTTCCTCCTTCTCTGAGGAGTGTGGTTGCAAGGGTGCTGGAAGGATGGCAGGAAGAGCATGAGCCTTGCCAGACCTCCGAGGGGTGTTTTGGGGTGGTCTGAAGTCACTTGCCAAGCTGCCTGTGTGGATAGCTAGCACAGGATGGGGGAGAAACTACTTGCAGTCAGCAGAGCCTTCCCTTTGACTTGGCCAGAGCTTGGATAGGCCCCCTGGATTTTGGGAAGGACTCAGTGAACCTCTGTGTCCAGCTGCTGGCATGTGGATTAGCAGCAGGAGGTGTGGGTGAAAGCTGGTACTGTGAGTGGTGTGGCAACAGCCCAGTGGCTTTGGGCATGTGGTGGGGGTTATGGGCAGGAGTCTTCCCTGCTGACTGCAGCCTTGCTGCTGGCTGGCTCTCTGGGGCTGGACTGGGGGTTTTGAGGTCTGTACATCCCTCCCTCAGCAGAGCACACCCATGGATCTCTGGTTTTGGGTGGAAAATGCTCCCTGGTGACCCCATGGAGGAGACGACAGCTGGGAAATGTTGCTTGTCGCAGGAGGGCTGCCAGTGGTGAGGAGGGGTGACCAGGAGAGCCTCCAGCCCTTGCTCCCAGGGCTGATGCCTGCCTCTGCCCAGGGCTGGTTTTCAGGGGTGCAGGCATTCCAGGAATTTGTAAGGAATTAGGGAGCGGGTGGGGAAGAGCAGGAAGACTCCTGCAACACGAACCATCTGGCCTCTTCGGTCTTTGTGTGCAGCAGTGTCTGGGACAAAGGAACTGATGGAAAACAGACATTGTTTTTGACAATAAAACTGTGTTACACGTTAATGGGAAAATACATTGTAGAGCTGAGGGCCTGGGGCAAGCTGGGTGTCCTATACCCTCTCCCCTGGACTGGTGCACGGCCTGGTGCTGTGCTGCCCAGGAGCAGCGGCAGCTCCTTTTCTTCTGCAGTGAGTTTGCTCAGTGAACCGGAGTGCTGCCAGCGAGCAGGGTTTAGGCAAGGCATGCTTGACTGGGGTGCATTGCCCCTGTGTCTCTATCTTTGGGTAGAGGAAAGCATGGTCCTATCAGGAAGGCAAAAAGCAACCTCCAACCCTGTGTTTTGCATATCCAGGAGGGGCTCCATTTGCACATCCTTCATTCCCACTTGCCTCAGGCTCCTGCAGTTCTTCTCTCCTAGTAAATGGAGTGGGTTAGGGCCTGTTCCCTGGCTGGGCGGGTGAGTGGTACAGCCTGCCTCCCATCCACCCAGCACCAAGCTCCCCAAGTGCTGTAGGAGAGCCTCATGGCCTGTGCCTGGCCTTGCTGAACTCACAATCTTAGGGAGCCTGTACTGGTTATTAGATCTTACAGGCCCTGATTTCCTTCCCGTTCTTCATCAACTCATGCCTTTTCCTGTGGGGTGGGCAGATGCTCTCTGCCTCAGGATGTGTGGTCTTGCTTAGGTGTCCATGGCTTGGCAGAACCCCTGTCAGGTTCCCTTTTCACTGTTCAGGTTCTGGTCTCCCTGTGTTTTTCCATGCTGGAGCTGGGTGTGAGTTTCTGCATGTCCTGTGTTCCACATCCCCTCCTGTGAGGGAGCTAGGTACCCTTGGGAAGAAAGCCAGGATGGATCCTCACCTGGAGGAAGCTATTGACTCATCCCAGCTTAAAGTCAGGCTTTAGTGATCCAGTGGCTGGGCTTTCAGGCTTCCTGCCATCCTTTTTTTTTTGTTTTTTTTGCATCCTATTATGGCCAAAATTTATAAGTAAGGGAGAAACAAGAGTTCTGAAGGTGAGGATGGAGAAGCAGAGGGGTTTTGGAGGGGGTGACATGTCTGGACTCTGTACCTCCCAGCCGAACATAACATTTTTGGAGATCTTTCTTCACCTCAGGCAGGAGTGGGAAGCTGATGGTCCATAACAAAGGCCCCTTTTCTCCTCCGGGCTGGTGTTTTCATAGTGTTGGGTTACATCCCCCTCACTTTGGGGGTGGGTGGGAAGGGGGCATTGATAGAACCTGACACTGATACATGATGTAATGTTATTTTTTGGTACCAAAATGAGGCAATTTTTCACTCAGGGTCAGCAGAATTTATGTCAAGCCCTGCTGGAGGGGAGGGAGCCTGGGCTGGGGGTACAGGATGGGGTGCGTGACCTAACCCTGCACTCCGACACCCCCTCTAGCCCTGCCACAAATGCTGCTGCTTGTGCAGAGGTAACAAGGACATCACCCCCAGACTTTTCCCCATTCCCCCTGCCCCTCACCTCATGCTTGAGTTAAAATATTTTAATTAAAATGGATTCTGTTGTGAGTGTGGAGCCAGGGAAGCCCGCTGCAGACCCTGCTTTTGGTCACTGGGCCCTCAACATCTGTTTCCTATTGAGAGCTCTTTTGGAAAGGAGAGCTGGCCCCTCCTCCAATCCCCAGTTTCAGTCCCTTTGGAGACTAAAATGCTGCCCAGCTTTCTAAGGGTTTGTCCCCCTCCCAGCCTTCTTCCAGCCCAGCCTAGCTACAGTTATGCTTAAATAAAAGTAAACAAGCAGAGTTGATTGCAGGCAGCAGGGAGGCTCATGTCCTGCTGCATGTGTGAGGTGTTACAGATGTGATGACGCCCAGTGTTGCTGGGGGTGAAGATGGGGTCTCCACACTCACCCAGCAAGGAGGGAAGAAAACCAGTAGCTTTGTTGCTTGGGGGCTGAAAGAGTAGGTTGTGGGGATGTGCATGGGAAAAGCTATTTGTTTCCTATGAACAGGGGCTCTGCCTGTTCCTCCAGCAGGGAGCAAATGATGCCACTGGTGCGAGCATTTCTGCTTGTTGGTGTTGTGCCTGCCCTGGTCATGGTTTGCATTTTGGGCATCAGTTAAATTTTCTGTTTTTCACTTTCCAGCTGAGATGGTCCCAAGATGTGGGGAGCTCTGGAGCAGCTGTGGTCTGGGAAGGAGGAGGTTAGGAGAAAACGATCCCAAGTGGGTGCAGTGGTTGATTGTGGGCCCTGTTGGAATGAGGTCTCCTGTTCTCAGGAGCATCATTGCAGTCTTCCAGCAATGTGTTAAAACTGTTGGTGTTTTGGGAGAGGCAGCTCCCGTGGAGAAATGTGGCTGTGTGAATTGTGGGAAAACTGCTGCACATAGGGGAGGGAGCACTTGGACCCCCATATGTAGGAACATGGTGTGGTACCAGTGACCATCTGGTTTGGCCCATGTGTAGCTTGGAAAAGGCAGAGCATGGACCACCTCATGCCGAATTGTCTGGGGAAGGCTGAGGCATGTTGATATGGCTTTTTTAGAGTTTTGCTCAACAAACTGGTGAGATCTGATGGACTTGGTGCAGCACAAGAATGAAAAAAAGTCCCCAGGGCTTTTCCAGAGCTCCAGGTCATGGGTCTGTAACCCCTCCAGGCTGGTCTTACAAAGGTTGTACTGGTAAAGGTACTCTGCAGGGGAGGGCAAGTGAAATGGGTATAGGATTTGAATGGATTTGTTGCTGAGGCTATTTGCTTTAGTTATTTTTATATCTGGCCAGTTTGTAGTCTGAATCCTCTTCTCCTTGACCCCCCTTCAATCTCCCAAGTAAAAATACCCAGGATTGGGACTTGTGGGAGCTGTCAATGCAAGGTCTGTCTGGAGGAGCTGCACCCCTTGTGAGACAGTGCAATGTTCCCAGCATAGCTGGGATGGAGTTCAGTAGAGGGACGGGAGATGGGTGGGTCAGAGAAGGGAGGTCAGAGGGTCATGATTCCGGGAAAGTCACTGCACTGCCGGCATTCACCCTTGAAAGCCGGAGGTTGTGGACATGTCCAAATGTGGAGAGGTCAACCCAGTACCCTCCTGCACAGGGAGGAGAGAAGCTCGTCCCTGGCCATTTTAATGGAGCCCTGCTGCCATTTGTGTGGGAGAGGAGGGTAAAGAGGATTGGAAAACCAGAGGGGAAAAATACAAACCTGTAACCTGTGAGAGCCGATTCTCACCACATTAAAAGGTTTTAAAGAAGGTTGTTTCTCTTCCCTTTCTTGGAACTTTTTTCTGACCTCTTTCAAATTTAAAAGCTTTATCAAATGTTAGTGGTTTTCATTTTTTTGTTATTGTTGCTTTTGGCTTGAAAGGCAGGAAGCCAACAAAAGTAGTTTGTGCTGTGCTGACTGCCATAACCCCCTCTCTCCAAAACAGTGGATGCTTTCCAGTGTCCATATTTGAATGCAGTGTTCTGGTTGGGGTGGCAGGGCATGGAGTCTGCTTGGGAGTGAACAAATACATCTGCTTGTTTAGGGAGACCTGGTCCTGCTCTGGGGTGTTGCTGACCTCCTTGCAAAATGCCTGGATGTGGGTGGTACCCAGCTGTGTGGTGACTGCAGAAGGGAGATCTGGCTGAAATGATGAGATGAGCAAGTCTTGATTCCCTGGTACCCTTCCATCTCCCAGCACAGGTTAGGCACCTCTAACACCCTCTTGATGGCAAAAGATGAGGCACGGACACCCTGTGACTTTCCCAGAACTATTCCCAGACAGGGGTGGTGGGGAATTAAACCCCTTCCCAGGATTCCTGTTCCTGTAGGCTATCATCCTGCACTCTCCTGCCCTGTATTTTATCTTCTTGGTGATAGTTTCCTGGCTGTGATGCTCCTCTGATACCGAGACCAGCTGCTGCATGAAGGCACGCGCATGTGCAGCATGCAAAGGTTGTGCGTATGAATGAGTAAAAACCTGGAAAGAGTCTTAACACTGCCTTTATCTCATGGAAGAAGAATTTTTTGATGAAGTCTCACAAAATCATCCATCTTCCCCCTGTTGTTTTGGCAGCAGTGTTGCCCACAAGGATGCATTCTACCCGTTCCTTAGGGACCTGTCGGGGTCTCTCCAGATGAGTGCGTAAAAGCCCCCAGGTTGCCTTTGCTAAGTTTGTTTTATGTCTTTGTTCTAATGAAAGTTGTGTGCTGCTTCCCATTTCCAAGCTGTTGCTGCAGTGGAGGTGGTGTTTGCTCCCAGCAGCTGAAGAAAAGCTCTTGGTTGTTTTCTCCCCCCCACCTTTGCATTAACATCTGGACAAAGATAAATGCGTATGTGGGCTTCTGACTTGCTTTGGTGTCTTCGCAGCTTTAGTGAAAAGATAATTTCTGCCATGGAGGATCAGTGGCCTGGATTGCAGTGGGGTTTGTTCCCCAACTCTCCCCAGACAGCGAGCGAGCAGCGTGTTGGGAGCAAACTCTGCAAACTTGGCGCAGGCGGGGGGAGCGTAAGTGAAAGCTAATTGGAAGCAGCCCTGACTCGCACTCTGCTGGAGCTATTCACAATATCTTTCATGCAGTGACTTATTGAGTTATTCGCTCAAAGGAAAAAAAAACCGCCTCTGCTTATTTATAGCAGTGGTGGTAACCACTGATACATGAGCTGGCTTGGGCATGGAAGCATCTGTCCTCGTCAAAGCTTTGCCTATTAATTCGCATCTTTACCTCTGGATGCATTGGAGCACCTATACAGATATTGCTGTCTGGGGGTCCCATTGGGTACTGGAGACCTCTCAGGCCTTTCTTTTACATTCTTGACCAAGGTCCTATGCCATTGTACTATTCCAGGCTGTTGTGTCCAGCACTCTTCATCTCTTGTGATGTGATGCTGGTGGGTGGAGGTTTTCCTTCCTCAGGTTAGCTGGGATGGTTGCTCAGTGTTGTGCAATCTGAGCTGGTGGGGTGAGGCTAGTGCTTGGCGTTGCCTTGGACTAGTTTTATCTTGTGGCTGGGGAGAGGGAGAGCTTAACGTTGCTTTCAGGAGGGAGGAACGTGTGTCTTGCCCTGGGTTTTGGGTGCAGGGTATCCTTGTCTAGAGTAGGGCTGGCCTGAATAGGTGTGAGGGGTGTCCTGAAGTCAGCCAGAAAGGAAGGGTTCAGCTGGGTCCACTTATCTGTGCCATGGGGCTCCCATGGACCCTGGCCATTAGTCCCATTTTACCCAGATCCTAGATGGTAATGGTTCAAGTTTGTGATCCTGACTCATTCCTGTACCTGTGCTGTGTCCAGATCATGGGAATGTTACCTTATTCTATGAAAGACACACAGTGTATGTGAAGTACCTGCCTGCCTGAAGATGTTTGTTTCACCTTCCACATCACCCTGATTTCCCAGCAATTGGCTTCTCCCCCTGCTTCTCACTGATCTTGCTGTTATTTTTTTTAAGCCTGGCACTGATGCTTTTGATGTTCTCAGTCTCCTATCTCTGCACGGCTCCTGCAGTACCAGCCCCGTGCCTTTCATTACTGCATTAACAAACTCGAGTCGTGCCTAACGAGGACGCCTCATACGTTATGCTAATGATCAAGAGACATGTTAATGATATTTTAGAAGCCTAATTAGTGGAATATATAACTATATGCAATTTGGTAATGGACTGTGACAAGAAGTTGTTAAAAGGGGGCTTGACAAATCCAGTTGCATGTGGCCTCAGACAAACAGTTGCTGAGAATAGATGAAGAGGAGCGGGATCTCTGTGTGCGTGCGGGTGCTTGCGTCTCGCTTCCCCATGCTAAGGGGTGTGGTTTTTGGTGCCTGCACTCGTCATCCTGACTGACAAAAGCTCTAAATTTTCTATTCTGCTTCTTGAACTGAC
The DNA here is from genome assembly GCA_013399225.1 of Rhipidura dahli. Taxonomy (NCBI): domain Eukaryota; kingdom Metazoa; phylum Chordata; class Aves; order Passeriformes; family Rhipiduridae; genus Rhipidura; species Rhipidura dahli. The sequence goes on from VXAC01001407.1 coordinate 300,213, forward strand.
GTGACCAAAGCTTCAATTTATGGGCACAGTAATTTTCTCTCTCCATCTGTCCGTATCTGCACCCATACGTATAAAATACAGTTAGTTGGTCTGTCTGTGCGGGGAGGCTGTGCTGAGGATGGCCAGAGCTGTGGTTCTTCACTACTTAGAAGGAGGCAGAGGAGTTGTCAGAACAGATCTTGTGTGCTGTATGTGCCCCCTGAATATCTCATTTAATGGCAGCTCTTCTCAAGACAGGTACACAGCTGTGCTTGAGCATACGTGACTGCTGACCCATGGGAGAGACAAGTTTTGCAGGACTTGGGTCAAGCAGGTCCTGAAAGCACCACCTTTGATGTGAACCTTAGCAGGAGGTAGGCTCCTTGGTTTCTCTTCCCTGAACAGTGGAGAGTAGTCTGGCTGTAGAAACCTCTCCATGGGCAATGCAGATACTTTTCAGGTGGTTTTGGCTGATGTGCTTTGTGCAAGCTTTGGAAGCTGGTTGCCCGATTCAAGGCCAGTGCTGAGTGTTTGGAAATCTGATGTTCAGTCTTGGCTGGACCAAAGCCAGTCTGGATATGGTCTTGAAGTGCCAGCTGGAGGGCATCTCTGATTTGGTGGCATCTCTGGATTTATGGGGCCTGTACAGTGGGGATGTGAAAAACACAGATCCGTGTCTCATGCTTCCCATGTCATGGATGAGAGCAGAGACGATAGCAGGGTGGTTGTTACCCATCCCGCTTCTGACTCCTGGGGTTGCAGACTGCTTCTTTGTGTGTCGGCATCTCTTCAGCTTAGTAGAAAAGGAGCTGCCTTCTTGCATCCCATGGGAGAGGTGAAACCTTATGTCCCTTCCAGGCTCTGCTCCATTGCTGCTACGTGACCTGTGGCAACTTGTGTTTCTCCTGTGCTGGAGCTTCTCATGTGGGGAGGAGGTGAATGTCCTTGTCTGACAGCAGTGGGGGCAAAGGGTTAACAGTATTAATTCCCATTGCTTATGAAACAGTGCCAATTATTAGATCTTATTTCATGACACCAAGCCTAATTTTTGTCTGTCCTTAATGACTTCCCAGTTTTCCCAGCTGTATCCTGACACCTGCACCACCTCATTACTTTGTGCTTCTTCACATGTATGAGTTACGTATCTGCCCTAAAATCAAGACTTTAATAAGATTGAATTCCCATTAAAACTCTCAATTTCTTATTATATGAATACATGCACTGTGCCTCTCTCTGGAATGAGGTGCTGAACTGAGGGGACAGGGAAAGATGTGTGTGGCCTTCCAGAGGGTTTCCAAGTGGAGAGCTGGGTGAGAGGAGTTGGGATTACATAGTCCTGCTCTGAGTGGAGGCATGCTCCTATCCCAGGTGTCTCTGTGGTCTGGGGGATGCTGCCTGTTCCATCCAGGAGCACAGAGGGATCTGTTATGGGAATCTGACCCCAGAGCAGCTCACTGCCAGTGGTGCTGTCTGAAAGGTTTAATCAACAACTTGCAACTGCTTTGAAGCTTGGAGAACTTTCATCCTGTTGATTTTTCTCCTCCCTTTAAATATATATTTTTAATATATGTTAAATTTCTTTTACTTACTTGGTTTCTTTCCCTCCTGCTAATTACTAAATTATAATGAGGCTTCCAGTGGGATTTGAAAATGTAAAACAAAAACCACAAAAAAACCCTGCAGAAATGATTCCCCCCTTTTTTCTTTCCAGTGCAATCCATTCTGCATAATAGCTCTTTGTCTTACTGGCAGATAGGCACGGGGGAGGCCAGGAGCTGCAGTGAGGCAGCGGTGGCGTACAGAAGAGTTCTGTACTATCCTCGGCCAAATGACACAAAGTTCCCTTTGTGGGGACTGTGCAAACTCTGCACCCCTGGGCAGCTGTATGGGTTTTGTGCCCTGGTACCACCCTGGTGGTCTGTGCTGGGGCTCAGATAAGCTCACCTCGCCCAACATTCCTGCCACAAGACAGGTATAATAAAGCAGGAGAATCTTTACACTCCGTGATTTCATTCCATGGATCAAAGATCAAAGCAGAGGAATACACAGTGACCATAAAATTAACTGCTTTTTCAATTTTACAATGCTTTCGGTGATAAAGAATCATATAAATTTAATATTAATTAAACACTTAGCTTTTAACCTCCTCCTGCATCTACTTTTGATTCCTTGTTGGGGAAAAAATTAATTGGGCATCTTAAATCTTGCGTTACTAAATGCTTTGACAGGGGGTTTCAAAAGCACTTAGAACTCCAGCAAAATGTATTTCTTCCATTTGTCCTTCCACTCACCTAATTGAAAATCTTAGAGGAGAAAAGGAGGGGGAGGGGGCAGGGAAGAAGAAAGGGAAAAAGTACCATTTTATGGGTTTGTTTCTTGAAAGGCAAAAAAAGGGGGGAAGGAGAAAGGCATAACTTATAGCTGCTCTTACGTTCTTGGCTTTAATTCAATCCCCGTCACACTTAACGCCTTGCAGAATGGAAGCGATTGATCTCCAGTTGCAGATGGCCTATTGATCAGGAGCTGGGTGCTGGCAGCACACTGCTGCTCGTTCCTGTGGCTTCCTTCCCTCCATCCCCAAATTTTCCTCTGCAGAAACCTGTCTGTGTGGCACATGGGTTGTGTGGACAAGACGTAAACATGAGTCCATGCCTCTCCCTACCTCCTGGTATGGGAATGTGTATGATCAGCTCCTGACCATTGCACTGTAGCTGCATTTGGGGGAGAGCCCAGCAAGCGGCTTTTTAGTGGCAAACGGCAACATTTCATGAATGTGTGAGGAATGAATTGCAAAACACTACCCTCATGATCCAAACTGGAAAGGTTCAGTGGGAGGAAAGCTCTTGGAAATCAGTAATGTTGCAAAAGGAGCACAGCGGAGAGCAAATTAGATGTGTTACTTGCAGTGTGGTTTGGCAGAAAGGGTAGCAGTGGGCTTTCTGGGCTGCAGAGGCCACACTTGATAGAGCAGGAGAGATCTTAGTTCCTTTTCCTAACTGGGTATGGCATGTGTCTCCAGACATCTTATTAATGCAACGACACTGGTGAAATGAAGGGAGTTTCAAGAACTCCAGATGGTATGGAATCAGAGCTGGGAAGTTACAGAGAGCAGTTCTCCCTTTGTGATGGAACCTCATTAATTTCTGTGGCAGACCAGGAGACCCACCAGCAGCCACTGTCTGAGGGGATGTTAGGTGCTCGCACATTATAGGAAACACCTGGATCAAGAGAAACCCGGAAAAGCAGTTAATGAGCAACAGGATGTTCAGTAGAAGCTTGTAGGATGAATGGTGTTTTACCTATTTGTACTATTTGATTCTTTGCACAGCACCAGAGTTTCATGAGATCTTTTGTGAAAACAGGAGTAACAGAAGCAGCAGACCTTCTACAGGAATCTCTTGTGATCTTGGCTGGAGATTATGGAAAGCAAGTCTCTGAGTGCATGTTCATGAAGCGGCAGAAACACATGAAGTAGTTGGTAGTATATTTGGGATTCTTCATCTGAGTTTGAACTCAAACTTTCCCCTTGATTTTGGGGATGGTTAAAGAATACTTTTCCAAAAAAAGAAAACCCCTTCTTGCAAAGATCAAGAAGCAAATATTGCTGCTTTACTTCTCCCTGGCTGGACTTGATGGGGTGTCAGATGGTGAAGAATTACTGAACAAGTAACACAGACCTATCACTCGACTAGGAACTGGGTGGTGAAATTCTGGATGGACAAGGAATGAATTGAAAAATGGGGCCAGAAACAGGATCTGAGTAGAATTGCAGGGGATTATACTGTGGGCGACAAAAGCTGTGAGGGGCTGGAGATACTTTGCAGCGCACTGTGTGGTTGGCACTGCACTACATACCCCCTCTTCTGTGTTGAGTTATCAATTCCTGTCAGTATTCATTTTAAACTGGGGAAATGGAGTGAAGCAGAATAACCTGGTGCAGATCACCATGGACAAATTCCAGAAGGATGGTCTGTTGGTTTATTTTTTTCTCTCTCTTTTTTTTTTTTTTTGTCATTAAATTTCTTTGAGCATTTCCCCTACCTGTTCTTGGCTGGTTGTACATTTTTAAGAGGGGATCGCATGCTTGCCTCTGAAGAAGTATGTGGTCCAGCAGACCAGTTTAAGGACTCATCGCTTAATGGACCAGTGTGATGTAGTACCCAAAGTGGGCAAGGCTCTTCACTGGAGGGTTGCAGCCTCTACACCCAGCAGCATTCGGATAACAAGGGAGGGCAAACAGGTTCTTTTTTTCTGCCATTTTAGGCTGTTGGGAAAGCCACCTAAGTCATGGCACTGGTTCTTTATGGCCAAGCAGTGATCTGTTGCCTCTCTGCCAGGCCATACACATTGGAGAACAGGAGCTGCCCCTCTTTCCCATGCTGGCCCTGGCTCCCTCAATTCAGCCCTGGGAAAATGAGCTGTGACGTGTATGCACGGACTTTGCCTGATGGAGTCTTGCCCTTTACTCATGAGCAAAAGGGCTTACACTTGGACTCAGTGTTTTGATGGATTGATTTATTCTAAAAAATGTCTTGGGTTAGATGAAAGGCATTAATGGAGGACTGGGGAGTGTAGATGCTGCAGTGACTCCATGCGAGCTCTCAGGAAAGATGTTTGGGAGGGATAAGGAACATTCCCATCTTGAGGTATATAGACAAATCTGAGGCTCTGCATATTTGGTATGTGGGACTTGGTCCTTACTTGCAGACTGATTGTTGGTGTGTTTAATAAACATGTTGCAACCCAGGATGTGTTTTCAAAGAGGCCTAGATGAAGAATGTGCCAAAGACACTCTTGAGGTTTGGTGCTAAGTATCCCATGTTACCATGGGCCCTTGCTTGCTTTTTGTCTTCACCTTAGAAACTACCACTGCTGGTCTAGAGGCTGCAGTTGCTTAAATAAAAGGCTTAGGTTACCCTGGCTCTCTGTATGAGCTATGGAAATGCTTTGATACGTCTTATCCTCCAGGATCCATAAGAAAAGTCATTGAGAGACAGCATTGCTCCAGCGAGGCTTTTCTAAGTAGTCCTTTGTGCTTCAGAGTGTAAGATAACATTTAAGGGGAGAACACTGAGTGGTGCTCACCAGCCTTCCCCAGCAGCAGCAGTAATGAATGGAGGAAAGTGCTGCTGGGTCCTGCTTGCTTTCCTCTCCCCAAAGGCTCCAATTGTAAAGGTTTCCCTGTCTTTAGGATTGCTGGCAGCAGAGGGAGGAATCCTGGATGAGAGGTGACCTCAGGGCATGGATGAACACCCTGCTGTACCCTGCTATGGCATAGAGAGCGTGAAAGGACCTGGCATGATGGCACAGCTTGTACGGGAGCTTTGCATGGTCAGAGGGGAGATGCTGGGAGGGAGGTGGGGGGGATTTGTTGAGGCCTTGGAAGGTACTGTGAGGGATTGACAGTGGGCTTAAACCAGGCTATTCCTGCTGGCAGTGAAGGAGATTTACCTATTTATGCTACCTGGGACTCATCTTGTTTTTCTGTCACATGCCTGCAGCTGCATGCAGGGCATTAAGCACGTAACTGCTGGGTTTGGCTTGTGTTTAGACCCCTTTGGTAATGTTCCTGGATTTCCCATGTCTTGCTCTTGAGAGAAGCTGCATTCCTAGCCAGCTTTGAAAAGCAGACTTGGGGTCTTGAACAGCTGAAATGCTTTTAAAAATGTTTGTATTTCTTCAGGATCTTGGCTCTCAAATAGAGGTGTGCAGAGTGTGTGTCTACAGTGTGCCTACATGCACTTGCAGCCTGTGGTGGATGTAACTCAAGCCTTGTCAAAATGATTTCATGCTTTAACAAAACTTTGACTAATTTGGAGTTTGGTAAGAGGGAACATTTCAACTTTGGTTGGTGCCTGAAGGAAAGCAGCTTTGGGTGGTGGATTGCTGTGGTGCCAATGAGGCTGTGAGGCAGTGGGGATGTTCAGGGCATGTTTGCAGATGCAAAAGGTAGATTGCAGTGAGATTTATTGAAAAACACCAAACCTTTGGAGTTCGGCGGGAGCAGCATACAGATGAAGCCTAAACCTTCTCATTGTGTTGATCCCATGACATGCAATACGTAGGATGAGTGTTTGAAAATATGGGCATCACCCTTGCCTTTACCCCTGATGGGAGCCTGGCATCCTGGCAAGGCTCTCCTGGCTCAGCATATCCCCATACATTTTTATTTTGGACAGGGCTATAATGAATCCTCAAATGTTTGGTTTCTGCCTCCTGTGTTCAGGCTGTCATCAGTGCAGCAGAGCAAAGGCCCAAAGGCAGCTATGGTTCAGCACCGGTCACTTTGCCAGTGCTGGTAGGAGGAAGAAAGTGAATTTGGGTCAGTCACTCACCAGTGCTCCTCAGGGAGGCTCTGGTTTCTTTTTCAAACCAGAGTGGGATTGCCTGGTTGTATTCAGAAAGGCTTGAGAAATGTGCACGAGTTCTTGTTACCTGCTCCAGCCATGGAAAATTAACTCTGTGCATGCAGTTTGCTCTGGGGAACTTTGCAGTCTTTTGCTCTTAATTCATGGTATTTTTGCTAGCTTCTCCCTCTAGTCCTTTCTCCATAAAAGTAAGTAAAAGGAAAAAAGAAGGCAGGCAGTGGAGAGGAGAAAGCAGCTGCAAAAAGGCTGATTGCAAGGGGCCTAAACCTCTTTGTCAAGTCCTTGGTCCTGCTGAGAGCTGGAATGGGCTGTTCAGCCCTCAAAGGGGAGTTGAAACCACCCTTGTCCCAGCACCAGGGCTACCTGTGCCCTGCCCTTTGGGTGTGCTGCATTTCCATCCCCATCCACCTGAGGCCCATTTCTCTGTGGTCCCAACTCACTTCCCTCTTGTGTTCCCATGCCTTTGTAGGGTGTAGAAAGCTCTATTCTGTGACTGGCCACATGGAGAGGAAAGGAGACCCCGTCACCCTGCTTGGGCAGCTCATGGGGGCATCGTCTGGCCTTCCCTTTCCTCTTCTTGCCCACCCTCCCCTTCCTGCCATCAGAAGGAGGGAAAGAAAAGGAGAAACAACCATATGAAAAAAATGTTAATTTATTAATCACAGAATATATAGCAGTTCATCTGAAATGCTGTTGCTATGCCAACACCCTGGGAGTTTATTTTCTTAATCCAGGAGCGAAGCGTTTGGTCCCCCGCTCTCCTGCTGAGCTATTTGAATATGTTGCTGCTGCCGCCATATCTGTTTAAAAGGAAGAAGGAGGGAAGAAAGGAGGAAAAAAAAAATAAAGTAGGCTAAACCACCAAAGCAGTCAGATGCAAAGCAGTAAGAAGCCTTTCTCAGTACGACTTAGTAAAAATGACACAAATTAATATACTCTACTTAAACCAGACCAAGATTAATGCTTCTCTTTCAGAGCAGCTTAGTCCAACTGTCACTCGACAAGCGTTCGTCGGACAAAATCAACACTAATCAACATTTATTCCTCTCTTGCCCTTGGGTCTGAGGAGCGTAGAGCAGGCTGCGCCATTCTCCGGCTCGTCTCGCCACGCTTTTCACCCTCCATCCAGCTTCGCCATATATCACCCTTCCTCTCTGTGCTTCTGCTTGTACGGATCCACACACTCAGCTATCAGGCTACATTAGAGGCATGATAGATTTTCTGTTTTAATTTACATCTATTATATTACAACATAACAGATCTTGAATAAGTGGAGACCGGTGTCTCCTACAGCCAGACTCTTAGGGAGCATTTCCACATGAACTTTTTAAGGCTGGTTGCAAAGTGGCCTCATGTGGACTCCTCCCTCTTCTCACTTCTGAGTGCTGAGTGAAGGTGTCATGCACCCTGCTCAGAGAAACACGTGGCTGTGTTGGCTGGCTTGTCATGGTGCTGGGAGGTGATGGCTTAGGAGGGCACAGGCAGCTGAGTACTGGCTGCTGCTGTTTCTGTGAGCTAGCTGCCAGGCTGCTTTGTAACTGAAGCCTGGAGGATCTCCTTCTGATGCCCTGTGCCACAGACCCCCTAATGGGGTGGAATGGAAGAGGATTGAACCCATCTGTTGATGTTGGGAGAATGAGGTCTCAGCATACCCATAGGGCATCTTCCTTTTTCCTGTGCAGGGATGCTGAAGCCATGAGTGTCTGGCACATGTAGGGTGGCAGGGTTTTGTGAGGATTCATGACTCATTTCTGGTCACTGAGGTACTGGTTCCTGCCATCACTTTGGAGCAGGGAAAGGGCAGATCTGACCTAAAGTCTGGCTAATATCTCAAGATGTTGGTGGGGTCATGCTCCAGCTGGCTTTGCTGTTGAGCATTACATTTGTCTTCTCTGGTTGTCCGGAGGGTCTGTGGGAAGAAGAAAAAGGCAGAAGAGTGGAAGAAACTGGAGCATGTTGTATTCATTTCCTCTCTGATGAGTGGAAAACCAGGGAAGGTCATAGTGCTACTGTGCCCACCTCTATGTGATTTTGAAGAGCTCTTCCTGTTCTTGCATCATTGGGTTATTGAAATGGGAGGATGGAAATCCCTCCTCCACCTTCCCATTTCTGCACTTTGTGTTCAGTGCTTTTTTTTCCCCCTGATTTGTCTTGTAGAGCAGTCATTTGGGGTTTGCGTGGTTTATATTTGACTTTTTTCCAGGGCCACATAGCTGCACGCTTGGACAAGACTTTTGTTTTACAGTCACCTAGATGGGAGTGTGTGAGGCTTCTGGGCAGATTAAAATCAAGGTGGTTCTTGCTCTCCTTAGTAACCCCTTCTTCAGGTTGTGTGCAAGTGTAAATCCGTCTGGGAAGCTTTCCAATCGACATCTAATAACAGGTTAAAATATCCATGAAGGGTACTCCTGTTCCAGCCATAGATAAATAATCACTCTCTAGGTGTCTGCCCCACCCCTTACACTTCTGATTTGGGGTGTGAGGGGCCAGTGCAGTGCTGGGTCTCCCAGTATGAAGCTGATGCTGATGTGGTTTCCATCCATTCTGCTCTTGACAGTTGTGGGTAATACGCTGAGGTTGCTCTTTATTTGGATGGTGTTAAGGGTAACCCAATGCTCTTTTGGATTCATTGTCTGGGGGTCCAACACATAATGTCTTGATTGCTGTGGCTAAGTTTGTCTCCATAGCATGCTATGGATGATGGATCAGTGGTTGCAGGGATGGGATCCGTTTAGAACGTTGCCGTCAGTCTCCCAAGTCAAAGCAGATCTCGATGATGTTGCTGGGAATTTCATGTCCCTCTTCTGCTGTAGGTCCTTCATGCCCCGTTGCTAAATCTAGTTTGGAAAGTTGTGATTTCTCCCTTTTTTTCTGGGAGCACTTAAGTCTGTATAGGATGTGACACAGAGGCTTTTGCTGCTCTTTTCTGCCATCGTGGCCTCTGTTGCATCGAGCAGAGGCTGCTGGCTGGTAAAGCACTGGAGCACACTCCTTCCCAGCCCGGCTGGACTTAAGCTTGGGCTTGGGGAGCTGGTGGGATCTCCCTCTGCCTTTTTCCCTCTCTCTCTCTTTGCTGGTGTGAATGAAGATTTGATTAATGCAGGCACTTTAGCACAAGTGCCATTTTCCAGGCTGTAGCTCTTGGCACAGGGAGTACTGCCGGACTGGAGCAGAGAACTGCAGGCAGCATCTGTGTGTGCTGGGCACTTTACAGTGTGCCTGGAGGGGTGCACCCTGCTTCCCTCCCTGCTCCTCATTGCTCAGCAGTAAAGTAAATGATGCTTGGTATAACTTTGCACTTACAGAACTGCAACTTAATTTAAAAACAACCCCAAACTCCAGGAACAGGAGGGGGCTCTGTAGCCAGCTCATCTCTGCAAACCCACCTCGTTAATTTTAATGGTGGGAAAAATTCTCCAGTCTGGGAGAGAGGCAAGGCAGAGATGCTGAACTTGGAGTGCCAGCAGCCCTCAGGGATGGGGGGACAGCAGTAAGTTCCAGCCCATGGGAGATTGGCCAGGGACAGACTTTTCTGTCAAGTCCTGGCCCTTTTGATGACTTGTAAATTATCCAGGCTCCCACTCCAGCTCCAAACAATGGTGTGGAGCAAAGGCACGGTGGGAGCTTGGATGGTGGGATCACGAGCCTGGGGGAAAGTGTGGGGGACTGCTTTCTCCAAGGCTGCTCCGGGCTGTGGGGCTTTGCCAGCTCCTCAGGGAGGTTTTGGAATGGAGATAACGTGTAGGAATAAATGCTGTTTGTAAAGCAATTGGAAGATGGGAAGAGCTATAGGAGAGCTGTAATTAATAGAGGCTGGCTAATTTAATGTTCTGCCTTGACATCATCTCAGCTGATATATATGTAAGGAAAAGCGCCTCCATTAGAGCTGGGGAAAAGCATTCTCCCTGCAATGCTGGGGCTAAAGCAGCCAGATTTGTTTTTCTTTATTGTCTCCAGGAACTGAAATCCACACATCTGAGTCTTGGAAGAGGCTGTACCTGTGAGACAGCAAAGCTTTGCAGAACAATTTTGCTTTGGACAGATGCCCAAGTCCCCCATGGATAAGGTGCTGCCACTGCAGTGGCAGAGCACAGCCCAGGTCAGGGGTGGGGGAGACGTTCGGGGCGAGTGTGATCCATGAGCTCTTAATGAAAGCTTTGTGGGTATGGAACAAACTTGTTTTTTACTGGGACGAGGGGGTAAGTTTATTATGGGGATGGCTCTGTGCCAGTCCAGGATGGCTGCAGGAGCAAGTGCTTTGTTTAGGTCCTGGGGAAACTGAGGCAGAAGGCGTTTTCTTGGTGGTAACATAAGAAGTATCAACTGAGAGATGATGTTTCTGCTGCCCTCAGTGGAATACCCAAGGAGATTTGGAGGCAACCAGTATGAAATGAGAGAACAGAAATCAGTCCTCTCTGCTGTGTGTGAATTGTGGTTGTTGCAAAACTAAAAGATTTGGATATTGATTGTTTTCCTTCCTGGATGTCTTGTGTTAAGCTAGATCTGGGCTGTTGTGAATGCCTGATGCTGCAGATGCTGATACAGAGATCTGTGGCGTTTAGTGACGTATTTATACTGCAGAAAGTCTTGCTTTTGTTTTGTTTGAGGATGTAGTATAAGCTGCATCTCTTTAATCCATGTTCTCATTTATTTTGCTGCTCCAGAGTGGGGTGAAGCGGAGGAAATCTCCAGTTTTTGCTTTTGCTTTTAACTGCTATAAACCCATTCTCTAGTTTTCTGGTAGCATATTCCCTGTAGCTATGTCTCAAGAGCACTGGTCAGCACAATCCTCCTGCCCTCTTCTCCCAGGGTAAACCAGACTGGACTCAGAATCCATATATAGCTCTTGGAGAGGCTTTCTGTGATGCTGGCTGGTTTCTGTCCAGGTTTGGATGTGCAAACCTCACTGGGGAGCCGGGCTATTCCCTGCGCCTGAATATGGCATTGGGGTCTGCCCAAGTCTGAAGCCATTGGCCTTATTTGCACAGAACAGGCAGCTTCTATATAAATGTTTTTATAAGGGCTATAAACCGCAGTGCTTTGGAGTGCAAGCCAAGCTCTGCACTCTGAGCTTCCCTGTGAGCATCTCATCCCGAGCTCCTTCTCCATCAGGCTTGTTGTGACAGCATGTGCAAACTGGAGGGTTGCTTGCCCCAGGACTGGGATGACAGGAGCAGGCAGAGGGGATAGAGAGTCAGGGCAAGGCTTGCCCTGCTCCTGCTGGATGCTGCCGGTATAGGAAGCAGCCCTGAAGGAGCTGGGGTGTGAAACCAGACACCTCTCCTGGAAAGTTTGTGGGTGTCTGTGTGTGTGCACATGCCCATGGCCCCCCCAAGGGAATCAGTTTGCTCAGTAAGTGACCTTCTCCCAGGTCACTGCATGCCAGGGTCACTTGGCTGCTCAGCTGCATATCAGGGATGCTTTTCCCTGCTGCTGAAAGAGCAAAGGAGAGATGCTGCTGGAGGAAGGGAGGGCTGGCATCCCCCATGGGCCGGCTGTATCTGGATCTGGTCCAGAGGAAGTGTGAGAGGAGCTGGGGAAGGGGCGAGGCTGTGCAGCAATCTGACTGGTCAGTGCAGCATTTCATGTGCCTGAGCTGGCCCCCAGGGCTGCCCGTGCCTCAGTTTCCCCAAATGTAAAGCAAATGATCTTGCAAGCCAACTCTTTGGACCAACTCACTTGCACCTCTTTTCATTGGTGCAAGAAACCACTGAGACTTGGTTGAAAAGTGTCAAGGGGGCGTGTGTAACATGTAAGCCATGAATGATGGTATAGATAGAAAGCCTAGTTGCCAAGGCTGACTTTTTCCTCATGAGGATGTAAAGCCACTGCTGGAGCAGGTCTCCCTGCAGGAGGCAGTCTGACCCATCTGTATTTAATGGGGACCACACAACACGGCAGCTGGCCCTGGGCCCGGAGATACTCTTGTAACTTAATAGCGCCCTGCAGAGTCAAACACTGCTGTAAAGGGGGTACGGATTTTAAAAGAAGTATTTAGAAGCCCGGGGCTACAGAGAAGGGTTCTGTAGACTGTTTAAAAGCTTTATGCTGCCCACCTTGGTTGTCTGTCCTTATAAATTCCCAAGGGATCATGTTCCCCCAGTGAGTGCCTGGCTTGAGGCCACAGGGGTAACAGGTGCTGTCCTCTGCTGGGGCCTCGCCTCCAGGCAGGGATGACTCAGTTCCAAAAGGTCTCTAAAATGAGTCTAAGTGATTCGGGAGCTTGTTATCTAGGGTTTCCAGCAGGACAGGCACTTGTCTTTAGGGCTCCAGATTAGATGATTTCATGTAAGATGCATAGGGGTCTTGGCCCCGCACAAGGTCGTCTCCACAGCAAGCATACCGTGTGTGATCGTGGAAAAATCAGTCTATCCATGGGGGACATCACTCAAGGCCATGTATTTCTCCTTTTTGCTAAAGCAGAATAGGGGGACAAGCCTTCCTTGGCCCAGGGATCTGTGGAGAGGGTTTGGTAGTGCTCTGAAGTGTGCTTGGAGTATGGAGGGAAGCTGGCTCTGCCTGGTGGCCCAGCACTGCTGCTGCATGCCATGTCCCCTGAGTGTGGAGGGGTTAGCTCTTGGGAGGAGCTGGAAAGTGATGTGCCCAGCATGCTAGGTGGATGTGTGGAGTGCTGGGAGCTGCTGGGACATCCATCACTCTGCCCAGCTGGCTGCTGGAGAGGTGTCAGAAGGCAACAACTTTCTGTTGCCACTGACCTGGGCTGGGTTTGAACTTCTGACCTGAAGATAAAAGCCTTTACCCTCCCTCCCTGGCTCCCATGCCCTTTTCCTCAAATTCCCCAGGCTTTCCAACCTGCGTCCAACTAGGGTTACAATGGAAAAAGATTACTTATTGTGCTACTGCCCTTCTGCATTCCGTTCCCTCTGGTACCCTCACAGTGAGACCATCTGGCTCTACCAAAAGCCTTACTGCCTCCTGCTTTCCTTCCTCATCATCTGCTTGCCACAGCTTTAGAGCTCATTCCACAGAAACTTGACAGCAGATTTGGTGTGCCAATCCTATGGCTATGGTTGGAGCTACTGGAGAGCTCTGATGGATGACATAGCTCCATGCTGCAGAGGCAACTTCCTGAAATCTGTAGAGATTTTGGCTTTCATTGGGTCCTCAGAGCCCACAGAGCTGAACAGGCTTAGGCATGAAGGTGGGAGATGTCTCCCCATGCTGCCTCTCCCTCTCCATCCTGTAGAAGGAAGAGATGAGCTGGGGAGTGAGAAAACACGGTCCATGCAAATGTGTATTATGTCTGCTGCTAATTTTGTGATTGGAAATAAAGCAACAAAGGAAGGTGGTGCAGCGTGAGGATGGTTTAACCTTGATAAAACAGTGATTTCACCAAGGATGATGTTCTCCCATCTATCTTCATCCATCAAGGCACTGCTGAAAATATGCTGATGAAGCCTGTGGATAGGAGTACAGTGAAGTTAAATGGGGCGTTGCAAAATGCTCTCTGTACCTCTGTGACAAGGTGGCGTTACTTACTGTCCAAATGTAGTGCTGGGAACAGCATGATCTGCTGCCTTTTGCTCCATGGGCTGGGGTCGTATGCAACCAGGGCTGTGTCCCCTCTGTGGAGAGTCAGAGATGGCAGTGGCACCTCAGCACATCACTTTATTTCCTCCTTTTCTTTAGTACCATGGAGAGTCAGGAGCGCAGAAGCAGTAAACAAATTCAGCTTCACTGTAAAAATGCCTTCCCCTCTCTAGCAGAGGGAGATGTTCAGTTGTGAGCAATACCAGCTGTGCAGGTAAAGCAGGCAATGGTCCTGTTGGCTTCAGTTGAACAGTAACTAGTGGGTCTGGTCTGTGGGGGAGTCGGGAAATCCCAAGGCTTTGCTGTTTGTTTGGCTACCATGCGTTTCGCCTGCACGTGCTGTGTTGGAGTAGCAGTAATTAAGCTTTATTTATATGGGGTTTCCCAGCTTGCCGGGTGGGAAGTGGTGGTACGTGGGTGCGAGTGCTGTGTGTGAACTTCTCCTCAAGTTTGGGGATTAGCAGCACGGGCCAAGTGCCAGTCTTTTTTTGGTCAGGTATCTGGGGGTGGTTTGCTGGCCGTGTGAGTGTAAATGTCAATAGGTCAGCAGTAAACTGAGCCCTGTAAGCCAAGCCACTGCTGTGGCCAGTCCCTCTGGGACTACGGCCATGCATATGGCCCTAGCACTTCCAGCTTGAGTTTCAGCAGTGGTGTCCCCATGTCTGAGATGGGCTGTGCCAATGCTGGAGTGAGGTGGTATCTCCTTGCTTTGAGAAGGAGCAAGGTGGAGCTGGCAGGAAGAGTTGCTCCATTCCTTACATGCTGCAGAGAAATAATCTAGTGCTGCTGGTGGTGTGGGCCCATCCTGACACTGGGAGGAACTGAGGATTCAGAGTCCTCTCTGAATGCAGACATGGTTTATCTCCAGTCAAATTCTTCTTTTGCAACTGGGTTTATCTTCCTAGGTTGTGCTTTCAGTGGTTAGCAGGGTGTGAGTGCTGCCTCCAGGCCTCCTTCCAGACTTGAGCTTGCAAGAAGGTAAAGCTATGTGCAATGCTTCTGCAGTCAGCAGGGCTCTGACACTGCTCCAGAGCTCTCCTCCATAAATAACCCAGACGGGTGGATGCCTCCGTACAGACCAGACGTGTAGCGAAGGCTGGAGAGCTGGCTCTGGACTTGGAGAGGGGACATGTCCATCCAGAACATCACAAGGCCGGCATAACCTGCTGTGAGAGGGCAGAAAGCCTGAGCAGAGCTGCCACCCCCGCTGAGGCAGAGACTAGAACACTGTAATTTCATGCCATCAGAGTTCCCTCCATCTTTGATCTTTTGGGCATCCTGGCTTTCCTGCTCCGTGCCAGCCTTGGACTATTCTTTGGGCTCTCAGTTGTTACTCAGGGTGCTGCTCAACTACACTGAGACCATCCTCAGCCTGACTACCTCCAGGTACAGGCAACAACACAGACACAGCAAAGACTTTCAGCTTTTAGCACACTAGGTCTTTATCCCACCAGCAAACTCACTGCTTGTTGGTAGCTCAGACTTTGTGGTGGCCTCCCTCCTCCTCCGACATCTTGTGGGACACCTTGTAAGCTGGGAATTGGCGTGATGTGCTGGTCAGCTCTAAGCTGACAGAAGACTGTTTCTTCCCCTCCTCAGCCTCTTGTGTTTCCATTCTCCTATTGCTGCTTCCACTCCTGATGCTTTAGGGAGCATTTGGGGGAAAAAATAAAATTGACAAAAGAAATGAATTATGCATAAGGAATTAATTTCCTTGATGAATAGGAACTTACTCAGTTGCCATTCGCTTTCAAGGAATGCTTGGGGGAGCCGGGGAGAGGGAGCAAAAGCAGAGGATGGAGTAGTGGCTGAGTGGCTGAGCCTGGAAGTGTTCCTGGCCTTTAAGTGGACTTTGGGAAACAGCCCTAGGTCATTTAAACCATATGATGGGTCTTGTATTCCCATCAACGTGGGGGGTTCTTTGCTGGGATGAAAATCAGGGTGGAAAAGATGCAGCAAATTGTGCAGTGCATCTGTTGGTGAGTGCCACTTTTGGTGTGGAATAGAAGGAGAAGAGGGACAGATGAGGATTTGGATATTTTAACAGATGGGGAAACTGAGTCAGGTGTGTACATATGACTTGTTCAGATTGGGTACAGTCCAACAGCCACTACAGAAGTAGTACTCAGTGCTCTTGTTTTCCATAATTTTGCTTTTTTTCCCTTGTATGCCCTTCCCTCCTCCATGCTGCTGTGTCCTGGGAGCAGAGCCAACAACTGGGAGCACTAAAAGCAGTGAAGTGAAAATGCTGTAAAAGAGCCTTCTGGAAACTTTGCCCCGCCAGAAAAACTTGCCCCCAAACCCCAGCAGAAAATTCAGATTCCTGATGGGAAGAGAGCATCTGTCAACCCAAGTGATCTGCTGGGCATCAAGCTCTTGTGCTGTGTGTTGGTGTTCATGGGAAGCATGGAGGGATGGGTCAGGTCAGTGTTTTGGATGAAAGGAAACCCTTGTGTTGCTCTTGGGCTGAGAAGTATTTCATCTTGCAGAGCATCAGGGGCATTGCAGGAAAGTCTGACCTGGCTGTTGTGGTGGCTGGATGGATTGGAGAAGTAGTGGGCAGAAAAAGGCACCAAGAGGAGCTGTGCTGGGCCCTGAGCTGGAGAGAGATCTTTCTTCTAGATCCTGAAGCTCTCCTGCCCTTTGCAACTTGCGTATTGCCCCTCAAACATTACAGCTTTGGTAGGAATGCTGTACCTGAGTACTCACAGACTTGGGATAAGGGTTTGCAAGTGAGCGAAGAAAGGTGCTGCTGGCTGCCTGCGTAATGCCAGAATCAAAGAGGCCAGTGAGTGTTGGCAGAAGCTGTGCCAGAGCCATGGATTTCTGCAGCCAGGAGCACTGTCTGTGCCTGCACACCAACCCTGTGATGCAGTGGAGCTTGCTCCTCTCCCTCTTGATTGCTGGTGTGATGAGCCTGGGGGATTTGTGCAATACTTGTCTCATCCTCCTCCCCACTTCTCTGTGCTGTTTGAAGGAGGGAGAAGTGTAGCCCAGGCATAGATGGCATCCCCAGAACCCCCACCCAGGGACCATCTGCGTGGAGTTTGGGATCATGCAGGGCAGTTGGGAGAAGGTGACTCAAGTTCCTCTTGCTGCAGAAGGGAAATGAAGGAGTGTGACTGCCTGGGGAAGGGTGTTTTGATCATGGGAAGCGTGGTTTAATTGCTGCTTTTCTTTTTCATCCCCTTCTCAGCCACCCTCCCCCTTCCCAAGCTGAGGACAGAGGGGATCTGCGGGCAGGGGGCTTTGGAAGCTGTCGCTTTGCGTTGTGCGGCTGGGGAAAGGTCTCTACCTGCCTTATTTTGTCCCTTTTGCTGTCAGTGCTGACAGTGCTCATGTTTATTTCATCCTGCGTGGCGGCTGTCTCGTTTCCCTATCCTCCGATGTCATTAGCGTGCTGAGAGCGGGCCCTGCAGTGCTCAGCCTAATGAATTCCACTGTGGCTCCTCTCTCCCCACCTCGTTACCAAAGCTCAAGGTGTCAAATTAAACCTGGCCAGGGAAAGGAGAGAGAACAAGGCGCAAATGGAGGAGGAAAGGGGGAGGGTGTGTGTCGTAGGGGTTCCTTTGATTCCAGGGTTTCCCCTTTTTCCAGCTATTTTATCTTTCAGGCTGCCTTCCTTGCAGCTGGGGTTTCTCTTAGAGGCTGGATGTATCATCACACTAGAGGTGGTGACTTTGTCCTTGGTCCTGAGTCCTCTTCTGTCGGGGTGGGAGGAGGAATGGTCTCCTCTGCAGGGTACATCTTGGCTTTGAGCGACCTGGTCTAGTGGAACATGTCCCTGCTCGTGGCAGAGGTTTTGGAACAAAATGATCTTAAAGGTCCCTTCCAACCAAAACCATTCTATGCTTCCTCAGCCCCTGCTCTGTCTTGTCCACACAGGAGAAAGCAGCGAGTGTCAGAGTGCTGTTTCAAAAACCAAGCAGCTGTTTCTCAGCTCCTGCTTCACCTCCTGGGTTGTGCCCACAAGCTGGGTTGAGTTTTGCAAGTGGTTTTAAATGAAAGCTGCCATCCCCTATCTCTGAGAGCTGGTGAATTTGAAGTGTGCTGCTGTTTGCCTTGAGAGTAGGGGTACTAAAAGCCACACTGGCAGTCTCCCATCAGCTCTGAGGCCATGCTCTGCTGGGCCGTGTTTCACTTTTCTTTAGTATTACTCATCCCTGGTTTGCCCAGCTCCTGGCACAGAAAGCTTGGGGATTCCCTGCTCTCCTTAGCCAGGAAGTCCAGCCTTTCAGGGGTGGCTGGACTGTAGAGGACACCTGGAGTGATGTCAGCCTGTCCCCAGCACACCCTCCCAAGCCATCCATCTTGGCTCTCATTGATTTAAAATAGTTTTGTAATATAATTATCTCCTTGTGGATGGACTTTTTCATTATCTCGGCTGCTTCAGCTGTGGGGAGCATATTAATACGGGTTTAGTGCCATGGTGGAGTATGTGTCAGCAGGGGGCAGGGAGGGTCAGCCCTCTCCACCGTGACTGTTCCTGGTGTCCCCCTGAATTGGGGTGACCACAGGCTGTGCTGAGTGTGGTATCTCCTGGGGACAGAGAAGCAGAGCAGTAGGGGGACAGGGCCTTTCTAGGATGTTGGGAAGCTGGGGCCCTTTTGCAACCCAGGTTTGGCATCTCAAGGCCACTGGTGGATGCTGCTGGGAAGATTTGTCTTGGAAAGCAGCAGCTTGGGTGACAGAGTGGCCCTGGGGTCCCTCCATTGACCTCCTGTCCTGGTGCCCTTGCTGGGTATGAAGCTGTAATAGTCTGTGGCATTTGTTTTTGCTTTGCCTTGTTTGCTGAAAGGGGGAGCACATGGTGAGAGGGGACAACAGGTTTGTCCCTCTGCTTGGGGAACCTGGATCTTGGTCCCACTGCCTGGGGAACAGAGGAGGGGCCCCAGACCTGCTCCACTGCCTACAGCAGCAAATTTTGTGTGAAAGAAATGAAAGGAAGAAGGCTCACAGTGGGGAGAAGGCAGAAGTGCTTGTCTCTTTGTCCTCACAGCTTACTGGACACATGGGACTGTTTGAACTGATGGGTTCAAGACCCATGGCCTGGAGCTGTAGCTTGCGACAGTGGTTTTTAACCCTGGGCTGGTGTCCAGGATGCAGCTGGGTGAGGACCAGGTGAGGAGCAATTTCATGTGCAATTGGAACTGCAAAGGGAGAGTGGAGGGAGGCACAATTTAATCACCTTGGCTGGCCCTGGGCCAAGACCACCAAGATTCAAACACCTCTCCATCACAGGAGATGCTGGGGGAGTATTAATTGGCATAATTTGTCAACCGTTTGGTGCTTCTTGGTGTGTTGTCCTCACAATGCTCCAGACTGGGGCATTGGTTTGGGGAGCTTTGAGGCTGTTTTGGAAAGCAGGTGAAAGCCAGAGGCCTGAGCAGCTCCTGTGGCCACCACATAGTGCTTGGGGGTGAATGGAAGGTTCTCCAAAGCTGCCTGCCTGCCTGCTGATAAGGAAGGCATTCTGGGATGGATTGGTCTGTGTCTCCTGGTGCACTGGGCGCTTCTTCAGCAGGTTGGTGCAGGAGCTTTATGGATCTTTCAAGGCCAGCTCAGACTCTCTGTGTGCCTGCTTCTTGAGAAGGATTTGGACCAAGGATGCTGTGGAGGCTGGACAAGCCCCTCCGGCAGCACCTGGCTTGCCAGCTGCCATGTTTAGTTAACGTGGGCCTTGGCGTGCTTCCTGGGCTGGTATGACACTGAAGGTCTGAAGAGGAGTTAAGTGATGGGAAAACTTGCAGAAGGGGCAGTCTGAGATAAAGGAGAAATGTTTTCACTGCACTGTCCTGAGAAAAGCCAAGAGAAAATAAAAGCACACACTCTGTCTGGTACACCTCTCTGGTTAAAGCCTCAGCCACAGATACAATGAATGTACCCCCTTTTACTGTGCAGCCAAAAGGGGTAAGTATACCCTAAACTGGACTCATCCTCAATATCATCCTGGTATGTGGAGGTAGTGCTGCTTTTCCTGGCCATGGGAGGCATTGAAATGCAGCCAAGTCGTCTTGATTTGAGTAGTTCATATCATGTCCTCTCAGCTGGCTGGCTGGTAATGGTGTGACTGTCTCCTCCTCCTCTGAAGACCCGGGAGAGCAAAGGCTCGTGTGGTCTGAACAACATCATTTTCTAGGAAGGCGTGAAGGTATTGCATAGCAAGTACCTGTGTGACGTGGGTATCTTGGGGTGGCTGTGCTGGGCCCAGCTGAAGGTGGACCCAGCTGTGCCAAAGCCTGGTGGCAGCTGCTGGGGTAAGGACCAAAAAAAGGCAGAGCCAGAGCGAAGTACCCTTTTGCTGGTGTCCCCCCCAAATCCCAGCTGCGAGCAGCAATATATTTGGTGATGCTCAGCTCAAATTCCCTCACCCAGCGGGGTGCCTTTTGCTCTGTGTGTGAAGCTTCTTGTGTGGCTGGAGACAGGTCCCTGTGCACCATGCCTCAGTTTCCCCATCTGGGCAGTGGGTTTGGTATGGGTTTGCTTCTCCTTTGGACTGCAGTGGAGACAAGTTCAGTCAATCACTTCAAAGTCCTCTGATGAAAAGCACTGGAGAAGGACAGAGGTTTATTAATTGTTGAGAAC
This sequence comes from Rhipidura dahli, assembly GCA_013399225.1. Lineage (NCBI taxonomy): Eukaryota > Metazoa > Chordata > Aves > Passeriformes > Rhipiduridae > Rhipidura > Rhipidura dahli. The sequence goes on from VXAC01001407.1 coordinate 320,696, forward strand.
TATCTGTCAGTGCCACGTGAGGAACTGCTGACTGAATTTCTGCTGTCTGCTCTTCCTAGGAGAAGGTAGTGACAGTAATGAGACAACAAGAGTGGGGCTGTTGTTCTCTTGGAAATCACTCCTGAAGGCTGAAAACCTCCAGGTTTCTGGAAGCAGTATGTCCAGGTTGTGAAGAGAGACATGGCTCTGTCCTGGCACATCACTGTGAAGATTTGGCCAGCATTTCCTTTCAGGTGCCAGTGAAGCCATGAAGACGCAGGCACTGTTTGGCTGCTGGTGGCCTTCCTCTTTTGGGATGGAGCTGCTGCCTGGGTTTTGGGTGCTTGACATTCATGTTGACACCAGCCAATGGGAGACTTAGACACAGGTCTGTTGGCAATAACAGGGAGTTGTCACTGTGTGTGCAGAACTGATGGCTCTTTGGAGGGGTGGATTTGTGCCTGACTCAGTGACCTGATAAGCCTCTCCAGGGTATGGAAACACAGCTTTCTCTGCAGCTATGAGACCTGTGCTGGAGCAGTGATGAACCTCTTGGCTGTCTCACACGCTGGTTGGATTCACGTGTGTTTCAGAGTCTGCAGGGCTGCTGGACGGGCAGTTGGGGTGGGGGCTGCAGGTGCTGTGTCCATGTGGGTGATAGTGCCCAAAGACCCTGTCCCTTACACCGTGGGGAAGGAGGCACAGACTCCTCTTGGAGAGCTATGGAGGAGATTACTGGGGAACAGAAAGCCTTCTTCCCTCAAGCCAGCTCATCATCACCTCTGTGCGTTCACCCTATTGAAAGGCTATAGCATTGGCTTGACTTGCAGGGTCTGACCTTTCTGATGGGGTGGATTGTCTTCCTCAGCCAAGAGGGAATTCGGAGCTGGGAACTTAAATGTTGCAGATGATGTATCCCATAGTTTGGAAGCAGGGAGATCTCCATGCTCAGAAGTTGAGGCAGAAAGGTAAGAGCAGAAATATACCCTGGTGACAGATCTTCGTGGGACAGCACAGCCCCTGACAGTGGAGGCCTTGGAGAACTGGCTGACCTCAAACATTGTGTGTGGGTGAGCGCTGATGCTGTGATCAGAGTCTGGACTGTCCCCCTGGCTCTGCTGAAGCACCAACTTCCTCCCTGGTTGTGCCAATGTGCATTCCCATCCACCCACTCCAGCCAGGCTCAAGGGCGCTCTTCTGCTGCAGATTGGGATTTTCCAAACTTGTCTCCTCCTTGAGATCAGTCTCCTTTCCCCACCCCTGTCCCGTGCTCTCGCACCCCTGCCATGACATGGAACATCTTTCTCATGGATGAATTTGGCAGTGCCAGGCCCAGCTTTCTTGCCAGTGTGGCAAGAGACATGGTTTTCAGCTTGTTAGACTGAAAGAATGTGCCGTTTTAATTAATGATATGTAAATATCCTTGAATGGGCCGCATTTGCATATTAAGAGAGATTTGCGGAATCTGTGGAGTAATATATTTTAATTAAGGATTAATTAAAAATAATGGGAATTTCATTTCGCCTGGCAGAATCCGTTTAGATCTTCGCACATGTCTGCTCGGGAGCCCAGTCGGAGCGCGCTGCCGGTGCTGCGGTCCACAGCTGGGGCCGGCTGCCGGTGCTGTGCTGCTCCTCGCCAGGCCCTGGCACCACTGGCAGAGCCGATGGCCGGTCTCCTTGGCCGCACAGCCGGGCTGCAGCTTTTCGGGCTGTTTTTTGATATTCTTTATGGCAAAATAAGCAAATGGCTGTGAGACACGGAACACTAGTTGTGTTGGCAATTATGTTAATAGCATGCTATTAGGCTATGATTCTATATGAGCAATTGGGGAGAAGAAATGCCTTACTGAGAGAGAATGATACAACAGACGTCTGTCTTATTGATATAGCTCCAAAGGAGCTTTCTGCGTAATTACACTCAGCTACTTTTTGGAGGTAGGAGAGAGGCTGTGGCCACAGGGTGGAGGGGAGAGTGGCCCCCTGCATGTGCCTTCATCTGAGGTAGAGATGTATTGGGATACCCTAATGAAGCTTCCAGGAGGGATTTGTAACCCAACTGCAATGGGCTGGGTTTCCAAGTGTCCAGTGGGCTGCTTGGCATTTTTCTCTGGATGGTCTTGCAGAAAGGATTTGTCCTGCATCAATGGCCGAAGGGTCACTGGAGAGCTCTGGGGACCTTGGCTGGACCCTGCGGCTTGGTTGCTTGAACCATAGTGATGGAAAGGATCAATGGGAAACCTTGTGACCTCTTTGGGAAAGTTGGTCACCAAGCCAGGCAGACAGACAGGTGGCTCTGGTGGGGCTGGCAAGGAGTGGGGTGGCTGTTGAGGGCTTGAGGTGGGTGGGGAGAGCAGGGAAAGGCAGAGTGCTGCTCCCTCCATCCTGCCTGCCTTTTCCCGGCGCTAAGCCAGCTGCAGCATATCAAATGCAAATGGAGAAAATGCAGTTTGTGGTAAGTGTCCGCTAATAAATAACCTCCGAGTCTTCTCCCTATCAGGCGGTGACATCCTGCATTTCTCTTCCCCGCTGCACCAGCCCAAGACATTTAATGATGTGGTGCTACTTACGGGATGTGCCACCCATGCTAAATATCTCCAGCCTTCACAAAATGGTGGGCAGAGAGCCCAGCCCAGCCCTGCGCTGCTCCCCCGCAGCCCTGGGCACAAAGGTCAGTGGTGGTGGCCCAGCAGCCCCCTCCCGTCCCCGGCACTGCTGTGGACCCCTCCACTGCGCTCGCCTGGGGTCGCTGGAGGATTTCATTAACTGCATGAAGTAAAAAATAATCAATTTCAGATGTTCCCAGTGTTTGTGGTAATGGTCTCTCTAACCATTCTGATTAGCCAAGTGAAATGGAATTTTTCTTTTAAATTACAGCGCGTTGACATTAAATATAGGGAAACTTTGTGTGTGCAGGGGGAGGGGACAGGCTTTCTGCATTCATCCCTGTCCTTCTCCCCATTCCATCACTCCCCTTATCTTTCCATCACCCCCTCCCCAATCACGCTGAAATGTCCAGTGACTTCTTTCTGCTGCCCACCAGACTGGACTGTTTTTCTACACTGGGCTTTGTGAAATGTTTTCTGGCATTTCAAGACTGGTGGGAGTGCATTTTCCCCTTCTTTAGACAGTTATTTTTATAATTTTTTTAATATCTTCCACAATGCTTTTGGGCTGGGGCCAGTGCCACCACCAGGCTGGGCTCTGTCCCTCTGTCCTCCTGGTTTCTTCCCTCTGTCCTTTGGGCTGCACGTGCAGTGTTGCCACTCTCCCTTTTTGCTTTCCATTTTCCATTTGGATCCTGGGCAGTGCAGTCCAGAGTGAAATAGGGAGAGCCCTGGCTGTGTGCCTTGGGGATGATGCTGGGCTCCTTCTTCCTCCCCTCCCCTCCCTGCACCCCTTCTCTTAGCCTGAATTTTTCAGACTCCGACCAAGCCTGCAGCAGCCCTTCCGTTATTAATTCTATTTTTTTAAATTTATTTTTTGTGCCTTTTGCCCCCACCTTCCTCTACTAGCCCTGTGGCCGGCAGTGGGTGGATACTGGTGTGGCAGGCCTTTGGACTTCTCCGTTTGATAAGCTGTCATCTCCCAGCCTCGCACAGGGGTTTGATCAGAGCGCTCTCTTGACCCCGTGGAAGACATTAAACACCCTCCCAGACCCTTTTCTCTGTCTCCATCTCTGAACCTTTCACTCTCCTTTAATGAGAATTTCTCCTAATTATTTCAGTGGCTGCAGCACAGGGACTGCAGTGTAGTTAGATCTTGATACAGGGACGTGACTGTTATGCTGATAAAGGCAAAAGATCAATAATTTAGGCCCTAGCGTTAATGGCAGAGCTGAGAGCTTAAGTGTCTGCATTCAGGTTTAGTCCTGAAGGTTCCTGGAGTATTAATGATTTCCAGAGGAATTTCCCCCCCTTCCCCTTTCCATGTGCTGCCATTGCTTTTTTCCTAGTCCTGTCTGTCTTTAAACCCATTTTCTCCTCATATTTTTATTTTATTTTTGGTTTTTTTTTCTTCATTGTTTCCCTGCTCTGCAGTCATTCTGCTTTACTTTCGGGTTGCCCCTTTCATAGTTTATCTGGGAACATGGCAGTGTGTTAGGAAAACAAGGGAGGGAGGGGAACCTGGATCAGGAAGAAGCATTGGAGGGGAGTAAAAAATTTTCCATTTCTTTCTGTTTTGCTCTGGAGACTGCAGAATGGGTTGGATTGCCTGCTGAAGGTCTCCATCTGTGATGGAGATGGTGGTGCAGGTGGGGTCAGCCCTCTCTGGGGCAGTGCCCTGCTCACCCACACCATGCCCATGAATGCAGGTGGAGGAAGGGAAGACTCACCTGAGTGTGAAACCTTGCTGTGCTCTCTTTTCCCTGTTTCCATACACACCTGCCAAGCCCTCAGCACAGCCCCTCTCCCTTTCCTCTGCATCCTCACAGACCCATTTTTGCTGCAGAAATTGAGGTGGGCTTGAAGGGGGCTGCTGGGGGAGGGGAGGGGGCATGTGCTGTGTGTCCTCTGCAGAGCTTTTTTCCTGCCCTTGTCCTTTGGAGAAGGTCCTAGTATCGCTTGGTGCAGTGATGCTGGGCTGATTTGGGGTGGGGATAGGGGTGCATATGTATCTGCTGGAAATCCCAGTGTTCTATGCTTTTTTCTCCCAGCATTGCAGTCCATCTGCCATCTTGCTTGATGGATTTTCTTCCCCAGGCCAGCATGTCTGAGCAGATCCAGGGCTGACTGGAAGTGTTTGGAGGCCCAGGGTGAAAAGGGAAGTTTGAGAGAAGAGAGAGGGGTAAGAAACACTAACAAGTTTTCTAGTGGTTCATAAACACTTTGTTCAGTTTCTTTTTTTTTTCCCCTCAAGCCTGTTAGTACTTGCAAATTCAGGAAATACTAGTTGAATTGAAGAAAGATGACAAATAATGAAGGGAAATGGGAGGATAAAGACTGTAACTTAGCCATGAGGAGCCCTGGCTGGGAAACACTACTACATGCATTAGTTGGTTAGTAGGAATTTTGCCTGGGTTATCTCCATCCTGATTAGGAAAGTAAGGCTAGGGGTGTATGGATGTTGTGGCTTTTTGGTCTGTTTGGCACCCTGGGGTGTCCTTTGCTGCAAAGGAAATGGGAAGGATTTATTGAGAGTTGCAGAACATCCCTCTTCTGCAGTTCTCCTGAGGACCCCTTCCCCTTGCCAGTCCTCCACTGCCATCCATGGTCCAAGATCTGAGCAGGAAGTGACAGAGCTTCCTCTGTTCTAGTAGTGTCAAGAAGCATCTTGTATGTCCTGAGTGCCACAAACCAGACTCCACAGAGGAGTTGGAAATACTGAATTGTGCTTTCTGAGGATGTCTCTTGATGCTGAGGCCTGCTCTTTCCTAAGCACTGCTCTTGTGCTTTCTTTTCTGATACCGTATACTGTGATTCTCACGGAGCTTTGAGGGGGAAACGAAGTCCAAAAATGCAAGTACTGCACTGAAGTGCAAGCTGGCAGTGCTGCCAGTGGCAGTGAGTTCTTCCTTCCACCTGCATAGCTGGTATCTGCTCTGGTTTGTTCCCCTTCTCTTTGCTGGCAGCTGAAGGGTCACGCTGGCATCCTGGGCATGCAGTGCTCCTTTGCATACCCACGGACAGGCAGAGCAGGCTGGGCCTTGGTAAACACTCCTGGAGCTCCGCGGTCCAGCTGGCTCCTCCTTGCTGGCTTGCCTTGGCAGGGCAAGCCAGAGTATAAATTAGTTTCAACTTACTGGAGTCACTGAAGTATAGAAATACAGCTGGGGACATGCGGGGAAAACATCTGGGCAGTGTGAAAGGGCTTGTTGGCTTTTATGGGATGGCATTAGTTGGGGCTGGGAGTGAGCAGCCTCAACAGCAGATTTTTTCCAAAGAACAAAATGTGTGCATATATCTGTCGATGCACACCCATAATTACATGTATAGGAATACTGAAGTGGAGTGATGGGAGTATGAGCTGTTGGCCTTGTGTATAAGAAGCTGTGTTGTAGAGGTGTTCAAGGAGTAAAGCAATGTCATGCAGTGTAGGGGACCACGTGTTACATTTCATTATGGAGGGTAAGGGACGATATGTCCTCATCCCAAATACTTCCTTTGATAACTGAAAAAAGGGAGACTGACCTCGTTGGGAATGTGGCCATGTGGGACCGAGGGCTAGTTCCCTAGTGTCACAGGTGGTCATCTCCTTATTGATGATGAGCTGTTATCCAGGCAAGAAACCTCAGCCCCATCTTCAGTGTCACTTTGTTTTTCCTCCTTGCTTTTCCTAGCAAGTCTCCATTCTCCTGAGCAGGAGGTTCAACAGCCACCTGATGTTCCTGTTTGAGTGTTTCCTGGTTATGTGTTTACACCTGGATGTTAGGTAGCCAAATTCAGTTGACTTCAGTAGAACCTTCCTTGTCTCAGGCTGCCCAGGATATGTGTTGGATTAGCCAGGCTTGGTTAGGAGGTTGATTTCTGGGTGCTCTGGCCTTATGTTGAGTATTTGCAGAGCTTGTCTCTTTGACAAGCTTTGGAGAGAGTACTTTTAGGGACAAATATGAGTAGCTGTAGGTTTTTTGAGCCACCAAACTGGTGGTGAAATAGGGGAGAATTCCCCAAAGCTCTGCTGATATTTGTGGTGGGTAGCCTTGGGGAGCAGGTATTTGTATCAGAAACATTAATAGAGAGGCTGAATTGAATAGTGCATGCTGTCGGGGGAGCAGTAAAAGTCATTTACAAAAGAAGCCAAGAGAAGATCAGTAGAAATGCACACAAACCCTAAAAATCCCAATGTGATGCCTGAATAATTGCCCATTTGTCTGGGGAAGGAGATTAATCCAGCCAGGGTTCAGTTTAACAGGATTATTGAATCGGGTGGGAGAGAAGCAGAGGGAAAAAGGCTCTGGGATTTTTCTATATGACTTCAGACCGTGGATCTTTCTTTTCCAATGGCCCCAGCAGGATGGGGAAGTAAGAGGAGCTGGGGTGGCTTTGCTAGATGTCAGTGGGTGAGCTCTTGTGAGACAGTTGGGATCATGGAGGTCTGGCCTGGCCATTCCCTCCATGCTGCCTCGCTGGGCTGTTTGGAGCTCTTTAGGGTGCCTGATGGAAAGTGTTCCTTGTGAGGAGCTGAAATTGGCAATTCAGCAGGTTTTAACCCTGCCATAAAAAAATATATATTTTACCCAACCGATAGCATGAAGTCCAGCTGTGTCACCATGGGGGCTGCCATCAGGTCATTTGTGTCCATTGCAATGCTACTGGAAATGTCTGTCTTAGGAGAAGTCAGGACAGAGAAATGGGGGGAATTTTTGGGAGGGACACAGACCTTCATCAGCCTCTGATGAAGGGTATGGGAGGAACTTCTGATGGGGCTGTATTAGCCATTCAGTCACCAAGGGACCATCCTGCCTCCTGAACCACCCGGTATTGAAGAAAACCCTTTCATTGGGATCAGGTTCTAAAAGGTGTTTAGGAGCATGATGTTTTTTGTCCGTCAGTGCTTAGCTGCCATTGACCCTGATAATGGCTACTCTCCTGTCATAGGCTCCTTTCTAGGCATTAATATGTTCTCTTCTTAAAGCAGCTTTTTGCCCTTAAAAACAGAGAGTTGCATGGATGAGAAGGGGCCAGTGCTGCTACCTCTACAATGTTCCCACAAAAAGCAGATCACACAAAAAAAAGCAAAAGGAGAAGTATTCTTGTGTCACTGCCTGCATGTATGTATGTGTGTGTGTCTCTATGTCTCTTGTGCACGCTTCATATTAAACTACTGCAATTGCTCTACAGTGTTCCCAGAGAGCTGTTGATGTGCATCAGATGCTGAAGCTTCTTTTAAGCCTATCTTATGTGTAGGATATCTGGCATACTTGGTGATCAGAAAAAGAAGCTGGAGGATAAAAATGGGAGGAAAAACAAAGGGGCAGCTCTGGCTGTCTGGTATGCAGTATCTTCCTCCCAGCCCTCCCCTGTCTTGGCTGTTGTGGTGAATATCTATTTGTTAGTCTTTTGATGGGATCTCTCTTTTTTGGAAGAGGGAGAACTGTGCTGGAGCTCCCATCTTCCTTTTGGGTGGTAGTGGATGTGTTCAAGGGCAGGTGGGATAAGCAAGTTCCATGGCATTCACATAAACAACACCTCACTTTCATAAAGGCATCATTTCCCTATTTTCGTGTTTCCGTGCATCTTAATCCACAGCTTATTTTTAAAAAGCCTTTCTGCAAGCAGCATCACCTCTTACGTACATGTGAGAGGAATAACTCAGTGTTGCCTTCCAACCACTCTTTCTTCAGCCTGTCCTGCTCTCCTGTGCTGTGCAGCAGAGCTCTGTATCCTTTTCCAGGCCATGCTTGCTTCTTATTTTCCTGTTCCCAGATGCTCCCACTCCCCATGCCCACCTTACTCCCTCCACTGCTCTGTTCCTGCCAGCTCAATTTATTCAGCCATGCCTGCAAGGAGCTGAAAGGGCTGAGGATGGAGAGAAAACACAGCCATCTGCATCCATACCTGAATTTCCCTGAGAAACACTGTGGACATTTTCTCACAGTATAGCCTGTGTATCTCCAGAACCTCACTGAGGCCACAAGTCTGACCAAATGCTTGAAGCTGGGACCTGGCTGATGTCTTCCCCCAGAACAGTGGTTGTTTTGGAAGGAGGTACGTGTGGCAGAGCCTCACCAGCACATCTGGTCCCGTCCCTGTAAGGCAAGCTCTGTGGACTGGGTGGTTACAGTCTGGCTTTTGGTATTGTGCTGAGGATCCTGTCTTTAAGATGGGGATACAGAGGTGGAAGGCTGAGGAGTCATGGAAGATCTAGGAGTCTTCCAGCTCAAATATTGTCCTTCCATCTCTGGCACATCCCATGGTTCACTGTAGCTACTAATACTCCTCAGAGCCTGTTCCTGAGGAACGGTGGTCCCCTGCATAGACTGGGTGCTTTCCTTCATGGTTCTGTGGGATGGCTGAAGGCTGCACCCCAAGGCAAGAGCTGCCTCTTTCCTAATGTCTGGTTCTTCTTAAGTCATTTAAATAGCAAATTAACTTCATCACGCTCTGCAGAAGAGTGAGCTTGGGGCTCTGCTTGTCCATTATTTTTCCCCATGATGTGCTGAGCCAGGGATGAATGATTGGGAATCAACAAGGTGTTTAAACACCAGAATTGAAATTAATGTCCCCTCATTGCTGGTGAGGTTGCCAATACATTACAGCAAGCACCTTCCCAAAGTGAAATGAATGTTTGTTTATCCTCATGAAATATACATCAAAACATGTTAGTGGGAGAGGCTGCTAACGAGAACCGGACAGCTCTGCCTTAATTCCCATCTGGGAGCAGGCACTGCTCCTCTCTTTTCCTTTCTTCTCTGGGCCTTAGTTTTGAAGCCTAACCCCTCTGCAGCTGTGTATCCAAAAGCATTAATATGGCTGTAATGAAAACTCCAGTTGATCTGTCCAAAGATATTGATGAGTAGTCCTCAATCGTATTAATCTTCTCATTGGGGGAGGAAATGAAGTCAGTGAGTGAGGCCATCAGATGCTGCTGGAAGAGGAAGGTGAACCAGGAGCAGGAACAGCTATGGCCAGTCTAGCTCTGCCTCCAGGGCTGCAACATCTCCTGGTTCTGCCTGGGTTTTTTTGGTATTTTTTGGTTCTCTTAGAAGCTCAAAATGAAGCGACTGCCCCTTGGCTGGACTGCATGACACAATTCCAGGCCGGTATTTAACATTCAAATCATTAAATTTCTGCCAATAAATCCATTACTGTTAATTATATTGGAGGGGCTAATGATCTGTCAACAATATTCCACCATTGATTCCCATTTGCGTCGAATGGCCACCACACCTCCAGTCCCTGCCGGTGCACATTTTGGGGGGCTCTTCCCTCCTTTGCAGCTTTCTCAGCAGCACGGTGCTCCTGCCATCCCCCTCTCCCCGAGCGCAGGCTGCTCCTCGAGAGGAACACACTACACTTCTTTATGGCTTATGGCAAACTGCCTTGATTACTTCTACTGTTGTACCCATTATGTGAATTAAATATGTATTCAGTTGCATGCTGCTTGCGTTGTTATTGCAGGGTGACATATGGTAGTGACTCAATTAGAATGAAACTAGCATTAGATAACCCTTCTGATTACATGCATCCCAGCCCTCTCCGCAGCCTGGCTGCTGCTGCCACTGCCACTGCCTTGCCTGATCTCCCGTTAGCGCCAGGCTGTGCATCCCATTAGCCATTATCAGATCCAGTGGTGGGCATTAGGCTGGAGCACAGCAGGAAGCGGCTGTGCAGGATGAGGCTGTGGCCCGTGGGTGCTGTTGTGTTGCCTGCAGGAGGAGGGATGCTGGCACCGATGCTCACAGTGATGCTCACGACAGTGCAGTGATGCACTGTTTGCATGCTGGGCTTTCCCCGTCACTTTCCATCCCAAACCTCTTTACCTTTCCTAGGCAGCAGTGCCTGGATGTTTCAGAACCCAGAAATTCCGAAGCACAGGGACCATTCGCCAAGTCCCAGCCAGGCGTGCTTTGATGGGAAGCAGTGCAAGCACCCATTGGCACCAGGATGAAGCTCCTAGTGTTTGAAGTTGTCCTCAAAGCAGCAGCAAAAAGCATCTAAGTTTGGTTTGGTATACATGGCTGCTCATGGCTGCTAAACGGTGCCAAGCTTTCTGTAAAGGAAAGGGATCAGGTAGTCAGTGGTGGTGTTTTCCTGCCTTCTTTCTCTCTGTGAGAGTGCCTGGTGAGAACGTCTTGACAGGAGCTGGGTGTTTGGGGCTTTCAGCCGGGCAGCGGTGGGTGGCTTTGGCACTGCTGCCCTCTGGTGCCATGCTGGCTGCTCCCCGGGGAGCCCTGGTGGGCCTGGAGGGATGCCTTCATTGGAACTAGAGCATTTTCTGCTTCCTCAGTTTCCTTCTGTCCTGCAAAAAATAGCCCAAATCTTAGATTTTTTTGAAGCTAGGAAGGCCAGGTTTCCCTGCACGCTGCTTCCGTAATTTCTGTCCATTGGAGGGCTCTGCTGCAAGCACAGCAGAAGATGCTGTTGGTCCTGCAGGCAATTCTCCTGCCTTGAATTTTGGTAACCAAAACCTGTTCAGTTTGGCTATTCCACACAACAGCCAAACTTGCTGTGTCTATCCACAGGGCGTTGGGTCTCCCCAGAGCTTGGGGAGTGAATAAAGCAAGTTGTGAGCCCTCCCTCCGGCTCCAAACCCACTGATTGTGCTTTATAGCTCTGTGAATTGTTTGTCAGCAAATCCTGATGCAAAAGTAAATAGAAAATGGATTAATTATATAAGTATGAGTGGGTTTCAGAAACAAATCTCAGCCTGGGGGCTGTTTGCAAACGTTTCTCTCCAGGGGTTGCTCTCTGGTTAGTCCCAGCGCCCAGTTTCCCCTCTCGTGTTGGGCAAAGGAAGGGCCTTGTTTTCTTTATAAAGCAAATAATGGCAGCAATCAACAAGCAAATAACATATTTCCCAGTGACAGGACTGAGCTAAATACAAATTTTATTCGGGTGCATATATAGCTATTGAGAGGGATGTTTATGAATGGGAAATAATACAGCTTGACAAAAAACCCCAAACATTTGTACTTTTTTCCACATCACAGCCTGGAGTTTGGTTTGCACCTTTCATTGTGCCTTCATTCTTTGCATTTCTCGTGCATGATCCCTGTGAGCCTGTGTGGGGGTGTGTGTACACAGGGGCTGCCACACGCATTATGCTGTCAGACCACTGCGGGAAGCTTCATTCTTGCTTTTGCCAAGTGGGAAGTTTCTTTTCGGAGCAGCATAAAGGCCTTTCCCAGTGGAGAACCAGGAATCTGTGGTAAGGTGGTTGCTTCTGGAACCCTAATCCTTTAGCTCATTCCAAACAGTAGCTCAAATCCCATTAGCATCCTTCCAGGCTCAGGTTTTTTTGAGCAGCTCTGGCTTTGCAGCATAGCACAGCTTGTGGTGCAGAGGACAGGCAGGGTCTGGCCAGTGAACCTGAACGGTGGTGGGTGCTGCATGATCCCCCCCAGCTCTGGGGGAATCGTGGAGAGTGTGCTCATATGCAAACATCATTTCTGTTGGAGCTTTTCAAATTTTGGTTACTTGGCAGAGCTTGGTGCTGGTGTTGCTCTGGGGTCCTGAGGTGATGCTCTGCCTTACCAGGAGTCAGAGCACAGGGTTCGGTTTGCAAACCCAAAGCCTTTCTGATTGGTGGGTGTGCCCAAAGCAGAGTTGGCAGGGGGAGCTGGGGGTGGTGTGGGGCTCTTGGAGCAGGATCCATCCCTTTATTGCTTGCCTTGCTGTCGCTTGGGTTGCTTTGGGCTACAAAACAGTCAGCTCATATAAATGACTGACAGCAGCCAGCGTCAGCCCTTGGCAGGTATGTAAACAAAAGAGGCAATGGTTTTCTGCTTGCTCTTTTTCTTTTTTCCTTTTCTTTTCCTTTGTTTTTTTTTCTTTTTAAAATTTTTTTTTGTTTACTTGAAGGCGATGTGGGGTGATGTCACCCTGTGCACATCCCCATTTGGGCTGGTGAGGGCCTTGCCTGGTGTCAAGTTGCAGGGTATCATCTTGATTTTAAAGCTGCTTTACACAAAGGAGTTGGAGAAGCAGATATCTGGGGGGCTGCAGGGTTGGTTACCTGCCCCCCATGTTTTCTGAGCCCTCCAAACCTCCCTCTCCTCTGAGCATCCCCTCCTCATCCTTCGACTTCTGGCAGATGCATCCCTGCTGGTTTCTGTAAGCAGCCTGGTGAGGACTGCTCCCAGGTCTGCAGGCTGTCAAGGGCTGTGTCTCTCTCAAATTGATTGGAAAAGTTCTTGTGCATGTAATTATTTTTAAATTATTTTTTCCCAGTGAAGAAGACCACCTGAGCAGATCTTTGTTTGTCAGGCCTGCACGGCTCATGCAGAAGAGGGGTGAGCTTGCAAATAGGGACTTAAAATGAACACCAGTGCAGTCCTATCAAGGAAATGAAAAATACTGGAAAAAGTGCATTTTTTTTTCTGCTGGACTTCTGCTTTCTGAAGTGCTAGGCAGTTTCTTAAGGTGGCGTTTATTATTTTTGGTTTTGTTGTTATAAGCTGGCAATGCTTACTTGGTTGGGTTCCCCCTTGCCCTCCCTACTGCTGGGTGCTGGGGCCACCTGTGAAGCTGCAGAAGGGAGCCGGCAAACCCCAGCTTGGCAGCCATGTGCCTGATTTCAACTCCAGGGATTTCACAGGAGTGAAAGTAGACAAAAAACACCATGAGGCGTCTAAGCTATGAGCTGGAGTGGATTATCTAAGTGGATTAGGGATTCCTGACCAAGGACTGGTATGGAGCAGATGGGGTTTTGCCTGCTGCTGCTGTGGGGCTTTGGTGGCCAATGGTAGGTTGAATCCTCCATCTCCTATATCTGCAGCCCCTCTCCCCCTCGCTGCCCAGCTTCCACTCCCCCAGATAGCTTCTGTGAGTGCTGCCCAGCCCATTCTGGCCCTTGGGTGTGGGTAGATGCCTGCACTCACTCACCTTCAGGTGGCATTGAAGGGAAGCTGGGGTATGGTCCCCTGTCCTCCCTTTCTGAAGCCATTGCGTCCCCAAGGAGTATGGGCACATGATAGGGGCAGCAGACTCCCTGTTCCTTTGCATCAGAAGCACTGTGCTCATCTCTGAGGGTCTCCCAACCCTTCGTTTAGGTGGGAAGAAAACTCAGGCCTGTGTCTCTCCACATGTAACATGCCTGCCCTTTTTTCCCGTTTTACTCTCACTCTCCTATGTTTTTGCTTCCTCAAAAAAAAAAAAAAAACAAAACAAAACAAAAATCCACCACAAAAAAACCAACCCAGCATAAAGCAAGCTGTGATACTGTCGGGCCTGGCGTTGATGTTATTTATTTTCCTCAGTTGCTGCTCTGGAAGCCTGGAGTTGACAGAGTGGTTTTGTAGAATAGAAACATTATAGACTGTTACTGTCAGAGTGTTAAATGTGATGGATAGAGAAATACAGGGGAGGGAGGGGACTTTACACTAGCCATGTCTGCCAGCGAGGGTGCTCATGGGAGAATAAACCATCCGCATATAAGAAATGAATGAGGTAATGTGGCGGGAGGTAATGGACTCTTGCAACAGAGATGCGCCTTGCTGGCTGGACTTAACCCTCACTACGCCACTGGCAGCATAGCTTGGCATGGGGGGGTGCCTGCCCTGCCCTGAGATCCAGCCAGTTTGGGGCCAGCTTGCTGGGGTGTGATGGAAACAGCTGGGTTGTCCCTGTGGAGCAATGGGAGCACTGCCTAAATCCATGCAGACCCTGCTCCCACACAGCAGCACTTGCTGGGCTTATCACAAGGCTGGGACGGAGCATCTTCGGGTAAGCATCAAGAGATGTATTTATCAGCTGTTAGCAAAGGACCCTGTGCTGCTTGGGAGATGCACAGGATGCAGCCGTCGGTCAGCAGCAGCCTGATGGCTCACCTGGGGTGTATCTGGGCTTGGGAGTCCTCCTGAGGGTGGGTCTGGAGGTCTTGGAGTTCATTCAGCCAGGTGAAGAGCGCAGGCTAGGAGAATATGTAGCCCAGGACTCTTTCGTCAGTGGAGAGGTGCTGGGAAGCTGAGGGGCTTCACCTGCATTCATGGCTGGTCCTGCAGAGTAATAAGTGGGGATCCAGAACTGAAACTCCATGGGCATGGGGCTTGTTTGTGTTTCAAATGTCATTTTTTTGTGTTTGGAGGGATGGGTTGGGTGGAGAGAAGCTATGGTGCGTGATTGGTATCCCTCCAACTCTGTGGTTGCATCCTGGGAGGGTAGGCTGTGTGCATCTCTGGCCTCTTCTTCTGGTTCATGTTGATGGTTTTTCCAGTCATCTAGCTAACTATCAAATTGTGTTTTGAAGGCTAATAAATGCTTGGTGCTTGTTTCCATCTCTCCTCCTCACAGAGTTTTTCCATAGTTCTCCCCTTGAAGAGATCCCATTGATGCCATTACCTCCTGCCTCAGGACCACAGACAGAGTGGTTTGGGTGGGAGAACGGACCTTGAAGATCATCTTGTTCTCAGCCCCCTGCCATGGGGACACCATTCAGGAGACCAGTCTGCTCAAAGCCCCATCTGACCTGGCCTTGAACATTTCCATGGATGGAGCATCCACAGCTTTTCTGGGCAACCTGTGCCAGGGACTCACCATCCTCACAGGGAAGAATTTCTTACCAGTACTCAATGTAAACGTACCCTCTGTCAGTTTGAAGCCATTCCCTCTTGTCCCAACACTACAGGCCCTAGAATAAAGTCTCTGTCTTTCTTATGAGGCTGATGGGCTTGCAGGGGGTGAGGAGCCTTAGGGCAGGGGGCAGCCCTGGCAGCTCTCACTGCCCCTTCCCTTCACGCTTCACTGGATGTCCGGCCTGACTGTGCAAACTTTGTCGCAGTCAGTGTGTGTGAGTAATCGAATTACTTCCTTGTGCATTTTACCCTTGCTGACACCATCTTATCTTCAGCTCATGGAGTTTCATTCATGTCCTTGGAGGAGTCCCTCAGCCTTCACAAGTCCTTGCTAACCCCTGTTGCTCATATTCTCATCAAACCCATTGCTGCTCATGCTCTGCTCGTGGAAATAAACTTAATAAGCAGCAGTGGGCAAACCTTCTGCATCCCTGGTCTTGTTGAAAAAGTCATTTATTTCTACTCTCTGCCGCCTCTTAACTAACCTTTAGTCCTTGCTTTTTCTGGGAGGAGAGTTACATTTGTTAACTGATGAAACTTTGGGGGACTCCCAATTATGCTTCATGCCTCCAGTTGCTGGGTGCACAGCAACTGTAATAGATTAGCCAGGTATGTTTCTTCTTCTAGTTAATCTCGGTGGTATCATGTCCATCTCAAGGCTTTATCCTATCTATTTATCATCTTAGCCTGTTCTGAAATGAGACTCACAAGTCAGTGAATCTGTGGCTCATCTCACTCCATTTTTTAAAAATAGGGTATGACACTTTGTGTCCTCTGGTGTAATGAGAGATTGAGCTACTAATGAAAATATGCAATCATTTTATTTCTGAGTCCCTGCAGAACTCTAAGGCAGGTGTTATCTGATCCTGGTGACTCCTCATTTTTCATTTTCCAAACGTGCTTTAATATCACTTCTTCTGACATCTCAATCTCTGATTGAGCCTCATCTTTGCTGCCTGAAAGATGGCCCATGGTTAGTGATCACACGGTGTTGGGTTGCTGAAGGCTGAGGACTGGGTTCTCCTGCATACTTGCACCTAGTGGCCACTGCCACAGCCACTCCTGCAGCAGTAGGCCCTACGTGGATGATGCCAAGGTCCAGCCTTGCTGTTTGATTTATGGCAAAATTTATCCTCATCCTCATTTCTGAGCACAGAATGAGAACATTCTCATTTCTGTAAAGAGTACAGCCGATTAGAGCATCATCTCTTTGTGAAATGGGTGAGGAATTCCCCCATTCAAATATAAGGGAATATTTGAGGAATTCCCTTATATTTGCCCGCTGCTTCTTGGGGGTCTGGATCAGATTTCATAGGGAATCCCCAAAACATTTCTGTCTGTGAGGTGTCTGTATACTTTGTCTCCAAGTGGTTGAATGTGGGGATGATGGACCTGCGCTTGCCTTCAAATGGTGGCAGAGAGGCTGGAGGAGTTGATCTCAAACCAAAACCTCTTTTCTTGTGAAAGAGCAATGGGGGCGACCTGCCCTGGGGGTGCAGCCACAGTGTCCTGGGGAGCTGTGGGGACATCATCCCTATTGGACAGCAGCTGCTCTTACCCTGTCTTGGCACCTGGTCCACAAATCCCTTCTCCTTATTTTTGAGTTTTACTCTCCAAATCAGCTTGATTTGGCAAAAGGCTTCCATTGCAGCACGTCACAGGTAATTTATTCCCGGGTGCTGTAATCTGAAGGAAAGCAGAGCGAGGGACCTCCGGTCACAGCTGCGCGCGCACGCAAAAAGTTAAGTAGTCTTGCTTTCGCTGACAGTACAAAGGTGTCATATACGAGAAGGATTGACACAGACCAAAGGGTCTTGTGGGAAATATGATAATAACTATAAAGAAGACAGATTATTCCCCAGTTGCCAACATTCAAACCTTTTTACAGTCAGTTCAAACATATAAAACTTTATTGCTGTAGCAGAAAGGGGAACAATTTCTGGTTGCACAGCTTTCCCAGGGCTGGGTTTATACTGTCTGTGTTATTGCTCTATAGTGGCATTTTAAAGTTTATTGAACAAGACTTTTACAATTGAAGGAAGTATATAAAACTGTAAATTTATTAGATTTTTCAGGATAAGTGCCCTTTCTAGTTGTGCTCAAGAATTCAGAGCTACAAGAAACTGCTAGTTACAAGACTTATTAATATTAAAGACTGAGAGAGCGCACATTTTATACCTTAACTGATCTAAAAAATAATATTATGATATTACTGAAAATCTGAGCTGTCACTGAGCAGGGTGCACGGAGCATTTGTATGGTTTGTGTATGTATAAATATTTGCTACCTACATGCTGATAAAGGGGTGTGTGTGTGTCTGGATACACCTCTGGGGGTGTCCAGGCTCCAAGAGGGTGTGTGCATACACCATGTGGAAGCACATAAGTGCCTGTGTGTGTTTGAGCATATATGTATATATAAATCTGTGTATTTCTTTGCTGTACTTTATTTTTATATGGGTTTATTTCCCGTATTGTGCAGTGCTTTCCAGTAGGGAGTCTTGGTGTGCATGTTAAAGCTTTAGGTGATGCATAAATAAAATTAATGAGGTGCCTGGGTGGGCTTGATGGTTTTATCATGCTTGGTTGATGTGGTGTTCATGGGCATCTCTTTGTAACTTGGGGATCAAGACCTCTACTATGTAAAACTCCACAATTAATAGCATGTTCAACCATTCACCTGGTCTTTTGTGCCTAAAATCAGTGGGTACACAACTGATGGTGGGATAGTGTTTTCCTAAAGGAATGCCTGCCCCCATCCTTCTCCTTTGGGCTGTGGCTGAGTAACACTGATCATAAATTTGCAGGGACTGGATTCTGTGGTCGGCACATTTGCTCGGGGCTGCTTATGCAGCAAATCTGGGCTGCGGTGCTGCCAGAGACAGCCCTTGGAGAGCTCACCCGTGTGCAGTCTGAGAGGAAGCCTGCTCTTGAGGGGTTCCTGCTGTAAGCTTGCTTTTTACAGCTTGGAGATTATTTCACCTAAATGTGTGACTCGAATTAAAATAAGTCATAAATCTGCTCTTCTGTCTGTGGAGCATCACCTGCCCACTGTGGTGGCCAGTGCTGCCAGAGGGACCATGAGGAGGAGTTTGTTGTGCGCTGGGGATGCCCTCTGGGGCAAAGACTCTCTTTAGGTGCCGCTCTCCAGGGCTCGGGGCTGGGAATACATCCCCCAGCTCAGGAGGAGAGCTTTCCTCCACCACTCTGCTCTGCCAGTCCAGCACAGCCACAGAAGTAGATGTCTTCCACTTTGGCATCTGCAATGGCAACTTGCAAGGGGTGTCGAGTGCTCTGGAGGCTGAGCAGGAGCACCATGAACTGGCAGCAAAGGCAAGGAAGTCAATAAGCCTTGAATCTTTTATGAGACCTTGGATATTCTGATCACAGCTCTGCTGGCACTGAGATACGAATACAGATTATCTGAGAAAGCATTTGTGACTTGAAGCTCAGTCCTGGGTCTTCCAAAGGTTTTTAGCTTGTCTCCACATATTAACATTTTGCTGTCAAGTTTTTTGGGGGGTTTCCCCCTCCTGCTTTTTCATGCAGGAGGAATGGAGCTCAGGTGTGATTTCTGGAAGCTAGGTCTGGCTGGAGAAGAAAGTGGGAAGAAGGTTAATGTGGCTAATGGGGCTGAGTGTTATCTCTGTGTATTGTTAATAACAAAACTGCACCAGCACCGCACGCCGGGAATTGGAAGAAAAGGAAAACCCTCGGATCCCTTGTAATCCCACATTGCACAGCGCGACAGTGCTGGAATTGTAAGGGTTCTCACTGAATTCATTTCAGGTTTGGACTGAAAAGAAGGAAGGAAAAGAAGGAGGATGGGGAGGGGAAAAAAAAAGACCCCTGCACTGAGATGAATTTATGCCTAAGCTTGTCTTGGGAATGCAAATGTGTTTAAGACTCTCTGAGCTAAACCACCCCTTTTGGGAAGAGGGAGGGGGGAAAGGGGGGAAAAAAAAGAAGTATGACACAGAAGGGACACTGGGAGAATGTGAAATGAGGGTATACTGCCCCTCCTCCCACGCCCTGCCTGCTACCAAGCTGACACATGGGCAGGCAGCGGGAAACACTGGCATGTGGCACCCAGGGGGGATCCAGGCCTGTGGGTGCTGTGCTCTGACCTCCATCCCTGCAGAGAAGTGGGCAGAGAGGTGTCACCCCACCATCACAGTGGCATCATGCCCCCAGCCTCTTGCTCCCTGCTCACATCAGCCTGTCTGTGAGGTGTGACATGGCCATGCTGGTGCCACCACCACGGCATGCCGGTGTTCCACCTGCAGAGGTGAGGGTGCTGCCCGCTCACCGTCCCGTGGGAACTGGGCAGGTCTGTGCTGTGCTTGCAGGGCTGCTCACCCAGGTTCTGCGCAGGCCAGGGAAGGAGGAGGGCAGCAGGGAGAGGGGCAAACCGGCAACGAGCCGGAGGGAGGAGGGCTGCAGGAGGAGATGGAACCCACTGCCAACTGGGCAGTTGTGTGTGTTGTGTGGAGGCTGCTGCTAACCACTCGTTACAATTAAAATGAAGTGTCCGTCAGCGGCTATCTTCGCTGTGTGGCCCATATGTTTCTGAGCTGATACTGTCCGGATTATTCTGTTTGGGAGAACGATAACGGCTGTTTATAACCTTGGCAAAGACTGAGCCCTAATCAGGCTGGAGCACATTTTCACTGACTGGCTGATAATGGGCTGTTAGCTGCCTTATCGCTGGGGAGAGATAGGCCAAAATAAGCAGATCTGTGAGCACAGGAGCCCAACCAAGAGGCACATACCCTGGCCCGGCCTTTATTTTTAGATGCTCTTTTCTTTTTTTTCCCTTTTTTTTTCTTCCTTCTTTTCCTGGCTGATTTCAGAGAGAAGAGATTATTTCAGCAGAAGGGGAGGGAGGTGATGGGTTTTGTTCACTTCAGTAAATGAGGTGGCAAGAAAGGCATGTAAAAATAACACAGGGGTGTTGTATGGCTTTCCATGTGCCCCACAATTACCCTGTGGTGCCCCCAAGCCCCTGAGGGAATCTCCGTCTTTGGGAATAAGAGTGGAGTACATCCTTCCTCGAATTATCTCTCCTTCCCTTCCTTTCTGATTGCTTCATCCTCTTTTCTTTCGGGTTTCCTCTACCAAACAGAGCAATGGGCTGGTTTTGGGGTGGAATTGGTTTTGTGTGGAGGAAAGGCAGTTTGAGAGAGGGCAGTTCTGCTGAGCTTTTCCCCCAAAACAGGCTTATCATGAAAGATGATTTATAGCAGCAAGACTTGGGCATTCCTGCTGCAGACATCATGTTGGGCTAGAGCATCTTGAAATCATGGGTGGTTTGGTACCTGAAGAGCCCAGTTTCCCTGAAGGAAGCCTCACGTTGAGGCTGGCCTGGAGCATCTTCCCAGTCTCCACTGCCTATTCCCAGCAGCTGGATTAGCCCAGTGCTGTTTGTGGGGCAGGTGCTTTATCCTGGCTGTGCCATCCTCTTCCTTGGCATAGTCCAAGTCTTGCTCCATCACACCTGTGTCACTGCTCTCAAATCTTCCAGGAGAAATGGTCCAGGTCTCCCAGTGCCACTCCTTCCTCCCTCCACTGCTTAGGCTCTGTTCTCCGCCTTGAAGTCTCTGGCAGGTGTTCAAATAAATAATGCAGCTAAAAATACCTTTTGGCAGCAGCTGGGAGTTGTTGCGAGTGGCACTGCTGGAGTGGTGGGAATACAGCGTCCTGGCTCCACAGGCTGGTGTGACTGTGTGCTTCGGAAAAATGAGAGCAAGCACTGCAGGGACGAGGGCCCGCCTGCTTCCTGGGCCCACTGTGGCCTCACTGACAAGGAAGTGGCATCACCTTTACCAGGGTTGGTTTCCAGTGGAAGGAGGGGATTCACCAGCTCCGTCCCAGCTCCTGGAAGAGTGTCACACTGGCCCCATGCTACGGCTATATCAGGAAAGGACTATTTGCACTGTGATAGGATCTCAAACCATTTCCCCTTTGGGGAGCACTTAGCAGGCTGGATCATGCAGCTGCTTCCAGGGAAAGATGCTGAGCACTTCCCAGTCACCTCCAGGTGCTGAGAGAGAATGCAGCACCTTGGCCTTTTAGTCTGATTTGCTGAAATTGGCTGTTTAAAAACCTCCCCCGGAACTCCTTTGCTGGCCACATTTTGCTAGGGAGTCATCCTAGCTGAATGTAGATCCTGATGACTTTTCCTCTGCCCTTCACCTGCCTGGACCTTGATCTGGCAGCTCAGGGGTTGCAGAGGACTCATGTCCACTAGCGTTCATCTCCTGGCACTGCTTGGAGACCTTTTGAGAACTGCCCTGGCAGCAAATTGTTGGACGACAGATTTCATTATTGCAACAGAAATGTTGCTGGGGGCAGTTGGCCACAAACAAAACTGACCTTGTTTTTTCCTCTTGCCCAACTGATAACAAACCCTTTTCTGCTCCCAAAGGTCAGAGCTCCTTCTGCTTTGATGTGCAGAGGAGGGGGGATCCTAGGCTTTGATGTTCCTGTGTCCATGCATTTTTGGGGAGGGCTGGCCACTTTTCTGCACCAGCTGTGGGCCTTTTGGTGGGTTGTCCTTGTGCTTCTCATTTTGTAAAGCAAAGTGACGTGTTAATGGATCCCAGAACAATCGTGCAGGAGATGCAAGGGTAGGGACTGGGGGTGCTGGGGTGCTCCTGACTTTGATGCTGCTCAGTGAGGGCTGAGACCTGGTCCTGATCACCCTTCAGAACTTGGAAGTGCCCTTGCTTTTCTAGAAATAGGGGAGCTGCTGGTGGGACTGAAATGGTGGCTGAGGGTCACTGGTGGTCTGGGCAGTGCTGGAGCGATCCTTGAGTCCCACAGTGCTGCCACCTCATTGCGGCTTTGGCCACAGTTCCTTTTGAGATCTGAAAAGATGAAGCTAAATGGTGTGTTGGAAAACCTTCCCAACTCTGAGGGAGATGCTGTCTAGGAATTGCTGGCTGCTTTTTCATGCCTCTCCATGCTTTTTGGGTGTACTTGCCCTGTTTTGATGGAAGAAACTCAGTCCCAGTTCAAAATCAGCTCAGAGTTGGACAACTTTTGGAGGGAAAACATGGTCCAGCTGTGGCCTGGTGACCCAACTGTGGTGTGGTGGTCCAGTGCATGCCCCCCAAACCTGTCTGCTGTGACTTATCTCAGTCCCCAAGGCTGGGGGGTTTGCTGTGGCTCTCCTGCCCGCTGCTGGCCCATGAAATGCAGTCAGAGCTACCCAGATGCCACAAGCCAGGGCAAGCTGACTCTTCCTATCTCATCCTGCAGAGAACAAACAGAGCTCAAGGTAAAGCACTGAAATTTCACCATAACCTTTTCTTAAAGCATTATAATCAAGTTGAACGTTTCCAGTTGTCCCACTAATGTTTGCCCCATGGGAGGAGGCGTCCTGCTTTGAGGGAGGATGTTTGTGGTGATGAGCATGCTGGCCCTGGGAGCTCATGGCTCTCGATGCCAAGTGCCTGCTGGGGCTGGGGAGGCGGGGGGCAGAGGCCAGGGCTGCTCCCTGCCTCCCGCTGTAATGCAGCCAGGGGAGGGAATCTGCTGAATGCTTTGCATCTGCTACAGCCTTTGCTCGGGGCTCTCTGACACGTGGATTGTAAAACACACAGGGCCTGGTGTGTCGCCGGGCACCCGCCAGGCCTCCCGCAAGTGATTGCTGGGCATCACACTTGGCTCGGGCTGGGGCTTGGCAGCTCCTCCCTGGAGGGCAGATTGGGATTGGCTTGAGGGAACCTGGGGCTGGACCTGATCTGGCTTAGTCCAGGGATGTAGGGGCAGAGGGAGCCTTCAAAGTCCAGTTTGGACAACACAGGAAGTGTTTCTGGGGCGAAAGGATGAGCTGTGTCTGCTAGACCTGTCTTTCTTGTGCAGTCATGGGCTCTTGCTGGTATCTTGTAGTGCTGGGTCTGGAGACACATTGTTCAACCTTCAGCTTGAGCAGGCAGCTACCCTTCCTGTGTCTCCTGGTCCCTGTGGCTTGTGTGGCATGGACACTGGGGCTTCCAGGTCCCTCAGCCAGAAGTGGAGAAGGTGATACTGTCTTTCTCAATGATGAAGTCTCCCAGAATGACATGAGGGGTGATGTGGGGGGTGACTCCTCATGGCTCCCTGAAGGTTGCCCTCCCAAACACAGCAGTATGTTTCCTGTAAGACTGGGAAGGGAATTCAGCTCATGCTGCGAAGGGAAGATGTTTTTGCAGACCCCTCCCCATCCAGGGTTCTCTCAATGAGTTTGGCTCAAAATGACCCATGACCACCTAGAATGTTTTTCAGGTCCCCACCTAATTTTTGAAATATATTTGAGGGATGAAGGATGGAGACAGTCATTCCAAGTGCGTGGGAGTGCTGGTGGTTGGAGCAGCAGCACCAGGGAAGTGGCAGAGGGGCTTCCCGACCCATCCTGGCACCCATGGGGCTGCAGACTGCCCTTCGCTATGCTTCAGCCTCACCAGCCTCTCCAGCTTACAGCTGCCTCCCGAAGCAGCTGGGTGCCCACAGCCACATCCTTGTGTGGAGTGAGCCCTTCCCTCCCCTGTGCCCAGCCGGTCTGTGCCTGCTGTATCCCAAAGCGCCTGCCTTTGTCCTGGGAAGCGAGGGTCCCCTCCAGCTGCATGCTCGCTCGGCTGACATTTAGCTTGCAACGATGCATATGGATGAGGAGCAGGCAGGAGGGTGATGAGGGGCTGGCCCCGCGACCCCGCAGACACGAAGCTGCTGCTGCTGCATGTGGCTTTGAGGGCTTTGGTTTTATTCCTGAATTTTTTCTTTGAAATGTTCCAACAGTCCTGGTTCAGATTTGGCTGGGAAGGCAGGCTGGCTGGGTGGGGTGTTGCTGCTTCCCAGGGGCTTCCTCCAGGCAGCAGCTCTGTTCACACAAGGCATTGGATGCAGCGGTAGTGTTCCCAGCAAAGCTCTGTTTTAAGCATGGAAAGTCGAGTTCACCATACTGTTGAAGTCTTGTCTGAACCAGCTGCCATGTAGTGTTGTGGGGCTTTGTGGTCTGGGCAATGCTTGGGACCTCTGGAGCAGCATTATCCTGTCTGGTTGGTCCCAGATGGTGTCTCATGAGGTGCTAGTGTTGGGGACTGTGTGCTGGGGAGTTTCAGGATGGCATATCCTGGGTGATCTTGTTTTATTCCCCTCCTGTGCATACCCAGAGTGTCTGAAGACATGATCATGCCCTTCTTGTTTCCTTCCTGAGGGTGGATGGTGCTCCTGAACACAGCATTCCCTCCTGCTGCTCCTAGCTGCCCTTGGAGGTGAGTCCAGCCTGGCTTTCAGGGGCAGGTAGCTTTGCATCCTGGAGGTGGGCTGTGGGCACAGCAACTTGGGAAGCTGCTACCATGGCTCGGATGCAGTCATCCATGAGAGGTGGGATGGCTGGGAAACCAAAGCATCTGCTAAGTGGGGTAGGGTTGAAGGCAGTGATCTCTCTGAGAATCCACAGTAGGGCAGGGAGGTGAAGTGTGCCCTGGAGTGCCCTGTGACAGGCAGGCGGGTCTGCTGTGTGTGTGTGTGTGCCTGCTTGGGTTGTTCTCACTCCCAGACATGAATTGTCTCTCAAGCCAGCACACCACTGCTCCCTCCCCACATCCCTGCCTACCCGCCTGTCCCCCATCTGGCCCCGGCTCCCTGTGCCTTCCTCCCTGAGGTGAAACTGCTCCCTCCTCCTGGGCAGGTCTCCCTTGCTCAAAATGGCTCCCTCTGAGCTCCCCCTACTTCCCCTTCCTCCCCTTCCCCAAAACTTTCTTGCTCTGGGGTTCACTGCAGAGCTGTCCTCCGTCTCAGCTGTTCCTCGCTGTCAGAGGTTATATATATCTGCTCTGCTCATGCTCATCCTCTGTAACCATTTTCTGCTACAGAATCTTCTGGCTGCTCGTTGAAGCCTTAATCCGTAATGCAGCGATCAATGGGTGTGCGCCTTTACCACTCGGATGCTCATTTTTTAATCCCCACTGCCTCCTTCGATGTCATCCCTTCCCATTTTTCTTTATAGAATTTCAGGTCTACTGTACCTGCTGATTACTTAGCAGAGACCGCTGGACATCTCCCTTAATTAATTCCATCGATTTCTCAAATCCCACAAGGTTTGGGGTCCTTAGATTTCTGAAGCAGCTAAATGGAATGTCTAAATTCCGACATTTTCCCTCTATAAATTGTTTTGCCAGGGAGATACTGGGAGGCAGCACTCCGGCTTTATTTATTTGGAGGCGATGTTAGCCCCAGAGCCCTCCCTTTCTTTGCTGCGGGCACTGAGGAGGGCGTTGGGAGGGGGATACTGCTCACCTTCATCCCTGGCTGTGCCCCCTATACCCGGGGTGCTCTTGCAGAACCCCAGTCCTTTGCTGCCGTGCACCTCAGCAGTAGCATCTTTCCAGCGAAGGAGCAGGGTGGGACCAGCCTTGGGAAGGGAATAAAGCTCCTGTAAAGGGCCTATTAACCAGTTGGGCCCTCGCTGCGTGCGGCTAGGGAAGACTCTGTTGCTATGCACAGGGAGCTTAATTTTATTATTACTCTCTGCTATTTAATGTCTGTCTCTCAGGCAGCTGGTGATGTTTTAATGAAGCTGGAATTGCGTAGTCTGTAGCGCTGGATAATCGTAAGCTGCCGAGTCAGAATCAAATTAATAATTCATGAAATTAAAGTGTATAATTAATTCGAACTGTGCAGATGAGGAGGGACCCAAGTCTTTGGCCTGGAAGGAGCTCACACATGTCCGTGAAACGTACATGTGTTGGTCTATAATGAGGGGCAGATCTGCCACCTCTCACCTCCGCAGCGGAGATCCTTGGGCCATGCTGCCCTCCTGGCCTATATAGCATTGGAGGCTCAGTTTTAGCTGATTTTATTTGGGAGCTTCCCCAGATATGCATTTTATTTTCAGGCTAAAATTTCTACACTAGCATTTGGTCCAAAAAGGATGGTTATTGATGGCTGGGGAGTGTCACTGGGTATGGCTACATCTCCCACATCCCCTGGAGAGGAGGAGCAAGATGTGCCTCTCCCCTTCGTTAGTGTGTCTGTGGTTGTAATTGTTTTCTCATCTGAACTGGGGTGAAACTACTGGAAATGGAGCAACCAACCACTGGGTTGCTTTTTGAAGGGTTCCTGCAGTGAAAAGTCCTGGGGACTTTTTGGGCTTGAAAAGGTGGAGAGGGTCAACTTGGTGGAGTTCACAGTTACCCCACCAACATGGCAGGGATAACTCCCTTTGTGGTTTCCCGGTAATTTGCAGTGTAAAGAGCAG
This sequence comes from Rhipidura dahli, assembly GCA_013399225.1. Taxonomy (NCBI): domain Eukaryota; kingdom Metazoa; phylum Chordata; class Aves; order Passeriformes; family Rhipiduridae; genus Rhipidura; species Rhipidura dahli. The sequence goes on from VXAC01001407.1 coordinate 347,093, forward strand.
CGATGTGTGTTCCCAACACCTTAAGTAAAAGCCAAAGGGATTCACAGGGCCACCATGAAGGATGTAGGCTTGGAATTTTGGAATGTTCCAGTTGCATGCAGTTGGGGCAACTGGGCTGAGCAGCACTGGAGGCTTTGGGAGCTTTTGGCTCTGTGTCTGGTTGGATTCAATGGCAGCACTGTTATCCATCTTGAAGGAGGTACTGACCCAGTCTTCACATTTCTGCAAGTCTTTGCTGGCTCCAGGAAGAGGTTTCACAGCTTCACCTGTGCTGTCTGCTGGGGAGAGGGGTCTCATTGCATCCTGATCCAAGATGGGACAATTCGTACTTGTCTTGGGAGCCATTTCTCTTGAGCCTCTCAGTGCACAGGGAAGGGGTTTCCTTGTGTGTGCAGGGCACCAAGTGAGATTGGAGGAAATTTGGATGTAAGACATGCACAAGCTGAAGTGGACCACCCGCTTGTGTCTGAAATGCCAGTCTTCCCATGAGTGTTGAGTTGTCCATGCACTGAAAACTTGATTAGTCACCCAAGCTGAGATGTTAAATATTTTGCAGCTTTGAAGGCTGCACCTTTAGCCTCCATGGTCTGAGGAGAAACAGGCCCAGACAGGCTCTCCTGCCTCTACCATTAAATCATACAAGGTCATCATTGCTTCTGTAGCAGAGCCATGTACTGCTATCTTTCTGTCTGGCCAGAGCAGGCTTTGCCCATTCAGTTACAGCTTCCCAATTTATGTTATTTTTGTGCAAGGCAAAATGTTGGCATTGTGGATTTGGGGCATGAATTTCTTGAAGACATTTGTGAGGCAATCTTTTATTCATACGAATTTAAATTTTTTTTAAGCCAAAAATCTGGCTGCAGCACGATAATGTGATTTGCTCTAAATGCCATGGCTGTGAAGGATCTCAAACACAAAGCTGATAGAATATCTACTTAGAAAACTATTCAACAAAAGCAAAATGGCACTGAGAGGACACTGTGAGTTCATTTTGGAGGTGTGAATCAGGAACCCTCCCCATTTTTTAATCTGTCTGCAAAATCCTTTCCTTCCTGGTAGGCACACATTGTTCTTGCTCCAGGCACAGCCATCTCAAGCAGTATCCATGTCTAGGGACCTGCCTGGGTTGGGAAGGGGAGATTAGGTGCAGCATCACTTTAGTGTTCTTAATCTTTCCTGCTCCGTTTGACAGCTGGTGGCCCTGGTGGTTGAGGAGCACCACTTTTCTTCTTGAGAGGGGAGGAAAGCTGTGAATTCCCTTTTCTCCAACCTAGACAGGGACAGTAAAGTGTATTTCTGTCCAGACAGTTGATAGACATTGACTGGTTCATGGCTGTTCAGCGCTCACTGGGTTTCAGTGGTAACATGGCAATCCTGCCCAGTGCAGAGTCAAAGGAGAGGTGGAGAAACCACTTATTTTTTCTTTTCTTCTAGGCTCTTGTGCAGGCAGGAAATTCAAAAGGTTGCTTTTATTTTGCAGAGGCAAATGTAACTCTTTTCATACTTCATTAAAGGGGCTTCTGATCATTTCCAGGGCCTGTTGCAGCTGTTGGCTTTGGCAATCCGGAATGGTTTTAGTTCCAGAAGAGAGACAGTATTTCAGTACTGAAGTGGTTTTTAACACTCCCTGTCTAGGTTTCAGGAGCCTGGATACACCAGCCATCCACCCTGTACTGTATGATGGAAAGGCAGGATACACAGGACCTTCATGCTCATTAATTGCATGCAATTAAACCCTGAAGCTTTTGCAGAACCTACTGAAATCAGGCAGTTGCTTTTGGACCATCGTGGTTGTAATATTGCTTTTGAAATCCCATTGGCACCTCCCTGCCTTAATGGAAACCCCAGGGTTTGGGGTGCTGGTGAGTGGCACAATTTGAGGACCAGGAGAGGATAAGATATTTTTATGAATTTTCTCCAGTATTTGTCTAATAGCTCAGAGTCAACTGTGTGTCCTAGTCATGTGGGAGGAAGGCATGAAACCAACTCAGGCCACCACAACTTGCTCCCTGAGCTTTTGTTTCAGTGTTCAAACACAAGCTGTAGCCAGTTTCACCTCTCTGTCTTGTGCTTTCTCCATTGTAGGAAGAAAGGGAAGGGGAGGATTTCTCCCTCCCTGTGAGCGTGGCTAAACTTTGGCAAAGGGTTCCAAGGTTGCACAGCACTGGGTAAATGCTGAGTGGTATTAATAATAACCTGCCCCTTTTTGCTGATATACTCCCCTTTGGAGTTCTGGTCTTTTAAAATTATTATTATTATTATTATTATTATTATTATAANTTATTATTATTATTACTACTACTACTACTACTACTACTACTACTACTGTAGTTGTTACAACACAGGATGCAGGGAAGCTGAGGCGTGGAGCTGGCTGCCTCCATCTCTCTGCCTCCATCTTGCTCCGTCATCTCCTGCCTGTGGAGTGAGTGGTTTATGTACCAAGCCCTGAGCAGCTCCTGCTCCCTGGAGGGTGTGAGGGAGCCCGGTGGCTCCCTGGCTTCGTGCTGGCTCCC
>VXAC01001407.1:349703-395439 GCA_013399225.1 Rhipidura dahli
AGCTCTGCAGGGGCAGGTGGGGAGGTAGAAGGGGGCAGGGGGAATGGGTGTGGGAGGGATGCCCAGCAGAAAGGGTTTCTGCCAGACACAAACAAAAACACGATGCAAATGAGCTGCTTGCAACAGGTAGCCTTAATCAGATGCTGTCAGATGAATTCAGCATCTCTCCGATTGTCGCCTGCACTAGCCTCCCGTTCAGAAGCCCTCATCTGCTCCAGATGTGGTTTAATTTACTGCGACTTGGCTAATTACTGTAATTAAGGATTAATTACTGTTAATTACTTTCACATAAACTCAACGCCAGTCAAAGAGCGGAGCCTTATGAAGCCTGCCACAGCAGCGAACACAACCATGGCAGCTTGGGTGGGCCCACCAGGTCCTCAGGGCCATCCCGAGCTGGTGCCCACCACCCTGCCGGCCCCTGGCCCTGGCCCTCGCCCCATGGATCACCCCCTGCCCGGCCCTCCTGAGGCTGGCGGGCAGGCATGGCAGGGCTCCAGATGGCATCCAGCAAGCCAGCCACCGTTATTATCGTTAATAATTAGATAGAGCAGGGATTTGCTGTGCAAACCCTGGTTAGGAAGGGGAGGCCAGCAGCGTCTCTGGCAGGCTCTGGAAAGATGCAACAGATTAGTACTTTTCCCATTCTCAGCCCTTCCCAAAGCTCCCACCTGCTGTGTCCTCCATCACCATGTTTCCAGCCAGGGGCCTTGCTGAAGTCCCTTAACATGTGAGAGATGCAGAACTGTTATGCTTCCCCCAGTGCCATGCAAGCAGAAGGTGCTTTTAGCAAACAAGGGAAGAAATCAACCCTGTATCTAAGGGAACAGGAGCTGGGAAAACCCGTGGTGGCTGCAGGAAGAAGCACCAAAATGATTCATGGACAGTGCAGTGTGTAGCCTTCCCGTGGGAAACAAGTGTCTGCTGGTGGTGCAGGGCCTGCCCTGCTTCCCTGGCTCCCTTAGACTTGTTAGGCTCCATATCTATTTGCCTTATTAGTTTTAAAAGTCCTGGGGCTTTTTCCATCAAGCAGACGAAGGAAAAACCTTGGAAGGAGGGGACATGAGGTGTGATGCTGGCAGCAAAGCCAGGAGTGGGCTGTGCCCCATCTTCACCCATTGCCTGCAGCCCCAGCCTGGTCTTGTGGCCACACATGTAATAGGAAGGCAGGGAGAGAAAAATAGGCATGATTAGATGGGTATTGTTCTATTAGATCTCTGCCTGCTTGCTCTTGTGTCTCAGCATTTGAAGATGAAACATATTCATTTAGCTCCCAGGATGAATGGTTTTAATAAGGGGAGCAAAATGAGGTGGGGTAGTCCTGATGACTTCAGAGACCCATTAAGTCTCCCCCTAAGGCCATTTCGGTGATGACATGGGCCACACGACCATTAACGCTGCAATCAAGACAAGTTTTCCGTGTCCATGTGAATCCTTCAGCTGGGAAGAGTGTGTTTTGGAGCCCTGGAGGAGATGTGTATCAGCAGTAATCAGATTGAGCCTGCAGGGAGGGCAGGCAGGGGGTGAAGCAGGGGCTCCCTGGATGCAATTCCTGGGGGAAGGCAAGAGGAAGCAGAGGTGCAGGCGGACCATCCAGGGGTTGCATTGCCAGCTCATGTCTGCTGGATTTCCACCTTCCCAGCATCCCAGCACTCTACTGATGTCATCCTGATTAGAGGCTGAGACCTTGCAGTGCTCATTAGTTATTTCAGCAGGACCCAGCGCCTCCCTGTGCCATCACACCCAGCCCCAACCGCTCCACTCCTATCTGCCTCCAGGCTGGCTGTGGCCTGCTTAAGCCCCAAATCAAGATGATTCCCATTATCGGGAATATCTCTGGGGGCAGGGCAAGGGACACCATGCCACTGCCGGTGTCCACATGGCCCGGCCTCGCCGGTTGGGAGCTGGGGGTGCGTGGGGGAAGCACGCTCCGGTGAGCAAGACGAGGAAGCCAGCCAGCGCGCTCCGGCTGTCAGCTCCGCTCAGCCCAGCTGTCAGGCACAGGGATGCGGAGGCCCTCATTGCTTTAATTGACACTTTCCTCTGGCATCCCACTCTCGGCCGTCCCAGCCCCATCCTTGGTTTCATCTTCTGTCTCCTCTCCAGGAGGAAGCTGGGATGTGGTCCAGCCCTCTTACTTGCCCCCATGTCCCTGGAGCCAAGGCTGGGGGAGAAGTGAGGAGACCAACGGCTGGCCCAGGATGGGTTCAGGCGCATGGCCAGCATCCCTCACGTGACAGTTTTGTGTGTGCTGATCTTCCCAAACATTGGAACATCCCCTGAGGATTCTCTTGCCCCTTTCCTTTACCAAGGCACTGAAGAAATGTCTTGTGGGAGCACTCTTGGGTAATTGCTGCCCATGGAAGGACCAGAGCCTGACAAAGACCCATAGGGTTTCTGGTCATGCTTTGCTGTTTTGGAGATTATCTCTGTGCACTCATCAGCAGGGAGGAACAAGGGCTGGTTGCTCTGTGGAGCATATTCTGGCTGTGCTGCAAGGCCTTGAGAAGCCCAAAGGAGAGGAGGAAAGATGGGGGTGGAGGAGCTGGTAGGATGGCCTAATCTTCCCCAGTCATCTCTGATGTAGATCGTGCCTGACAAATCAGGGTGTCCTGATGAAGGCCAGGCAAATTCGCCACTGTCTGGGCCAGGAGCAGGGCAGATGGCCATGAGGTGCTGGTGCTTTGGGCCTGGTGTCCCTTTCTTGGAGGGAACAGCAAAGGCATCTTCTCTCTCCCAAATGAACAAGAAGCAGCAGAGCTCATGTTTCTTGTCCATCAGGAACTGCAGGCACAGCCTGTGACTCTGCTTGAATAGGCCAAAGGCTTCCTCTAGAAACCTGTTGTTTAGGGGGGAAGTACCCATTTGGAAAATGCCATCTCAGAAGTTGCAGATGCAATGGGTGCATTAGTTCTGGGAAAAGTGAGGTGTACAATGCCTGAAACTGGTGCTTGGACCAACTGTGGTGGCAGCCACTACTGTCAGGCGTATGGCAATGAATCTTGTCCCATCCTTTTCCACAGCTTGACCTTAGTCTCTTCATCCAGTGCCCCACAACTTGCCTACCCCAGGCAGCAAACAGATTCCATGGCAGGTCCTTCTGTCATATAGAGGCTTCAGAAAGCTTTCCTGGGACCATGGTTGGTCCTGCAAGGACCAGCCCCAGCTCTTTGCCTGGGTCTGCTGGGAGCCTGCCATGCAAATAAAACATGTGCCCCTCTTCCCCATTTGTCCTCGCTGGGGTGTCTTGTGAACTGAGGTACCTCTATCGTTCCTCCCAGGCAGCCAGCGCAGGCAGCAGGGAGAGATCTCCTGTGGACTGCTCCGTCTTTGCTCTCTGTATTAGTTGGGAGCCCTTTGATGTCTGCCTTTGCAACTTGGATTCTGCCAGGAGGCTCAGAGCAGCCTGTGTAATTAGCCCAGAAAAATGCTACTTTCATGTGGGTCAGGGGACCCAAGCGGAGAAGAGATTTCCATTGGCTTTGTTCTGCTGCAGGGAAATGGCTCAGGCTTTGGTGGGTTTCGACAGAGCTTTTCTCACCCTTCCCTTTTTCTCCTTACTGTGGGGTGGAGCTCAGGGTTTTGGCAGGGAAAGCACATGTGACAAGCTGCTGCTCCACAGGAGACAGGCCCTTTGGTGCTGGGCTGGGGTTGGGGTACGTGCAGAAGCATCTTGTGCTTGAGCAAGGGATCAGCCAGAGCCATGGTCCAACTGGCCTGGGGGAGGAGAAAAAACAACCCCGATACTGCAGCATTGCTTCCCACAGCTTTGGTTTTCTTCCTTATTTGCCCTAAGAAGCATTCAAGGCAGGCACTGTGCTTCCAAGCTCTCGTGGTCCCTGCCTGCAGGCATTTCTGCTGCGCCAGTGTAGGGGTGTAAATCAGAGGGGTATAAAGGTGATCCCTTGCTGGCAGTGGGTTTGTGCTCTCGGTCAGCTCTCGAGCCGGTTTTTGCCAGGGCTGGCTGGTGGTAGAGGATCCATGGAGCAGCTCCATGTTTGCTGTCCTTCCAGGGTGGGGAGAGCCACTGCAGCTGTGCTGTGACACGGGACATCCTTTCTTGCACCAGGAGCTTGCTAAAATGCAGGAGACCCTTTATGGTTGCTTTGGCACAACAGGTTGCAGTTTTCAGCCTCATCTTTTATCTGCCTTTCCCTCTGCTCTTAAATCAGTGTCAGGAGATCCATGGTAAACAGGCCATGGGCTTTCCTCTTGCTTTTAGTGCAGGAAAGAATCACTGCCTCCACTAAACCTTTTAGCCACATGCATCATTCTGGATTGTCCTGGATCAGACTAAGAAGCACCTTCCTGCAGCTGCTGCTGCCCTGGATGTGCCTTTGCCCCTTTCCTGCCTTTTATTTTTTTGAGGGAGGAAAATACGTTGCCTGTCACATCATTTAGGGGATCCATTCAGGTTACAGCGGGACCAGCAAAGCGAGGGGCCAGAGATGCTGGTAGAAAAGGTGCTGTCCTCCTGCCCTTAGGAAAAGGGTAAGTTGGCAAAGTGGTTTTCAGCATCCTGAGGACTTGGCTTGGGGTCTCTGTCAAGGTGATAGTGAGGCTGTGCTCTAATCTTCCCCATATGACAGGATCTCCCCACACTTTAAACAGCAAAAGGCACAGACATACTGAACACTGAGTGATGAATGGATTTTACTGTCCCCCTGCATTTTCTCCCCTGCACTTAAAGCAGCCCCGACCCACCCCATCCAACAAACCCAACACCAAGAGGTAATTGGATTTCTCCTCAAACCAAGGCCATTATGCCATCTGCTGTGGCCATGAGCAGAGGTCTTAACCTCTCCCATTTATTTTTCATGTATCTCTTGCTTGTAGACGTTGTGCCATGTTCCTGCCTAAAAGGGAGCTGTGGGGCCTCCCTGGGGGTCCCCCTCCTCTTCTTGGGACTGATTTCTTGCAGCTTTTACTTGGGGATGAATGGATGCAATGGAGCCCTCTGCACGTGGGGTCCCAGCAACGTGGAAATGAACATAGAGGGTGTGGGTTATAGATGGGATTGTGGTATTTAGATTACGTTAATGAGCATACAGGAGAACAGGGGAAATGGGTCATTTATGGTTACGATCTGGCTACTGTCAAAATGGGGTGTTATTTTGACAGTTGCTTTGTCTTTGCTCTCCAAGCAATATGAAGGTAGTTTCTTAGCAACAAAACTGTGTTCGCAAACAACACCGGTGAAAAACAACCCCCCAGAAAAAAAATGAGGCAGCCTCAAAAGCACTGCTCCCTGGCCACACAGCATCCATTAATTAAGTGCAGGATGTCCTACTGGGCAGCAGGTGCTTGTTCATGGTCATGGTGTCGTGCCAGCACTGCCCTGGTCCCTGCTGATGTGGGTTGCTTAGGGTACAATCACTGTTCCTTTTGCAGAAGTGTAAACTGAGGCAGCTTGGGAAGAGTGTTACAGGGTGGTCTTAAGTTGACATGGGAGGGTTTGAGCTTCTGCTGAGTGCTGCTTGCCACGTGGTAGCTGGCAGGTGCTGCCTTGGACCTTTCTTGGTCAAGCTTTTCGCCAGGGTCTTGTCCCTCAGATGGATTCCAGAAGGAGGGCGAGAGGGAACTGCCTGCAAGCCATTTTGGCAGCGGTTCTCCCATGCAATTTGGAGTGTCTCTCCTTTGAAGAAGGCTCTGGGCCTGGTGTCTGTGCTGACATTGGAGTCCATGAGAGCAAGCATTTCCTCCAGCCAAGTATCTGCCAGGCTGTCTCGGGAGAACTTTCATCATTTCTGTCATAGACATCACAACTCGCTTGTCTTACCATACATCTTCCTAAATGTGACAGAATATTCAGCTGTTATTAATTGAATACTCTCTAATTTAACTGCTTAGCAGGACAGAGAGCAACTGGTTTGTCTCAGCATTGAGAGCTGCTGTCGGGCACGCAGGAGGCTTTGGGGTGTGGAGAAGTTACTTGGTGAGTGGAGTAGGGCTTTTTTTAGTATCCCCCCCACCCCCTGCACTTCCACCTTGCGTGGGACTGATCCTCATCTTGCCAGGAAGGGGCTTCTGCTGTGGCTCCTGGTCCTGGGGCATATGGCTAAGCGCAGGATGGAGATGCTGAGGACATTGCTGCTTCTCCATCCTATCCTGGCATTACCATCTGGGGTTAGAGAGGAAGGGACATCCTGGGATCACGGCCAGGAGCTGGTGATTCTCCTTGGGTGCTTGGGATGGAAGAGTGATTTGGACTGTCTTGTCCCAATCTCCATTCAGGTGGGTAAATCCCTTCTTTGTGGAGCTGCTGGAAGCAAAGCTCAGTCCTTCAGTGTTCTCCTTGATGGAGTCACACACCCATTGTGGCCTGGCCATCCCCTCAGTCCTTGGCAGATCCCAGTTACGACTCCTTGTCTTCCTCCTCCTCCTCCTCCTCCTCCTCCTGCTTTACATCCATATCCATAAGTGCCGTAGATGTCCCATATGGAGACTGGATGTCATGTTAGGGTTGCTGAGAAGCTGGGATCCTTTGAAGGACATAGGAGACAGCTCTTCTTGCTGTCACTTGGGCAGCAGGCTGGTGGGGGACCATCCCCTCCAGCCTCCCCAGGCCCATGCCTGCTTGTACACACATGTGTTCACGTCTCTCTACTGCTCTCCCAGAAAGTTCAAAGCCAGAGTCAAGTTTATTGTTTCTATCTCGTTTATTTTAAGTATAGTTTTACACTTTATTATATGCTGTGACATCTTAAATGGAGCCTGTCACTCTGTCTTGACTACTGCTAGGGGCTACAGCCACTTACTGTGTCAGGCTTTTCGGCAGCCCTGATTAACGATATCAAAACGAATGGATCCCAGCACAGGCACAAGCACGAAAATCAAGGGGTGATTTGCATACTCAAATTGTGCAACACATCAAAAGGCTGCAGCCCATGCAGGTATTGCACCGGCACAGCCCAGGGATGCACATTCCTGCTGTCCCTCATCCCTGTATATGGGATCTGTATGTGCTGGTAAGTGCTGTGCACACCTATTCAGTCTATTTATTCAATGTCTTCAGCCAAAAGGGAAAGCCTTGTCCTTTTTTCCAGGAGTTTTTCGTCTCCTTGGACAATGTATCAATTAGGATAGCTAAACAGAATAATATTTTTTTTCTCATTTGCCTGTTGGGATATGTTGCAGAATTACCTATGCAAATGCTTTTTTTTTTCCCTGAAAGTAACATTTTGTTAGGTTAATTCATGCACTGGAGAAACAAACTTTCTGTTCTTCCAGTCCAATCTCCGCTTACAAGTCAGGTTTTTGTAACCCTGTCATTGAAATGGGAGGTAGCCTACAGTAATTTGAATATTTCATTCTGCCGGCTGCTAATGCACTCTGCATTACAGATGGTACTAGCTCTATCCTTCTGGACTGGGTTCAATTATAAATGAAAGTAGGGAGCTGAGATTTGTCTCTTTGTCTGTGCTTAGTTGGAATAACACAATAAAGCTTGATGGGTAAGAATTCCTCAAGCTGCCTCTTCTTTGCCTGCGATGTCTCTCGTGTAGCTTTTTTCTCTCTATAGTGAATCCCGCTTGCCTTTCAAGTCGAGCTTGGAGTATTTGGGTTGGCAGTGGTGGGGTTTTTCACAAGGAATTTTTGGCTCAGATGTCCCCTTTTTGGAAGTGCTTAGTTCAGTCCTCTTTCTAGTTGTTCATTTACCAAGCTCTGCGTCCCCCTTTGCATCCCAGGCCAGGAGTGGTGGTAGGAGAAGCCTGCTTAGGCTGGGAAAGAAGGGTTGTACATGGCTTCTGTAGTGGTGGGGACACTGCTGGCGTGGTGGGGTCATCTTCCCTCCCAGTGTGTCCCTTTTGACAGGGTCAGCAACCTGGACTGCAGCCACAGAGAAGCAATGGGGATGCAGAGCAGCCCTCCTCCATCCTAGGGTTACTGCCATGGTCTCTTCCCAAAGGCCCTAGGAATAAAAGGGCCTCTAGAGATCCAAAGAAAACATTTACCTCTGCTTGGTGATTAACGAAAAGCGGGGTTGGAAGCCTCAAGCCCAGCTGCACGGGAGTTCTCTATTACATACAGATGCCTTTTGCAAGCTCCTTGGCCGTCCCGGCTGGTAAAAGCAATATTGCAGAGGGAGTCTTAGGAGGTGAGGGCAGGGCTTTCGATTTGGTTTTACATTTACAAGGACCAGATGGCCTCGCTGGAGATGATCTTTGATCTGGGATGCAGCCGGAATTGGTCAAAGTTGTTGTGGTTTTTTTTTTTTTTTTTTTGCTCCCTTTTTAAACTCCTCGCTGGTTCTGGCAGGGCCTCTCTCACAGGAACAGGGGGAGCTGTGTGTCTGTCTGTCTGGACCATGGGACTGGGTGTAAGCCCCCTGTGACCATGGGAATGGGTGAGCTCGCTGGTGAAGCCCTGAGCGGGGTTGTCTGAGGTGGGAGGCAGAGCTGGATCCTGTTACACCAGCGCCCCACAGCACAGAATTCTTCATCAACAGCCTCTTGTGTGGAATATAATTAAACACACACAGGTGCCTTGAAACAGAAATGCCACTAATTGATTATTTTTAATTTTTTTCCCCATTTTTTCTGGTGTCTCACACCCTCCCAGCAGTGCAGACATGTCAGGGCTCTCTCTTCCTGTCTTGCCTTGCTAGTTTTGGGTTTCTTTCTTCCCCCTGCGTGTTTTGAATGGAGCAGGAGCAAAGGCAGCCGATCCTATTTCACAAGCACTTGGACTTGCAGCACTCTCCCTGTCCAAACAGATCACTTACAGAAGGGGCCTCTATTTAGAGAAGGAACTGAACGTTCAGAGCTGTTTTCTGGCCTTAAAACACTGCCGACCGGCTGTTGCCTCTCAAAGAGTCAGGCTTTGTCTGGCGGCGCGCTCAAGGACTGGGTTTGACGCCAGGCTCAGCAGGTCGGTGCAGTGAGTGCAAGGGACTGAGCATCGTGCAAAAAATGTGCTCCTTTGTTTGCTGCCATCATTGGATTGCAGCAGAGTTGGGTTCAGAATAGCATCTTATCCACGGGAGCATGGTGGAGACCTTGTCTAGGCTTGGGCAAACCTCACCTCTCTGTGGTGTTGTGGGTGGAACAAGCTTGGAAACCAAGTAAATGGAGAAGGAGCATTCAGGTAGGTTTTGGTGGGATCTATGTATGGCATGGAGAGAAAGACCCAGAATCATTTAGGTTGGAAAAGACCTTTAAGATCATGGAGTCCATCTGTTAACCCAGCAGTGCCAACTCCACCACTAAACACAGCCCCTAAGAGCCACATCTACCTGTCTTCTAAATACCTCCAGGGATGGTGACTCTACCACTGACCTTGTGTGTAAAGGAAGTCTGCAAGGAGTTAAAAGGAACATGCAGTTCTGGAGAGTTGAGGTACTTCAAAACCACACGGGGGTGACATGCACAGAGGCTCCAGGGAGGCTGGCTCTCGTCCTGTCATCTTGGTGCCACCTCTAACACTGAAAGTAGGTGTCTGAAATCGTCCAGTGGTGACTATGTTGCGTTTAAATGGATGAAACAGGAGTTGGGATGGGATTTCTGATACCTGTGGTTGTGGCTGCTTCTTGTGCTTTGCATTTGACCTATCCTCACAGGTGTATAACTTATTTTCAGACTTCTTGTGGAGAAGGCTTTGAATTGCCTGCTGCCATGGCTGGGAAGAGGTACATGTGTGGAGGGATGGTTTTCAATGCTTCTGGAACAGGAGACCCTGTCTGTCAGGGATCAGCAGTGTCCAGCCTCCACAAGGCAGAGACCCTGGACTATGGCTGAACCTCAGAGGAGACTATGACCCATGGTAGCGCTTCTGATCCACTCATATTCAGCAATGGTAGCCATCTCCCCTTGGCCAGGGCATTAGGTTTCCTACTTCAAAACCCATCCCTGAAATTTTACCCTTCAGGGAGAATCCTTGCTTAATAGTTGATTCTCCCTTCTCCCTTGTTTCCCTCTTGTTTTCATGCACCAAAAAATATGAGGATATTCTGCTCCTGCAGCCACCTTCTTTGAGCACTAGAGAATGAGGCTGCCTTCAAGTGAGCAGAGGAGTGATGAGGGCCACGCTCAGCTCTTGGGATGCATCAGAAGGTTGCTGCTGGAAATGGGAAGGTGGTTCTGGGCAGAGAGCTATGGCTGTAAGTGGGAGGTGGGGGGGTCCCTTGGCAGTGGAGGGATAGGACACGGTCACAGGGCACTCCGCAGTGGGAGCAGTTTCCTGTCTGTCCCCAGCTTTCCTAAGATGTCTGTTACGGTTCTGTGCTGCCCACTTTGGGACAGAGAAAGGGAGGGAAGAGTGTGTGTATTCCCTGCAATGGCTTGGCTCAAAGATCTGGAAAATCTCCCCTATATTGCACAAAATCCTGAATCTAGCCTGTGGCAAGGCCATCAATTTGGCAGCAGAATGGCAGCACTTTCGAAAATGTAATGGGCAGAGGGTACCTTCAGAATATATAGCAAACCTGAGGTTTGAGTGGGACATTGCCATTTGATGAGCTCCAAGCCAGCTTTCCTTGGATGGAGTCTCATGGGTCATGTTTTTTGAAGAATGTCAGGAGAAGGGAATCTGAAATGCAGCTTTTCAACCTGGGCTCCTGCCAGTATTTTCACTTACGACTGTCATGCCCCAGCCACTATGTGCATCGAGCAGCCTTTTGTGGACAGTGTGTCCAGGGAAGATGACCTTTAGAGAGGAGAGCAGGCTGGAAAGGCAGCTTCCTTCTGCGGGAAAACCTCTCTTTGTTTGTTCTCTGGTTTCAGGGCTTGGCCGGGGCAATTGAAGTGGGACCCTTGTACTCAGAGGAGCTCTGGAGGCCCCAGCTTCTCATTAACAGATTCAGCTCATTGAAAGAACCCATTTCTTCTCAGTGAGAAGAATTCATATGCAAAGCACTGAGCCAGACTCCTCGTTCACAGGAGGAGGGGGTTTATGATTGGACCTGACCTGGGAGCAATCCCATCCTTTGTTTGCTGATTTGTTCCTGCAGGCACCCCCAGGTCCAAGCCGTGCTCCAGGCTAGAATGCGGCTCCAGGCATGAGGAGCACCAGGTCCCCCTCATTTCCTGGGGAGAGGATGATGGCTTGTTCTCTCCCTCAGTGATCATTTGTTCTCTTGGTGCTGCAATGGGGACTCGGGTCCATCTCCCAGACTCCAGCAGGAAAAGGTGAAGTCCTGGCACAGGCTATCTTGGAGGGACTGAAGCTTTTCTCTGTGGTTTATGCTGCTACTGTGAGCCAGGCCAGCCTGTGGTCAGTCAGCTGGGTCACATCTTCTGCTCAGATCTGGCCCAGCAGCAAAACAGTGCTGAATCTCAATCTGCTTTCCTTTAACTCCTGCCAGTGCTGCTCTGAGCAGCTGGAGGTTGGTCCTGACAGTGGTGGGGTGGAGGAGACTGGGTGCCATGCACCGTTCTTTTCCCTTATGGTGTGGTCAGTTCAGCTGGAGAGTTTGAGATGTGCTGGGTTGGCCCATGCAGATAAGGGATTGATTATGATTCAAGGCTGTGACTGGAGCCTGTTAATCCTGCCCTGCTTAGGGAAGGGAAAACTGCTTTGTGAGATAAAAGGGTAGGATTGCTCCAGACATCTTCAGCATCGCTCCTCAGCATCAGCCTGCTTCTTGGCCAGACCATGAGCCTAGCCTGGGGATTTGTGAGGTGCTCAGTGGGTTGGGGAGGGAACCTGTGTATGGCCAAAATTCATCTTTGCTTTTCCAAGGACTGTGTGCCAGTAAGACAGTGTTGAGCTCTCTGAGCCCAGAGAGTTTGGCTCTGGGGTGATGGGTTGTTTGCAGTGTGTTACTGGGGGAAGCGGATGTGCTTAACTAGGTGGAGTTGTGAGGGTTTTGTGCTTTGTGGGACATGGCAGAGGCAGGCGTGGTGAGTGGGAGGGGAGGAGGTGGCTTATCCACTGGTGGGGTGCTAGGCTCTGGTTGCCTTGTCTTTAATGTGTGGAAGCACTTCCAGCCTGTTTTCTGCTGCTAAATGCTCTGCGCAACGATTTGCATGTGGTGCAAGAGGTGCTATCTGTCCCTGAATATCAGCTTTGAAAATTCCATCTGCTGCCAAAGCCCACCAGCCTGCAGCAAAGCATCCACGAGGAGACATGGATTTAGGCATCAGGACTGTAAAGAGAAAAACAGAAAATATTTAAATTTGAACCACAGTGTTTCAGTTGATCATAGCAATAACTGGGCATGTGTGGCCAGTGTCAGTAGTTTCCATACCAGGCTCGTTTACCAGCCATGAGCTAAACTGGTCAGCAGGGGCAGGATACAGGGAAGGACTGGAGAGAGGAGCTCATGTGTGTTCATTCAGCTTCCCCGTGGAGTCACATTTCGCGGAGACTTTGGTTTTCAGTAATCACAGCAACACTGTGCTCTATTTTTTCAGCTATTTGAGATCATTGTCCAGTTTGGGGGGGATATTTTTTCCACAGAATATGTCAGTAATAATTTTCCAATTCTTTGGATTGTTTGCTGCCAGATCCTCACTCACTATGGCACCTCATTTGGCATTTGGGATGGGGTTAGGAGAAAACTGGTGCAGACTCTTTGCCAGCACTATGAAATAAGTGTCTCTCTTCTGCTGCTTCTGTGGCACATCCAAGCTGCATCCTCCTGAAGTGATGGAGAGCTGCTGCTGGGAGCTGAGAAACTTTTTGGCATGCAATAAATTCCCTTCTCCTGTTTTCTACACCCCAAAGTTAAGGTTTGAGGGAAATGCAGCCTTTCTTTTTTTAGATTTGTGTTGGATTCAGCAAATAATTTGGACACTTCCACCCCGGAAAATGGGAACTTACTATTTTTCAAAATTATCTTTTTAAAGCAGTTTAATTGGTTTGAAATTGGTCCAATTTTTAATTTAAACAAGAAAGAGAGAGAGAGGGAGAGAGGAAATTGATAAAATGAAATGGGAGGAGATTTCGTTTTTGATTCAGGAAGCATTTTTGATTGATCCAAGTTTGAGTTGTGATGCAAGTTTCCAAACTGGTGATGGGTAGGAGGAATCTGGTGGAAGTGCTGCTGCCCTGAGCATCCTATGCTTCTGTTGCTGGTCATGGCCTTAGCTGGGTCTCCAGTTGGGCTCATTGGCCATGGCTGGAGCTGACTTCTAGGGCTACGTGGACCATTACGCTGAACTGATGTGACTTGTTGCTCCTGTCTTTGTGGGAATACCTTATCACAGTTTTATGGTCTGCAGGAAGGTTTCTCCACTTTTAAAAGCATCTTTCTGCTTTGTTTCCAAAGAGCCCTGAAGGACACTCCTGTGTTGGGGGAGGAGGCGGATTTACAATGATCCGGGGTGGCTTTGCAGTGCTTATGGGTACAAGCCTCTCTCTTGATTTGTTGCTGGGATTTTTGGTTTGTTTTATGGCCCCAGTGAAAACTGGTGGCAGAAATGGCCCATTGGTTCCACCGAGTTCCTTCTTTTGCTGGGAAATAAATAAGTAGGTGCACAAGAAGCCATTTTGTCAGCTGAATTTTTCCATGCCTCATCTCATGGCAGCCTGTTTTGGAAAATCTAAGCAAAAATCTGTTCATCCATTTGTAAGTTTTGGAAAGGTTGAAGTGAGGAGGGGAACTTTAATGTCAGTTGTAAGAAAAAGACATTAACTTCTCTTCCCTGGAAGGACGTGTGTCTGTGTATTTAGAAATTCCAGCTTCTGTTTATGTTGGAAATAGGTAATTGCATTTTGATGTTGATTTTCTCAGTGGCTTTATGTAAACATGGTGAATATATTCAACCAAGGTTTAAAACTCTTGTGTTTACTTGACATTGAAGTGTTCCACCTTTGTTATGAAGACTGTGATTCCCATTTAAGGTGGACACTGTGTGCTTTGCCAAGAAGGCATTTCTGTTGTGTCATGTGGACCTTTGACCTGGCACTGTGAAGACCCCGCTAGGGGTGCTTTAGTAACCTCCACAAAGCTCTGAGAGTTTATTTCTTATGAACATTGGATATCAAAGGCAACTTTGTGTTTAAAGAGAGCACTGTGAGGGTGGTGAGGCTCTGGCACAGATTGCCCAGAGAAGCTGTAGATGCCCCATCCCTGAAAGTGTTCAAGGCTGGGTTGCACAGGGCCAGTAGTGGATGGTGTCCCTGCCCATAGCAGGAGGTTGGAATGAGATATCTTTAAGATGTCTTTCAACCTAAACTATTCCAGGATTCTGTGGTAAGATCCGAGACACTGGATTTTTCTTGATGTGGGGGATTTGCTGTTTCAGAAGAAAGTAGGGTGCAAATACACTCAGATAGGAGAAAACCCCAGGAGTTTAGGTAGGTGCACATAGTTTGGGAACTTAGCTGCACAGGAAAAGTTTGGGAAGAGCAATGCAAGCCTATGGCATCGTGGATCAGCCAAGGAAGCGAAACCCAGTTCTACTGACTTGGTTTGCAACTACATGTGAGGAAGATGCAGTCCCTGAATGTGTAACTGTCCTCAAACATGAGGCAGGTGGGAGTATCCTTGTCCAAAGCTCAGTGCTTTTGATCCTCAGCCTTCACAAACGTAGTCTCAGGCTCCAGGGAATATTGAGTTAGGCTTAAAATAAGGTGATTAGTTACTGGTTTTGTTAGGAGGGGCATTTGCTGGCATTGCACTGTCCCTGTGTTTGCTGGCTGTTGTTTAGACCTGGAGCTGTAAAAAATTATGTTCAAAGAAAACAACATTTTCCAGTGAGCTTGTGTGACTCCTGAAGCTGGGTCTCCCCAAGCGAATGTTGCCAATCGTAAATTGCAAAAGGCTGGAAGAGCTGATGTCCCAGGTGTGTTTGGAAGCCAGGCTGTGCAGTGCTTCGGTGTGTGCAGGAGTTTTGGGGTTCCCAGGGCGAAACTGCCGTGTCTTGTTGTACCACCCTCATGGGCAGCTGCTGTTCCAGGAAAGGATTTGAGCTGTACCTTGATGTCTGGGTTGGGTGTTGTTGGGGCAGATGAGTGCCTTGGTGGGGAAGGAGGCTTCTCACCCACTTGAGGCCGTGCGAGAGGACAGCGAGCAGCCAGAAGTGCTCCACCAGCAGTGGACATCTCTGGTTTCTCCATGAGAAAGTCACATCAAAGGCCCCCTCACAGCCTGACAGAGAAATTGTCTGTCTGCCTCTCCTGAAACTCCGTTGTTGGGTGGGTTGTTCCCCCCTCCCAGTACATCTTAGGCACAGTGGAGGCAGGAAAGAAAACCCTTCTAAAAATCACAACGTAATTACTCCCATCTGCTCCAGCACTGCTTCCCATTTCTGCCTGCCAGGATGCTTGTCTCCGATGCTAAGTAGCACATTATTTTCGATAAGTTGCAATCATTTACTTCAAATCTCCTTCTCCTTTAAAATGTCCCCCTGGAAAGGCAATTTAACAAGTTGGGAATGGGCAGAAACAACCATGAAAAAACCCATCCAGAAGCAGCCAAGCTTGGGCAGGGGGCGAGCACTCCTCCCAAACTCATTAAAACCACCCAGCAGGTTTCTTTGTAGGGTGGGTTTGTTTAAATGCCCAGCCACTGGGTCCAGCCCTTGGCTGGTAGTGTCAGCAAATGGGGCTGCAGAGGAGCTGCCAGCTCGTCATTAGCGGGGATCTTAACCAGGCAGTCACAGAAATTCCACAGGACTGGACTTTTGACTGTTGAAGACAGCAGAGAAAGAGCCGTGCTGGCTCTGGAGGACCCATTCCTTCATTGGCACAACCTGGGTTGGCATCATGTCTTACCACCACACCCTGTACCCTCTTGTAGGGGGGTATATCCCATGCTGGCAGTCTGGCTCACAGAGCTCCCTGCTTCCCACATCTCAGCTTGAGGACACTGACCATGGTAGGATAAATTGCCCTTTCTAGAAGAAAGGTGGAGCTTGAAGGTCCTTTGCTGTTGTCACTGCTGAGTCACAGTTTCCTGCTAAGCTTCTGCCATCACCCCCAGCATGTCTCATTGCCTTCATGATGTAGTTCTGTCTGTGTTGCCTGCACACCTCTAGTTTGGAGTAAAGAGTTGATAAGTGGAAGTACTTTGGCATGTCCATGGAGAAGAGAGATGACTGTGTGCTCTATGCTTTTCAGATTCCTTTGGAAAAATGCTCACAGGAAAATGGAATAAGTAAGGTGGGGATGGTGGCATGGAGTACCAGAGGAGTCTGATACACTCCTTTGTGGATTTCTTAGGAGTCTTCACAGCTCTGGGCCATCCCTAGAGTGGTGTCTGTTCCAGAGGTGTCTGGCAAGGGCACTTTCTCCTGCCCTGTACCCCCCACCCTGGATGTACCTCAGATTTCATGACCTGAGGGGACACCAGGCACAGGTGCCAAGGTGTGGTGACATGTGGGGTGCTGGCTGTGCATCTCATGTGAGCATGGAGCTGGCTGTATTGCAGGTGCTCCTTGGAGATGTTGGTGGGAAGCATCTTGAAGCATCTGGAAGCTTTGGTGGCTCACTGCACTTTCTATCCCGTGTCCCTGAAACGCAGGGCAGGCAGGCAAGGAGCTGAGGAGCTATTTTTTGGCTTTGTCTTCTCACCTGCTTCTCTGAGGTCAGTACTGTCACTGCTTCTCATGTCCTGCACTGCAGCCACACCACCGAGCCAGCTCAGGCCTGGGATGTGTCAGTGTCCTGTGAACCCTGTGGCTGTGATCCCTTCCTCAAGAGGGAGAAGAAGCAAGTCTGTGGGCTGGGAGCCATTTTCCAGCTGCTGGAATGGGTCTCTGTGACCCTGGTGGCGACCAGGACTGGACTGCAGGCTGGTGGCTCCATGGTCCCCAGCTGGCACTGCTGCTGTCATTGGAGATGGTGAGACGCTGTGACAGCTGCACTCCTCGGACCTGCTCCACGACCAGCTGGGCAGTGCAAGCAGGGACAGGGCACATGCCTTGAGTTTGCTTTTAGAATGAAACCATATATATATATAAAACTTTAAAATTTTTTTGTTGCCTTTTTTTTTTTTGGTGGGTGTATAGATTTACATATAAAAATGCATTTTGATCAGCAGGGGACCAAGGTGTGAGGGCTGAGCACCATCTAGTGGCAAGCGCCACGGCTCCAGAGGCTGCCGAGCCAGCAAGAAAGCAGCCAAGGACAGAAAGTCTTGCAGGAATTTTCCTCCATCCGGCTGCCAGTCGCTATCTCTCTTTTTCTTCTTTCTTTTTCCCCCCCTTTCTTTGATCAGGAGCAGCAAATGGAGGGTCCTGGGAATGCCTGGATGCCTACATGCCTGTAGCCTCTTGGACCACTGAGGATCATTCTGCTTCATTTATTCTGTTTTAATTTGGTGGGAGAAGCAGGGTTCTTTTGCCATCAGCTGCCCAGGCACTACAGGTTGGGTGCTGTCTGTTCCAGCTCATCCTAAACCCCTCAGCCAGCAGAGCTGCATCCCATCACAGGGGGCAGTTTGGAGGGTCAGAGCTGCCAAGGAGCCCAACATCCCAGGCATGCTGGCAGGAGGTGTGTCGGAGCTGGGTCCAGCACTGGAAAGATAAAAAAGAAGCTTTGAAATAATCATTTTGTCTTCTTCTTGGCTGAGCACAGCCTTTCAGGGATAAATAAGCAGCATCAGTCCTACTTAGACACATTGTCCTTTCCATTTATTTTCTCCCATGCCTTACTCTAAGTGAACAGCCAAACCCAGGCTGACTCTGTACAGTCCCTGGCCGGGTTCAGGTCTCTACAGTGGGAGACACATCCCTCCATGAGATGCTGGGAATGCACCCACCCAGCGGGTGCTGGTCTGTGCATGTGGCACAGGAATAAAACTCCCGAGAATATACAGCACTTTTCATCAGGAAGCAGCTCTCTAAACATAAACTAATTAATCACTTGTGCCTACCTGTCAGGTCAATGATTCCTGAGATTTTTAATCTAAAAATATTTCCCTTTTGAAATCCAGATGCGCCTGTTTTGGCAACTCTGCTTTTGATTTGTTTATTTGAGGTGTTTTTTATTTTATTTTTAACCTGTGTTACTTTCCTTTTGTATTTGGGCTTTTGATGTGCTATAATTGACTGGTTTGGGGTTTTTTTCTACTGGAAGAATAGAAATTTATTCTCTTTATTTTCATGGCAAGTCTCTGTCCCTGCTGTAGCCTATCAACTTTCCTTTCTCTTTTTAAGGAATTTAGCTATTTTTGCCTCATATTTCAGTTTATGGACCATAGACCCCAAACCATTTTCTTGATGAAATCTGTCCTCTCCCCTTGGATCTATTTTTAGTGGCTGGGTGCCACGGGAAGCCTCCTGTGGTGGGGGAAGATGCTGGTCCTGTCTCCTGAGGGCTCAGCTTCAAATTTGGCACTCTGCCCTCATTTCTCCATATAGAAATGATCCTCCCTAGCATGGAATTATTTATTATTAGTTCCAGTTTTACTGTTCTTGGGCTTTTTTCTGCCCACCTTCCCACCTTTGTTGATGGTGCATATTTTAATCACAGAATTGCCAATAAATGCATGAATGAATAAATGATCCAAATGTGTGAATAAAATAAAATTAAATGAATGAAATGTCCCGAAAATAGTAATTTCAGTAGGCTTTGAGACTTTTTAAAAAAGCTCTTTTTAGTCTTAACCAAACCTCTCAACAGGGTCTTTTATTTCACTTTTATACTGACAATAGCTGTATCTTTGACTTACCTAAGAGTGGGGAAGACCATGCTGGGGGTTGCTGGGGTTTTTTAGCTGCTGTGATTTTATTTCATGTTGCAAACTGATCTTCCGCTGTTTTTTTATTTTAAATGGCAGGAATAATCACTTGCTCTTGTTTGTGCCATGGATTGGGGTGGGGGTTAAATTCACCTCAGGTGTCAGTGGGCACAGCTTTATCAAAATCCATGCAACATTTCCCAGCTCTGGATGTGCAAGGAGTGTGCGCTCAGAGATCCTGTGCCAAATGAGATGGGGAAATACAGTTGTTTTCCCTTAGGAAATGCCTTTTTAATTCACTCATCAAGGATTTATTTTATTTATGTCATTTATTATACAGCTGCGTGTGTGCGCATGTGGAAATCTCACATTACCGTTCCGTGTTTGAACACAGACCATGGCGGGGGATATGGGGGGAGCACACAAGGGCATCTCCATTTTTCAGACATAGGTCATCCAAAGCATTTGGGATGCTCCCATGTTGTTTTTCCAGGAAAGCCCTCACAGGAGAACTTCTACTTGGAGCAGTATTTAGGCAGAGAGTACAAAGATGGGAGGAAGATTCTCTTTTTGAAAAATCACTCTGGGAGGATTAATTTATTGTTGCTCCTTTTCTCAGCATGGTTTAGAGTTTAGATACCAGTGCAACAACTGGATTCTTAAAGAAAAGGCATTTTTCCAATAATAATTTTTTTTTTTTGCATGTGTTCCCAGCGCGTGGCTAAAAGCATGGACTTCAAGCCCTCTCTGTAGTCTGTATTTCAAGATGTGGAAATCAAGGCACAGTTGCCCTGGGCTCTGTGTGTCTTTCTCTGCCATCTGGGGTTGATGTAAATAACAAGTTGGGTGACATGAGAGGACCCCTGAGCAAGATGAGATCAGGGCTAGAGACTTCCAACTTCCCATCTCATGCTCATGTCGGGATATGGTCCCTTATCACTTCTGGCAGCAAGAATGGGTACATTTATTGGTTTTTTTGGTTGCTGTTGCTAGGAACTTTGCTGCTTGTTTGAGCAGAAAGTGTGGCTTTCTGGGTTAGCTCTGTGGTGAGCTCACTGCCAGTTCTGCCCTACTTCTGTCCTGTGGGAAGGAGGGGAAGAGGTAGGGAGAGGAGCAGGAAGCTGGAGCGCCCCTGGAAGCCAGGTAACTGCGCTTGGTGATGAGTACTTGGAGCATAAGGATGCAGACTGCCTGGGTACCTGTTGGGAGGGAAGAAGACACCTGCTGATGGGGTCAGTCCATCTTGGGATGAGCTTCCCTGAGTTAAGCCCCGGGTGTGACTCAGGCTTTCCTCTGCCTGTTGTGTCTCCTACAGTGCTGAGCATCCGGGGGGCGCAGGAGGAAGAGCCCACGGACCCCCAGCTGATGAGGTTAGACAACATGCTCCTGGCCGAGGGGGTGGCAGGCCCCGAAAAAGGAGGGGGCTCAGCTGCCGCTGCCGCCGCCGCTGCCGCATCCGGAGGAGCTGGCTCCGACAACTCAGTGGAGCACTCTGACTACAGAGCCAAACTCTCCCAGATCCGACAGATCTACCACACGGAGCTGGAGAAGTATGAGCAGGTAACAGGCTCCTTCGTGGCGGAGGGGCGGTGCTTGTGGTGTGGTGGGAGCAGCACGTAGAGGGGGAGAGCTGCCGCTCGGTGCCAGCATGGTGGCGTGGATCTGCACAGCCTGGATCACTACTGACATCTGTTGTTAGGAGTGTATGGGCAAATGCAGCTGGGTTGTGGAGCGAGAACATGCTCTTTTAGGGTTGGGGGTTTATGCTGGCATGTGGTGTGAGAATAGGTTCAGCAGGAGTTGCCCCTTGGATTCTCACTTTCCACTCCTTCCTTGATATCTTGACCAAAATTGGCCCTGTGAAGGAGGAGGCCTCTCTGATGTGCTGGCCTCAGTGATGACAGCTTTCCAAGCAAGGCTCGAATCAAAATCTTCCTTGAATGTATTTTCTGCTTGAAAAGCTCTTTTTCAAGGAAAAAAAAAAATCTTTTCCTTGCTGTAAATTGCTCTTAAAAAAGAAAAACTGCTTGGGTCGTAAACATGGCTATTGGTAACACTGACAATTCCATGAAGAGCTTTGCAAGTCAACACTCAAAACCAGTTCCTTTCAAGTGCTTCCAGATGTTTTGCGGACCTGTCTTGGCTGCCATGCACCTTGTGCTTGTGATTTCTACCCCAAGGTTAGGGTTTATGGATATGAGCAAGAAGGCATCACCTCCTTGGGTGCTGGACAGGCTCCACTGCCAGGGGCCAGGCAGGCTTTCAGGTCTCTGGTTTAGAGCCAGTAAAAGCGTCCATTTTACCTGGCTAACTGGATGTGTGGTGGGGCTGGGGGATGTCTCACCTCCATGGCCACCTTAGCCAAGGTGAGGGAAGGGAGCCCCTGGGTTCAGGCTGGAATCAGGGTGGCCAGGCAGGGCTCTGGAGTTGGAGCAGCCAAGCACAGTCATGCCATGAAAGGCATGTTGGCAGGGCCTTAGAGGAGGCAGGGAGCAGACAGAAGGCTGGTTGGAAGGATGACCTTTGGTGGCTCTCCTCAGCCCTTGCTGTCACTCTTTTGAGGCAGGGAGGAGCCTCAGCCATCTCACATGGGTGGGAGTGGAGAGCACATCAGGCTCCAGGCTGAATAGGGGTGGAGAGACCTCATGTCCTCTGCTACCCAAGTCCAAGGAGAGACTCTTGGCACAGACAGAGACAGGCTTCAGGGAAGGACCTTCTGCTTCTTCCTCCCCTTAGGCAGGAGTTTTGTTTGTTTGATGTTCTGATTCTGTTTTTGCTTCTTTTTGCTCCCCAAAGAGACACCAGGTGAGAGAAGCTTTTGATCAGGTCCAGAGCGTGGGACAGACCACATCTTTCCTTCTCACAACCCAGAGTTTGGTTTTGCCACTGAGTTGCTTTGCAAGTGGCTGTGCTGGTCCACATCTCTGGTACCATCACCAACAGTCCTGCAAGACCAGGGCTCAGGGTTTTTCCAGTTCCATCCCACTCTCTCCAATCCCACTTTTGGGACCTCAGCCCCTGGCTTCTCAGTCTGGTTGCTGCTGGGTCAGCACAGCACTCAGTGGTGATTTTGCCTTTAATGCTCTTTATTTCATGCCAAGAGGAGATGATCTGAAATTGCTGGGTTGTCTGGGAGCAAAGAGATGTCCAGTTGAGGGCTCTCATAGCCAGCACTCTCCCCAGGAAATGGGAGTCAGCAGCTGGAGCTGGGGATGGGCAGTTGGAGGGGCTCTGCTGGCCTTGGGGATCTCCTTGTTGGGTCTGAGCTGTGGTGAGAATTCAGTTTGGAAGGGTGGAGTAAGACATAGCAAGTCAAGCCCATGTCACCAGTCCACAAATCCAGTGTTTCTTTCCCCTGCCAGCCCCTTTTCCCCATCATGGGGTGGGAACCGGGGATGCTGTCCCCAGAGCAGCCACCCACATCCTAGGAGCACCCCAGGAGCATTCTCCAGTCATCACTGTCCAAGTGCTGCTCTCAACCTGGTTTTTGGGGCTTGCTTCTGGGAGTCAGAGGATTCCATCATGCCAGTGAGGTGCTCAGGGGGATGAAGGAGAGGGCAGTGAAGTGGCCTTCAGCTGGTGTCAAAATCCCTCCCTTGTTCCCTGGCTCTTCTTGCTGCCCTGTCCTCACAGCACAGCATGGCGACAGCAGGAGCAGCCAGACAGTGCTGTGCCAGCAGCAAACTAATTGGGATTGCTACCTGCTTGCCCTTATTTGTCAGGGCTCCTGCCTCATCCAGGCTTTAATTATTATCGTTATTTACTTCTTACATGGTGTGCCAAGAGCATGGAGCAGGACCATGTCTCTCAGAGAGCTGCTCCTGTGAAACACAAGAGGCTCTGCAGGACGTATGGTGGGGCTGTAAGGGAAGGGGCAGTAGGTCAAAAAGTTCATGGTCTTCTTCAGATAAATCTGTAGCTTCTCCAGTTTCAATCAGTAAAACATTGTTTGGGACTTCATGCTTTATATGAATCCTCCCCCTGGGAGCAAAGAAATCAGCTCCTGCCTTTCCCAGCATGTTTGTTGGGAGTCTCTCATGCCCTGTGCTTGGCAGATCAGAGAAATTTCTCTCTCCTCCAAGCATCAGCACGTTCTTGCTCTCAGACTGCTCTGAAAAGCCCCAGACAATGAGGCCTCCACTCACATCTTCTTCCATAGCCATGCTGCCTCTGTCCTGTCCTTGACACCATCGAATGACCTTCCCATCCTGGGGTTTCTTTTGCTTTTCTTGCCATCCCAGGCATGCAATGAGTTCACCACCCACGTGATGAACCTGCTGCGTGAGCAGAGCCGGACTCGGCCCATCTCGCCCAAGGAGATCGAGCGGATGGTGAGCATCATCCACCGCAAGTTCAGCTCCATCCAGATGCAGCTGAAGCAGAGCACATGTGAAGCCGTCATGATCCTGCGCTCACGATTTCTGGACGCACGGTGAGTCCGTCCCACCAAACCTTTCTTCCCACCCACCATGCAGTGTTGTTTGGGTCTGGGAGGTTTGTTGGTTGGGTTTGTTGGTTCTGGAGTAAATAGAGGGCCACTTGAAGGGCCATGTCTCTCAGTGTTGAGCCAGAGGGGTTTTTTGCCTTCCTTATCCCTCAGTTGTCTGGGGCTCAGTAGGGGAGGGGACTGCAGTTCAAGCCATCCAGCCTCTGTCTCAGGGAGGCTCCCAGCTGTACCTTGAGAATTGCACGTCCTGGTTTTGCTGGGGCAGAAGGAAATTCTGTGGCATATTGCAACAAACTTCTGTGATGGAAACCTTCATCCCTACACTTCATTTAGGGATGAAGGTTTATCCTCCAGGCCATCCTGTCGCCCCTAGATTCCTATTTTTTTCCCATTGTTTTTATTGTCCCAGATTTTCAATTTGCTATAAAACTATTTCATTTCCCAAGCTGGTTAGGTGCAGACTGCGGCTTGGGCTGTAGCTTGCGATGGGAAGGAGAGGCAGCTACACCAGGGGTACAAGGAAAGAGATGGCAGACAGGTAATAATGCCTAGGTGTAAATGGAACAGACTTCCCTAAGGATATATCCAGCTTGCTTCCTCAGCACGGAGCTTTGCAGAGTAGCACTGATGTCTTTGGCCACGACAGCCAGGTGTCAAGAGTCACCTTCCCAGGTGGAGGAACTAGATGCCAGTTTGCATACTCTTCTGTGGGCTGGAGGATACAGTGATAAATTTGAGATGGAGACTTGCTTGCTTTGGAAGATGCTGAAGGAACAGTCACTAAGGGTCAGATAAGCAGCTTTCTGGCCATGAGTCTTGCACTTCATGCTCAGAGAAGTGGAGGGGGGAGGGAAGAAAGTGGAAAATTCAAGAGTATCTAAAATAGCATTCGATTTCTGGATCCAGGGATTTTTGGATTCCTGGTGCTCATTCCCTTTCCTTTTCCTTTTATTTCCCATTCTTCCTTCATGTGAAGGCGGAAGAGACGAAACTTCAACAAGCAAGCCACGGAAATCCTGAATGAGTATTTCTATTCCCATCTCAGCAACCCTTACCCCAGTGAGGAAGCCAAAGAAGAGCTAGCCAAGAAATGTGGCATCACAGTCTCACAGGTGAGAGAGCCCAAAGCCTGGACTAGTGGGAAACTTCAGCATCCTGAAGGGTATTCCAGACCTCAGACAAGTCAGCCATGTCCGGTGTTGAGCGTTTAATTATTAAATCAGTTTAGTGTGAGTTAGTGATAGTGAATGGGAGTGCATATGGCACTTGCAGATTGAAGTCAGGTGGAAAAAGAAAGTCTGAGAGAGGATTTAGGAGGTATGAAGACTGCATGGAGTGATGGCTGTGTGTGCAGCCAAGGTGTTGACAACACAGAAATTATGTGGCAGCACCTATGTGACAAAGTCTCCTCAAGGAATTAGTGCTGGCTTGGCCTGCAAGAAAAGCGTGTCTGATCTGAAGGTCCATTCTTCAAGGGAGTAAAAGCAGTAGAAAGAGTTGTGCCGGTTTTGCTTGATAAGATAGAATGGACAAGTCCTGGTGGGAAGAATGTGGGTGTAACTGTTAGAGTGCTCAGTGAGGGTGGGATTTCTCTCGATCATTTCTCTCGGTCATTACCCTTGTGCTGCAGAACTTGACATCTCCCTGACTTGCATATCTCTCAAAACATGGTGGTCAATAAAGACAAAAAGAATTATTTCCATATGTTCAAGGAAGCCATATAGTTCCTGGAGTTTGTAGCTTTGACCTGGGAGCTGCTGTATTTTGTGAGGAGTGCAGTCAGCCCTTGAAGTGTTCAGCCATACATTGCTCAGGCCTGCCCTTCTTTATTTCCTTTCTTTTTGGAGCAAGGTGTGTGCTTAAAGGCAAATCCATGTGGCCTCTGGTAGGCTTGTCCTCACATGAGCTTAGTGGTCCCTCTAGGCTCCCATGGCATTCCCTGTCTTGGGCTGCTTCCCAGCCTCAGGCACATGCCTGCTCGTCACTGCAGGCAGGAGTAGCATCTGGTGTCCTTGTGGGAGCGTGTCTGCCTTCAGCAGGAGCAGCAGCATCCAACGTTAGGTGTCATCACCGTGTTGAGTGCCTGCTGAGTGACTCCGATTGCCTCCCCTGGGCTGGAAGACCCAAACGTTACTTCTTCCCAGATTTACCTACAAGAGACAGCATATCTTGGTTTTAGTAAAGCTCCAGCTGTCCTGATGATTCCCCTCTCACTTCTAATTCATCTGTTCACACTTACAACTTCTCCCTCGCAAAGACAAAATGCCCAGGAGAAATGCTGCACTTAGGATGTGGTTTTGACCGTGCTGTATCAAGGCTGCTTTGTGCCTGTCTCCAGGATATGCCTTCATCGAAATAAGGTAGAAACAAATACATCCAGGTCTGGTTTTGCTGAGACTGAGTGGGAACATGGGTCACATGAATATGTGCAAGTCATGAGCAGAGTTGATACGAACTCAGAGTCTGACCAGATTAGGCAGGTTGTTATTCACAAATTTTAAAATGCAGATAGGTTGTGGTGGCTGTATATTCCAACCTCCTGCCCTTTGGTGCTCAGAGTTCACCCAGGATTTGAAGCCAGAAAAGCAGTCACAGGGAGATGTCCATGTGGAAAGATCATGAAGAAGCACATTGTTGTTAGTGAGAAAGCTGGACCAAGAGGTGGAATGGAGCTCCTTGCCAACAGCACCAGGTCCTGGTGCTATCAAAATGTTTGCACTGGATTGGGTGCTGATCTGAGTCTCTGCAGGCTGTATTTTCTTTTTCCTGCTCTGCAGGGTTGGATACCTGCAGCTCAGTAGTTGCTAAATTGGTGGATTCCACTTCTGTGTGGAAGCTGCTGAATACTCTAATAGCACTGCAGATAGAAAGCATGACAGGAATAAAAGCTTATGGGTTTCAGTTATCAACACCCAAGCCCTAAGATAAGAAAAAAATCATGGGCTTCAAAGGACGTACATCCATTACTGTTTTCTGTCTTTGGTGCTTGCTCAGTTTGTTTGAAAGAGGGAGCACTGATGTACTTGCTCACTAGCAAGCAAAGGAAGAATATCCTTGGAATCTCACCAAAAGGGGTTGGTCTTGCTAGCTCAAGATAGCATCTCCAAGCAATTCTAGGAGTGTTGGAGCTTTTCTGGAGAGTTGCAGCATCCTCTTCGTTTGCCTTATTGTCCTTTTATCCTGATAAACTCTCTCAAAGTCAGTAGTGGCTGGAAGTTGTCTTCTGCTTGGAGACTTGCACATTGATTCTCTGTGTTCAGTGTTGATGAAGAAGAAGCTGAGAGCTGCTTCCCAAGCTGTAGGGCTGAATCTTTCCCGTGTCTTCTTTGAAACAGTTCAGTGTGAAATAGTGCCCAAGAGTGAACAAAAATATCATCAGCATGTCTCTGGGCAAACACAGTAGAAACATCTCCCACTCCTTCCCAAGGCACACCCTTCTTTCCCAGGACCAAAGTTAGGTTTTAGGACAAGTCCTGTGCTCCCTCTCCATCCTTCCCCTGAAGTTCCTGGTTCATGCAGTGGCTCATACTAAACTTTGCAAAGTCAAGCTCAGCTGGACAAAGAACATCCACTTCTGGCTTTGTGCCCTGATTCCTCTCAGATGGATCAGAAGAGAGCTTCAGGGATACTTGAGGCAGTTTTGTGTGTCAGCCAGGCCCCAGTCAGTACTCTGATGTTCTCCCTCAAAGCCATGCTGGTAATCAGGGCACCTGTCCCATCAAAGGGATACTGAGGAGGAGGCAAATAAAAATGACACACACCTATTCTCAAATTGTGCAATTTTGGGGCCATTTGACTTTGTAATGTTTTTTTTAATCCATCTTAGATTTTTGTGGGGTGGGTCTAGTGGTTCTTGTGGAGCATCCCATCTATAGCAGAACCAGATACATCCACACAAACCCAGTGCTCCCAAGGGGGTCTCATCACCTTTCCTGGGCTTGGTGTGGCACACATGGGAGGGAAATAAGAATCTGCACTGCTTAACCTGAACTAATCCACCTTCCTCACCTAGGTGCACTTGGCAGAGCTGAAACCTTAACATCCTTGTGTTCTCTTGAACTCACTCTAGGTATCAAACTGGTTTGGAAATAAGAGAATCCGGTACAAGAAGAACATAGGTAAATTTCAAGAGGAAGCCAATATTTATGCTGCCAAAACGGCTGTCACGGCTACCAATGTGTCAGCCCATGGAAGCCAGGCTAACTCACCCTCAACTCCCAATTCAGCTGGTTAGTTTTTATTTTTCTTTTATTTTGGGTTGTTAGTGTTCGTTTTTTGTTCGTTCTCCCCTCTCTCTCTAATCTCTCTCTTGTTTTCTCCTTTTGGTTATTTCAGCTTTTATTCTCTGGGTCTTGTTTGCTCACTTTTGCGGTCTTAAAAAAATAAAAAAGGGAAATGGGTTTGGTTTGGGGGGTTGTTTTGTGGGGGTTACTTTATTTTCTTTGCTTTTTTCCCCCCTATTTTCTCTTTTTCTTTTCTCTTCCCCTTCCCTGTTCTGTTTTTGTTGGAAAAAAGGATGTGATTAGAACTTGTGACTGGTGGTGCTGTGCTGGGGGTTATATGCATGGATGGTAAATACAAAAACAGAAAAATGATCCAAAACTGTTTCTGGGATGGTTTGCACTTTGGGGGGAGGAAAAAAAGTAATAAAAAAGTTGTTGTGTAATGGTTTTATTCCACTGGGGCTGAAAGCATGAATGATCATAATAGATAAACCCCAGCCTTTCTGAGATGTCCTAGCTCATGCCATTTTGGGGGTTGTTTTGGGTAAATTTTTGTCCTTTGATGTTCTGTTGTGATTATCTCTTTGATTGCTTACATGGCAGTGTCTGGATCATCTGCAAGAGTGTGCTCTGTGTGAATTTTATTTTCTCTTTGTGTCAGTGCAATCCAGAGAAATTAATGGGTCATTCCCTTCCCTTTCCCCCTTTCCTTCCCATTTCCTGTGGTATCCATTTGCTTGTTTTGAGAGTCAAAGGCACAGAGCACTTTGCCCAGATTTCAACTCCTCTGCTAGAGAGCGATGCTTAGTTCATATGTGGTGCCCACCACAAGGTTGGCTGACCCAAATGTGATCAGGAGCTGTGGATCCAAGAGCAATGGAAAAATGGGATTTGTTTACAAGGAGGGAAAACAAATTAATTTCACGAGTGCCATGTACTTCATTATCCATGCAAATATCTGCGTGCCTGTTTTCTTTTTAGGGGTGGGAGGGAGAGTGGGAATGTGCCGCTTTTGAGCTGGGTGTCTGCTAACGGTGCCCTTTCCTGAGGATGTGATGCTTGGTGGTATCAGATAGACTGCTAAAAGGCAGGAGGGGAGCAAAGAGGATGGTGGGCAGCAGCATATTAAGCAGACCATGCAGATGCTGGTTGCTATTCAGGATATACTTCTGTAGTGAGCACAACCCTGCCTCTGCAAGTATCAGAGGAATCACACTCCAGAAACACCCCTGGCTCTGGAGGATTTGAGTGGAAGTTGGAGAACCAGGGATCAGACAAAGGGAGGAAGTAGTGACATGTCTCTGGCTGGTGTCCCAAACCAGTCCCCCACCAACAAAGCAAATGAAGTCCATTACCCACAAGCAAATGTGTAAGTGGGAGTTGATCACTCTATGCTGGGGAGCTCTTCCACACCTTGCTCTCCCATGCATGGCTGAGACAGGGCAAGTGGTAGAAGGCTTATTCAGAAGGCTTATTCAGTTGGACAGTGAAGGCCCTACACACAATCCCTTTATTTCCAGGGGACATGGTACTTGCTAATGGTCTGCCCCCAGAGCCAGTGAGCACAGAAATGTTGCAAGTCAGAAGGACTGCTGGGACCATCTCCCCACCTCCATCTTGCCCAGGGCTGCCTGCTCTGGCTCAGGCATTCTGAGGGCTTAGGTGAATGTAGCAGAGCTCTGCAGAGACTGTTTGCTGGAGTGTTGTTTGATTCTTTTTGGTTTGGGGATTTTTGTTCCCCTTCCATTCTCTCAACTGATGAAGATTTAACTGCAGTTTCAAAAATGTCATTCTTTCCAAAGAGTTCACACAAAATACCTGGTGACATGAGGCCTCCTGATGTTAACACCCCCTGTAGAAAAGGCTGGAGGGAATTCTGCTGGAGAGGGCAGGATTGTGTGTGTTGAGGGATAGGCCTGCTGCCTGTGATGCTGTCCTACAGCCTACATCAGCTTGGACCAGAGACACAGGTTTCCTTCTTCTCCTCTTTCTTCAACTGGAGGCAGATCCAAAGGTCTGGAATAGCGAGAGAATTGCTTCAAAATGCTGTTTGGATCTGGGTTTGGATCTGGGCTGCACATAGGAGAATAAGTATTTCCTCAGTGCCTGTGTAAATAGTGCTCCAGAGCAAGGCTGTTTCCTCACCTTCCCCACAGACAGTAACATGGTTGTTTTAGAGATAAATTGGCCAGTGCCCTGCAGTAAACAGCTGAGATAATCCCTGGATAACACTGCACTTTCAGGAAATGACAAACAGTCCTTCTATTAACAGGGAAAACTTGAGCTCCTGGGTCCTCTTTGTGGCTCGCTTGTCTGCAGTCTGGGTCATTGACCTCTTTTCACGTGCCTGAAGTGTCAGTGGTGCTAAAGCAGTGTGAGGGGAGCTCACAGGCCACGGAGATCTTTCTTCTGCTTAGAAATAAAGTGTTCCTAACCTGGCCCAGATCTCACACCCTGCCTGTAATGCTGCAACAGTGGCAGAGCAGTGGGGAGGCCTCAGTTGCTCTGGGTGAGCTTGCTGAGATAGTGGGTTTGGGTGTCCTTGTAGGTCCTCTCCTGAGAAGACAGCTGGAATTGTGCAAGATTTTTTTCTCCTGACAGTTGACATCCCCCAGCTGAACCACGCAGATGTAACAGCTCAATCAAGCATCCCTGCATTGTCACATTTTGGGACAAAGGCACATCCTGAGGACATCTGGAGTCATGTGATCTCCCCTGCTTCAGGTTGTCCCGTAGGTCCTAGCAGCAAGAAGCACACCTGTACATGCTAGGTCTGAGAAAGATTTGGGCTGTGGTGTCCAGGACCGTGAGCCACCAGCTGTGCACCAGGTTGAACTGGATGCAGTGGGACCTGGGACAGGAACTAAGTTCATTTCTGCTGTGCCTACACAGGCCCATCTGTTCTGTCATTGATGCCCATGTTACTGGAGATCGGTGAATGGCTACAGTCAGTCAAAGAGATTGGCCACACATTGACAAGGGCAAGGATTGCATCTGTCTGGCCATCTGGCACATTCAGAGCAGGGTCCCCCATCCTCAGTCACCCAGGCCTGAATGTCAAACACCTTTTCATCCGGAATATGTGCAGTTGGGCTTTATCAGCCAGATGTTCAAATAAGCTGAGATGTCTGGCTCATTTGGGCTAACAACTCCCCATCCTCACTTTGACTGTCTGGACGATCTCAGGACAAAAACCACACAGCAAATGAAAGCTATTTTATGTGGGCAGACCCTTTTGCCAACCAGAGTTCTCAAGGGCCACACACAGGTGATGGCATCCAGTGAAGTCTTAAACGCAGAGCAGTTAAAATTGTACTGATCTGGTTTTTTTCTTTTCCCTGCTCACTCTTTTGTTTTGTAAAAGTCTTCTTGTGAATTTGATGTCTGGAAATGTACTTCATTAGGCACAAGTATCTTCTCTGCCTTCCTCTGTTTGTGTCCAGAAAACATTACCGGAGAGGACTCTGCTTCAGCAGAGACTGTTCTGGTTGTGGCTTCCATGTCCTGAGTGTTGTTTGGCAAATGAAAAAAAACAATGTCCTGCTGGATCATCCCTGGCTTTTAGACTGCTTTGTGGCTTTCTCCAGCTAAGGAGCAGCATGATCCATCACCACATTCTTCTCTCATTTTTGGCCATGGTAGAGGCACCACAAAAAGTCACAGGAGGCATAAATCCTGTGCTCTCAATCCATGTATGGCATTGCTTTTGATTTCAACTAGGAATCTTGTAGACATGACCAAAGTCACTTCAGAGGTTCAGTGTGCTGGATCTCTCTTGTTGGTGGTAGGTGGTATGAGGCAGCAAATAAGGACGGCTTGATTTCAGCTTCAGTGAACACCATTACCCTGTTTTGTTTATTCTTGATACCATTTGAATTGTCAGATACTTTAGAGAAAAGTACTTATTAGAGGTCCTGGAAAACTGAAGGTGGAAGAACATCAGAGAAGCTGGAGAAGCAGCTCTCTGACGAGCTGGAAAAGTGGTGCAAGAAATACCAGGAGTTAAGTTTGTGAAGATTTTTGAATTGGAGGCAAAATTGAAATGGGCTTTCCTCATCAGAGGTGTTAGGGGTGGAAGAAATCTTTTAGCGGGCATTGTTTTGATGTAGGCTTTTACCCAGGGTAGGATTTGACATAGCCTGCTCAGACATTTCCAGCACTCTTTCTGAAGCTGGTGCTGACCTGATAGAAACTCAGCACCAAGGAACAGGGGGAATAGGTCTTGGTTTTGAAAAGATGTCTGGATGCTGAAGATGAACCACTCTTCCACACTGCTACAAGTCATGAATTTTTTTCTTTACACACAATACATTTTTTCTTTACACACAATAATTCCAGGGACTTCCATGCCAAGATCAGAACCCTTTCCTCCTGGGTTCACAAGCTCAAAAGATGAGCTTCTCTCTTTCATAACCTCTCAATAACACCAAAGGCCTGTGGTGCATTCAGGAAAAGAGCATTTCAGAGGGACAGATTAGATTTACAGTGGAGCCTCCTCTAGTGGAAAGATTTGACTTGTATTCTTGGATCTTATCTCTTTGGAGGGTATCTGAGTCTTAAGTTTTCATGTTGCTGCCCCCGCTCCCAGCCCCAGCCCCAGAGGGGCACCAGCCCATCTTAGCCATGTCTCTGAGACTTTGGACCATCGTAATTTTCAGGCGTGGTGAGTGCGCAGACAGCCGAATGCTGAAGCAGCAGTGTGGCGGTGCAGAGGGCTCTGCAATTACGGCTCTGATCTAAATGCATCCATACATGCGGGGCCATTGGTATGCGCATATTTATCTCTGCATTCACATCAGCACCAAGACATATTTACCACTTAGATATGCACGTGTATTGTAAAAATACCCCTTGCCAATAGCAGTGTATATCTTGTAAGTGACATTTCCAGTGCTCCTCATGATTTCTAAGACACCGTCGCTCTTCAGAACTAGAGTTTGTGGCTGTTTGTTTATTTTTATTTCCTCTCTTGCAGTCTCAATTTTATGGCTAGGTTTGTTAAGTTTCAATAAAATACCAGTTAAGTTTATGGCATTTTTATTTGTTATTGTTGTTATCATTTTCTTTTGGTAGGGGAAGGTGGGATGAAATGTTGCTAAGCTGGCGTCAGAGTGATAGCAGTGCCAGGTGCTTAGAGATTCTAGAGTCCTCTTTCCAGCTCTGCCACTAATTATTTGTTTGATCTTGAAGATTTCTGCTCACCTCAGAAGAAGAGGAGAATATTCTCTGCTTCTTATGAGCAGTAGCTGCAGAGGCTTTTGGTTCTCAGCCACTGTGGGAGTACAAAGCTCTGTTACTACCCTGTGCTTTTATTAAGGTGGTCAAGACAATCACTCAGAAAATGGGGTTGGAAGCATCTTCGTGTGTGTGAAACGTGCCTATCTTCACACTTAAAGTTGAGCACTGTCAGGGTGGGCTGTCCCCAGTCTGCCAGCTCGTTTCTCTAGGCTTTTTGCCTTTAAAATGGCAAGTAACCTGAGAGGTCGGGAAATGACAGGAGCACTTTGCCAGCCGAGCAGAGGAGGTGATGGTTACAGCTGCCTCCTGACTAGTCCCGGTTATTTTTCACAGCACTGTGGGATTGCTCTCTGGAACAGGTTGGGCAGGTTGACAGTGAGCAAAGACAATGAGATATTCCTGGCTTCGCTCTTTTCGGGCACCAGTGGGAGGGTCCTGATCTGAGACTCACTGTGCTCAAGATGAGTCTTTCTCTTGACTGTCTTGGGTGTTGTATCTCGCAGCGATGTTTCTGCTTTCCTTTGGTTCTGAGAATTGCCAGCACCTGACAGAAGAGCCGGTCACTAAGAGAGCAGCAGAGAACATAGTGAACATGAAGTCTCCAGCATAGACCTCCCACCTGCTCCCTGACCTTTGTCAAAGGTGGCTTCCTTCAGAGGAACCTTCCTGGTCCACTTCCAGGGAACAGCTGGGATCTGTCCAGTGTTTCTTCCCTCTCCAGCAAAGGGAGGGGGATTGCCAGGCATTTCTCAGAGCGTACGCATGAGCCACAGTTGGGCAGTTCCACCAGGACTGTGGTTGCCAGTCTTCCAAGATGGAAATGGCAGTGTACATGATCAGAGTATATTTGGGACTGGAGCTGAAAGTGTAGCTGACCTGGGCCCCTGAAGTCTCTCCTTTCCAGGGCTAACGTCATGTATAACTAAACCTTGCACGTTGAGCTGTCTCACACTTAACGCGCTGATCTGCACGATAAATTCTGAAATAATCCCATAAAACCTTTTTATTTATTTTTAACCCCCTTGCTGCCTTCCCTGCCTTCCAGTTTCACGATGTGTTTGTTTCTTCCATTAAATGGTTGAGGTGCTCAGATATCTCAAAGCTGGAAGCATAAAACTTTATTTCTGCAAAGGCGGGGTTTATTTTTTATTTTAATTTTTTATCCTGATCCCACCCAGTTGTCTTCACTGTTAAAATTATTTTAGTGTAATGCTGACAGCTGGTGCATGCAGTGGGGAATTTGCTTACAGAGCTTGTTCTTCTGGGGCAGCTGGCCCACGAGGGCTGTGACACCCTTGCGTTCTCTCACGGGCCATCACAATGAAAGACTCGTGCCATCATGATGGGCACTGGGAGTCTAACCCAGGTGCCTTCACATTTTTGTGAGCCTTTGCTCCTGGTGCTCTGCAGTTCCCACCAGTGACAGGTTCCTGATGTCCTGAAGGCAAACCCCATTCACCACTCCCTCACAGAGCCCCCCTGTGGGTCAGCCAAAGCTCCAGCCATGGGGCTGTATGGGATCTGGAGGTTTCACCCTGCAGGGAGCAGCACAGGCTAGAATTACCCACCGTGTTCTGAGCTTCTCAGCGTGGGCTTGGTTCACCTGCTGCAAAGGCTTCTGCTCTCAATAGAGGGGCTTGTCTGGGTAATTCTGGTCTCCAGTGCAGTCTGCCAGGTGCACACCTCCAACAACTAAGATCCTTCAGAGCTGTCTGAAGGATTCTAATGCTGTCTGAGTCCTCCAGGCTGTGTTTTGTTTGTCTCAGTCAAAAGCATGAAGAATCCTTCTTCCAGCTGAGGAGCTGTTGAAGAATGTCCTTGGCATTGAGGTGTAACATATGGCTTTGAATAACCTCAAGAGTGCATCCTTTTTTTTGCTTGCTCTGTTCTTCATACTACTAACCTGACTGTGTGTTTTGTTTTTGTGGTTGCTTTGCATGTTGTTCCTTCCTCTTGGCTGAGAGTCATGGGGTGGATCTTTTTCCTTTCTGTGATTCAGGTGCCTCACTCTTTCCTTTCCAGGTTCTTCCAGTTCTTTTAACATGTCAAACTCTGGAGATTTGTTCATGAGCGTGCAGTCTCTCAATGGGGATTCTTACCAAGGGGCCCAGGTTGGAGCCAACGTGCAGTCACAGGTAGGGACCCATCCAATGTACTGCCAGTGAATGCATTAGTGTTGGAGGAGCCTTTGATTGTATTGGCACTTCTCCCTCCTGTCTGAAAAGAGCAAATCTCAACCAGCACAAATGAACCAACCAACACTTTAAAAAGGCAAACCAAACTGAAAAACCAACCAACCAAAAAAGCAACAGGAACAACCACCAAAAAAAACCAACCAAAACCAAACCAACCAAAAAACAATCCGAAAGAAACCAAAACCAAACACCCAACCAAACCAACAACCATGGTCTTGAGGAGACTTGCCCACACTTTGTGAATGCATTTGGCTCTGGCTTGATAGTCATACTAGGAGAGGAGGTGTAGGAGAATAGGCACAAAGTCAAACAAAAGCAGCTCAGGTTTAGGTTCTGCTTGCTTTATTCTTCCAAGGGAAGGGGCCAGGTGTTTGGACTGATGTCTCATTTTACAAGACTTCCTCTTACTCCTTTAATGCCAAATCAGGTGTCTGCTGAAAGACAATAAATGTTCAAATACATAGATCAATGTTTAATTATTTTTTATAAGTAAAAGCCACCCTTCACCATCTCCCCACCTCCCCCAAAACACAGGCACTCACACCACTCCTGTACATACCAGGAGGAGAGAGCCAAGGGAGCTTTGAGCCGCATTGCTGAAACATCAACCCATGCTTGGGGCAAAAAGAAAGCATTTAAAATAACCAGGATCTCACTCAGATCTCCCACCTCCCATCCAATGTCCAGATATGCCATGAGTTCCCTCTCTAGCATCTAAGCTCTGTTTTGTGTTGAGAGACAACAGCCACTCTGACACTTGTGCATTGGACAAGGAGAGCTCTCTAAAGCCAAGGCTGCTCCCCAGTGGGGCTGGACATGGAGTACTCATCTGTGGGCAGTGAGATGTGCTCACCACATCTGCTGGGACTGGGCTGGGGGAGTGAGGGAGAGGAACAGAGCACCCAGAGGAGAGCTGCTGGTGCCTATGCCATGGTAGGTATATTTCCTTTCTGGGTCCTCCACAGTGAAGGTGCTTGGCTGACTCCAAAGATCTCCGTCCACTGCTGTGAGCAGTGCTTGGGGTCAAGGGTGGAAGAGGGTAGGGGTAGGAAGGTGGGTGCTTGAGCACAATGGTGGAGATGGCTGCAATGATGTGCTCCAGGAGATGCCACCCCACACCTGTCACGCTGTTCTCCCTCCCCACTCTTTTTGTCAAAGGACATGGGACCAAGGAGAGTGTGACAGGGCTGCTGGGGCAGGCAGGGTATGGTGAGGGAGGCAGGAGAGGTCCTCTGGCTCATTTCTCTCCACAAGACCAACTGTGACTCTCTTCTATCCCTCTTTGAATATCTACCTTTATTTTTATTATGTTAATGTTCGTGATTATTGTTAGTACTGTTCGTTTGCTTTTATCTTACCGAAGATGAATGGAAGCGGCTTTGGCCACTAACCTTTCATTCCCTCTAATTTGTGTTTTTGTTGTCGTTGGTCTGTTTAGGTGGATACCCTTCGCCATGTTATCAGCCAGACAGGAGGATACAGTGACGGACTCGCGGCAAGTCAGATGTATAGTCCGCAGGGCATCAGTGTAAGAAAAAAATAGGATTGGGTTCTGGTCTTTTGGGGTTTTTTTCATTTTTTGTTCTCTCACTACCAATTATTTCAAAGCCATAGGGCTCAGAATGCCACTTAGTAGGACTTGTCTTTGCTTTTACGGTCACCTCGTTTATTGCGTCTGTATTGGTCATGCCAACGGCGGAGCTTTGCCCACAAAAAAAGTGGCGCTGGGGCAGGCTGTGTGCAGGCAGCTGGCGTCTCAGACTGTCACAGCCCATCAGCATTCGCCTGGCACCTGCGGCCACACGCGCTCCGCCGAGAGGAGCTGCTAAACAGGTGACACCTCGTGTAACCATGGTGAGGAATGTCACCACAAACGCCCCAGCCTGGAGATGGTTCCACATGGAGGCCAGTGGCACCATCCTGGAGCGACCAGCTAAAAATAACCCATCCCTGGCCGGCATCCGAGAGCGCAGCAGCGATGGTGTTGGCAGCTGTAGCAGTTACAAATAAAAGGAGGGAAAAAGCCCACAAAGCCAACCAGTGTCAACCCAAGAAAACCTCGCCCAAGCAGGCTGGGGGAGGATGCGAGGGGGAGGGCAGTCTCTGGAGCATCTTCTCCTTGTTCTTGGGTGCGCTGGCGGGTTCTGACTAGCATGAAAATTCATAGCGACAAGCTGTGTCGCACAGGGGGAAATCGATCAGACACACACAAGGAGAACCCAGTGTAGATTTGGGACAGCAATCCAACTTCATTTCTCAGATCAGTCGTCCACCATCTCAGCAGTGGTGACAGCAAGCTGGGAGAGGAGGGCAGCCTGGAAAAGGAGGTTGTGAGCGCTGAGTGGGTGGTGGCAGTGGTGTCTGGACTGGCACAGAGGAGGAGGCAGCTGGCCCTGGACATAGTTGGCTGCCACAGGATGCTGATGGTTGAGACAGGGTGGTCTTGAACTGGTCAGGGAGGTGATGATCCTCTGGGTGGGCTAGTGGTCCTGCAGGTGAGACCCCAGCATGGTGCACTGTCTAGTCCCATCACCCTCCACTCCCCTGCGCCATTTGTCACTTGGCCTGTGACCATCTTGCAGGATGGCCACCACTGACGTGCAGAGAAGGTGCAGGAAGAGGAGTGCCCTGGGACAGGGGGCTCTGCTCCCCTCTCCTGTGGGTGCTGGGGCTTAGCGGGCGGCTTGACGTCAGGAGGCAGAGGCAGGGAGGATTCGTGAAGTAATGTAATTGAACATGTGCAGATAATTATGTCTCATTACATAAGCCCCTTGCAAAAACAGCACTTGGAAATGCCACATGAAAGAGCCTATCGTTCCGCATTAATTTCTCCGTGCGCTGAATTTATTCTCTTTCTGGCTTTTTAATACTTGGAGAGTAAATGAATCGCAGGCTGATCATGATAAGAGATGATACTTTTGTATAAATTAAAATACCCCCAAGGAAAGAGGCTGAGCTGATTACAGTTGCAGTTGGCTTGGAAAATAACAGTGGGCTGGGTTAAGCCAAAATTTGGCGGGGAGGGTTGCTGCCGGGGATTATGAGGCAGGGAGGGGGTGATGGGGGAGAGGAGAAGGAAGAGACAGTGAAAACACAAAAGCTGACTAGGACAAGGAGAGCTGGGTTGGTGTTTCTGGCTGTGGTTCTCTGTGGGAAGGAATGAGTAGCAATGAAAACTGGTGAGCTGAAAGTGGCAGGGGCTCAACAGACACCTCTGTGCTTTCCAAACAGGGACCTGGCATGTTTGTCATCTGATGTCTTCTCAGGCTGGTTTTCAGAGGGGGCAGGAGCCCAAACTGACCCATACTGGATGTTGTCAAGAGAGGGGCAGGTTGGTGAAGGGACTGCACAGTATGAGTGACTCCGCAATTCCCCATAAAGCTGTGGTAGGCTTGGGGAATAAGTCAGGGAGTCCAGAGCTGAGCAGATATTTTAAGAAGCACCTTCTGGATTGCCTCTTTGTCACCCAGTACTTTGTTTCCCATGGATCCCAGTTTGTTCACCCTCAAGTGTGGCTGTCCTTCAGGAAGCATTGGTCCTGGGTTCCTCAGTGCCGGCAGGGTGGCTGTCTCCAACAGAGAGGGCTTCCCTGCCTTTCCCTGAACCCTTTAATGCCGAGGAGGGGCAGTGGAATGCGGAGCAAAGCTGATTGTGACACAGAAAGCTGCCGTCCCCTCATCACCCAAGCATCCCCATGAGCTGCTGGAAGGAGATGAGCCGAAACCTAGTCAAGAGCCCTGTCACAATGATGTCTGCACTGGACTGAGGTTAAGTCATCCCTGGAGCCCTTCAGCACCGGGAAGTCAGTAGCAGGTTGCCCGGCTCCACTGCTGGAAACCTTGGCAGGGGAGACAACACTTGGGGTTTGCCTTTCTTGATAGAGGATGAGTTTTTAAATGCATGTAAGTCATGACAGCTGAGAAGAGGGATCTACCCAAAGCCCAGTTCCCTGCGTGGCTCTGCTGCTCTGGCTGACAGGCTGCTCTGCAAAGCGGGAAGGGCTGGAGTCGGTTCTGCATCGTTAGCAGAATAATGGGCACTGTCCCAGCTATCTGCCCCGTGACCCACGGCAGTGGCTGAGACAGAGGGAGAACCGAGCCTTCTGTTCCACAGGTGGGGACAGCGCTGGTCCCAACAAGGGCTGGGGGTGCTCTGACAATGGAGGGGTGGTGGAGACAGGAGCAGTCTTGAGGATACCCAGCCTTGGGTCACAGTGAGAAGAAGCGGGGACCTGCCCTCCTTTCAGGCGGTTTGGGGCCTGAGCCACCCCTTTTGGCAAACTGGGGGGCTGTAGGGTTTTGCACCTTGAAATGAGAGTTGTTAAGTGTCTGGGCTGTCTGGACAGTGTTTGCTCATGGGGGTCCACATGTGTACCCAGGAAGTCTCTGAGACCAGGGGTTTCAAAGCATTTAGGAAAGCTCAGGTTCTCTTGGGATCCAACAGAAGCTGTATCTTTAGTGCCACAGTCCTCTGGAGGGTTCCACCCTAGAACATCACCTTTGCTGCCATTGCCTAGGGCTGTAAATCCACAGTGTGTTCTGTTTGCCCCGCATGGTAACGAATGTGTGAATTACAGTCATCTTAAAGCCCTTTCAGAAATTTGGTTTTGGACTTAATTTAATTTACAGATAATTTAAAAGTCTAAAATGAGGAGCTCTTCTTAGAGTTCATCAGACAGTGAAATTTTTGAATTAAAACCACTGCTGTGCAGACCTGTGCCTGTTCATAGAGCACTGCTTGTGACCTGGATGGTAGTGGCCAGTGGCTGGTTGTGATGGGGAGTTCTGGATCCACTCTTGCCAACAAGGACTGGTACATGAAGAAGCTGAGAGCTCCTTCCTTGACCTGAGATCTTTTGTTCTAAAAACTTGAGCCTTGGGAAGAAAGTGGTTCCTCTGTTCCTCAACCAGCTGCAGTTCACCATCATGGTCAAACTTTGGTTCATGGTCATGGCCATCAGCTGGGGTACAGAAGTTGGTCTGGCAAGGCTTCGGTGCACATGCTCCATCCATAAGGGATGCCTTGGTGTGTTCTGATGGCCAGGGATGTCTGGCCATGACCCTTGGAAAGGGATATTCAGACAAGGCTGTATTCTCTGGTGGGTGATAAGACCATCAGTGTATATTGTAAGGAGGTCCTGATAGAAGCTCTTAAAAGCTCAGAGGTCTGGAAAGGCTTCAAGGCTGCTCTGTCAGACTGGCCGGTAACTGATGGGTTTGGAGGCTGACCTGACACCCTATGCCATTGTTGGTG
Source organism: Rhipidura dahli (assembly GCA_013399225.1). NCBI lineage: Eukaryota > Metazoa > Chordata > Aves > Passeriformes > Rhipiduridae > Rhipidura > Rhipidura dahli. The sequence goes on from VXAC01001407.1 coordinate 389,628, forward strand.
GGACAAGGATTTGGTCACAGTAGGTGGGATGCTGAGACAGCCTCTGTGCTAAGCAGAAAGCGCCTTTAAAAATTGGCAGAAAGTCATCTCCTAGCCCCATCTAGGAGGCCTGGGCAGGGAGCCAACCAGACTTGCTGGAGGTGACAAAAATGCTGAGACCTGTGGAAATGGGCACCAAAACTAGTAGATTCAGCAATCTTTTGCCTGGGCCCCAGACCTGTATAGTCACCAAGGCTTTGCCTGTGCTTTGGCACCAGGTGACATCTGAAGAGATGCCCTCGAGACCACTGCTCTGTCTTTGGCATCTGCCCCTCCTGAAGAAATCACAGCCGCGTGCAGGGACTCTGCAAGGAGCAGCAGCCTCCTCAAAATACTCCCTTGTTTTTGAGGGAGATCCCAACTGATTTACTACAGTCAAATCCTAAGGGATCTCCTTGTTTGGAAGAGGTAGAGCCATCCAGGTGGAATTGGATGAATCCCACATGTGGCTTGATCCATGCAGCAATGGAGTGAACTCCAGGATGAATGGGGATGGTGCCTGCATGCCCCTGCCTGGGGAAGGATTCGGCCTCCTCACAGAGGGCTTTTCCATACCAGAGGATGGTGTTGAGATGTCACAGCCAGCCTTGGGTCCTCCTTTCCATCACTTGACCCATAACTTAGAGCCTTCCCAGGATGGGTTGGCCTCTCCCCAGCATTCTGTGACTTCCCACTGGATGCCACCAAGGTTGTGTTTAGCCACACAAACTCCTGAAGCACAGGAAGGCTCATTCCCAGTCTGCAGTACCTTCCAAAGATCTTGGGGAGCAGAGCACTGAACGTGGAGCCGCTGCTTGATTGCTCCTTCCAGCCGTGGCTGACAGTCAAATGCCTTGCTAAAAATAGTTGAGTACAATAGGGCCGGAGCCCTACTTCACGCGGCCCCCACCGCTCTCCCCCCTCCTGCTCGCCATAACGACCCTGCAAACACTAAATGGCATCTGAGTGCATTAAGCAGCAAACTCTCCGGTGACATAGCAATTACGGCTCTGAAATAGATTTGGTGCGTCACGGAAGATAAGGGTTTTGAAAGTTTCTGTTGTGATTATAGCTTGTAACTCCAACAAATAACAGGCTTGGTAATAAGAGGCTGCCAGCACATCTATTGTGGTTCTCTCTCACTGATGGCACGTAAATTGCTATTAATGTCCTAAGTGTACTTGAATATGCCAGTCTCAGGGCGGCGGAGTTGGCTCTGTGTCTCTCTTTACGCGGCCTGTCATCGTCAGGCTGATAATCTACAGTAATTGCTGCCTCTTGCAGCAGTCCAAGACATGTAAGGGTAGATATTGCATCTCGGGGAATGCAGGGATGGTGGGTCAGGGCCTGGGTGTGGGTGGGAGCTCATGGGGGCAGTGGGCATGGGGTAAATGGGGCTGGTAATGCTTGTGAATAGTCTGGTTTCACACTTGAACGCGAGGTGGAGTAGGGTTTGCTAACCTGTGAGCAAACTCAGATCATGATTCCTGCTTTCCTTGCTGTTGCCTGAACCGTGCACATGTGGAAGAGCACACAAGCCCAGCAAGGGGTGTGCACACCTCTTGTCTTTTTTGCTTTGTGCATGCCTGCTGTGAGGTGGTCTGGCTCCTCAAATGTGGGTTCTTGTGGCTCACCTGTGGTCAGCTCTTTGCCCCCATCTCAGCAGCCTCTAGGCAGGTAGGAGCTGGGCAGCAGCACCTCAGGGTGGGGAATTTTCTTACCCTCACCCCTCTGGGGTGTGCAGGGTCCCAGCTGGCAGGGCCCATGTTGGATGATGCAGCAGGCAGGGGGACAGCCAGAGTGAGCAAAGCAGCCTGGGCATGTCTAAAGTGGAACAGCCACTGCTGCCAACTGGAGCTTGGGCAGTGGTTGGGAAGAATTAATTAGCTAAGCACTGAATCAATGTCAGAGCAAGCAGAGGAGGTTCAGTGTGACATCTGCTCCTCTCCAAAGGGGATGGCAGCCATGGAGGAGCAGCTTCTGTGCATTGCCGGCTCTTGCCCATTGGGCAGCCAGGGCCCTCAGGTAGCTCAGCTCTCGAGTGCCTGGAAAATTTGGCTCTACATCTCTTTTTAGGAGAGCAAACACATTGTCTGCCATGCTTTGCTGCATGAACCCTCAGATGGGATAAAATGGTGGCACCTTGATTGTGCTGTGGCTTGGCTTCCCTTCATGAGGTGGGGACATGGAGCTTTTCTGGGAGACACAGCACAGCTCAGCAGTTCCATGGGACCCGTTGCTTGTTCTGCTTGTTCACAGCACTTGGGTTCAGATAACGTTCAGGCTGGTGGTTCTGGAGTGAGGTGTTTGCTATTTTCTTTATTCCTTATAAGGAAGGGTCATAATCAGGGGTTAAAAACCCCCAAATGACCAGAGCTTGGGGTTCTGGTGAAATAACAGTTTTTTTAAGGGATGGACTTTGTGTGAGCACTTGCAGTTTATCAAAATCTGTTTTCAACATTAATGTTTCTGCCCTGTCCCACTGATGGAGCCCTGTGGTCTGGTGTGGGATGGGGGAGTCAGAGGGGGCATCTTTGCCTCCTACATGGGTCCCAGCTGAAGGAGAAGGTGGGGATGGGGTGCTTTGGGTGGGGCTGTTTGTGCCTTTCCATTGGGTGACTGATGTCTCTGCGTGTCCCTTCCTGCAGGCTAATGGAGGTTGGCAAGACGCTACTACCCCATCATCGGTGACCTCCCCCACAGAAGGCCCTGGCAGCGTTCACTCTGATACCTCCAACTGATCTCCCAGCAAATTGCATCCCTGGCTGAGCCAGCCCCGGCGGGGGCAGGAGGGGAGGGGGCCTCTCCTAACACCGCAGCAGTCAGACTGGAGGTGAACCCAATCAGCACACACAAGAAGACTCCTTCTCTTCTCTTCTCTTCGTCGGGATGCTTTTTTCAGCCAATCTGGACACTTCTTTATACTCTCTTCCCTTTCTTTTCTGGGTAGAAGCCGCTCTCCCCCTCCTCACCACCGCCACAACACCACTCCCTTCCCCTTCCCCCTACCCACTGAAGGTAGAAGGATTTTAAGGAGGAAAAGCAAAAATCCACCACCACCACACAAACCAACCCTAGAGCAGTATACAGCCTGATGCTGGGTGTCTTTCTGAGGAGCCACAAACGTACCTCAGTCATGTCTCGCTCCCTCACTAGCAGGCAGTCCCTCTGCCCCCTTCCTGTCTTGCTACCTCTCCGTAGGGAATTGCCACCATAGGGAATCTGCTCCCACCTCATCTCTGCAGCCTCTTGCACTCAGCCCTGCACCAGTGAGCTGTCCCTTGGGTGCTGCAGGGACAGGGCAGGTGGCACCGGCCCCGTGCATGTAGAAGGAGCCAGCATGCTCCCCATCACTTCCAGAAGGTACCATTCTCATTCCCAGCCCCAGAGAAACTGCCAGCACTTCCCAGTCCCACTCAGCCAAGCATCCCTCCCATTGGTTGCTGTGATCTGGATGAGCCATGAAACCCTGCTGTCCTCCCTGCCAGTTGTTGGAGGGGAGAAGAGCAGGGAAGGATGGGAGGCAGAGGCAGGTGAGAAGTGGCCGCTGCTGATAATGGAGCTGTGTGAGATCAGGCATGGATGGCTGGTGGGACACCAGCACTTCTCTCACAACACCTGGAGAGGCTGGTGGTGGAGTTTTCCTGGTGAGGGCAGTGTCATGGGGTGTTGTTGGCACCTGTTTCCAGGAGGTGCTGCACTGCAGGAGAGGAGGAGCTGGGTTCCCCAGTTCAGACAGGACTCACAGAGGTTTGTGCCATCCCCTGCATTCCCAAAGCCCTGCTGAGCTGGCAGCAAGGGATGGGCAGCAGAATACCAGAGGCTGGAAGTGCTGAGGTGAGCGTCTCGGGTGCTTTTGGTAATCCTTCGTGCCACAGATTTGCTCTGTAGGACAGGTGGATGCCCCACTGGGGGGTGTCTGTGTGTTGAAGCTGCTGCTTTCATCCCAGGAGTTACCCTGGGCAGTGGCCATGGAAGAACTCATGAGATTTTCTGTTGGGACAAGCAGTGGTGGCTAGCAAGTGAGGCTTCATCCTGCCCCTTCAAGCTGATGCTGGGAGGACATGGCTTTCATGGAAGAGCAGGAAGAGGCAGCACCAGTTTCCCTGGGCAGTGGGCTGAGCTACATGCCTGGGTGTGGTGGGGACTGGTGTAGGTGCAGGATGTCTTGACACCTCAAAAGGGATCGCAGTATCCCTTGGGATCAATACCTCACACTGTTGAATGTCCATGCCCACCCTGCTTGTGCTGGCCTCAAGGTGGCAACTGTCAGGAGGGAGCAGCATTAAGCAGAAACCATTTAAAATTAGAGATCTGCCAAAAATATTTCCACCCTTCTGCTGGAAAAAATAATGGTCCTCGGCGGCAGGGCACAGTGATGGTGTGGCCATAGCTCTGACACACTGTTACCTTGTGTCCAGGAGTGAAGCTTCCTGCTCCTTTTGCATCCACGCCAGGAGTGAGGATCCTGTGGCAGAGCAGGATGTGACATGAGGGGCCTAGGGCTGCCTCCCAGCTGTGTGTTGAGAGCTTGGAGAAGGTTGTTTTCCTGCAAGGACAGTCGGGAGATGCTGCCCACCTTCCCCAGCTCTGCACCTTCCTACTCTCCTCTTCTTCCCTCAGTGCTGCCTTTTGTCCACTGCCAGCTTATTTTACATTAACCTGTTCTGGCAAAGCATTACAGGGACACAGGACTGGGTCAGGCCTGTTCTCCCAAGCGGCAGCAGTGCCATACCTTTGGGAATGCTGCTGTCCCTCTTGGAAACCAACCGGGAATGAACCAAAACCACTGCCTGCTGGAGCCAGCCCAGGCTGGGGCTGTCCTCCTGTGCCCTGCTGCCCTTCCTGCCTGTCCCCCTGCCCAGGCACCCCCTGCATGGGCTGGGCCCTCACTCCTCCATGGTACTCTGCAAATCCCCTCCTGGGTTCCCCAGTTGGTCCCTCCAGTTTGTGTTTGCATAGCTGCTTGCTTGCCTTTTTATTTGCTTTTTTTATTTTTGGGTTTTGTTTCTCCTCCCCATTCTCCTTCCCTGCTCCAGCCCCGAGTGTTGTGGGTTTTTTTCTTCTTTTTTTATTATTTTTTTTTTCTGCCCAGAAAAGCCTGACTTCGATACCAAAAAAACAAAACAAAACAAAACAAAAAAAAAACCACAAAAAAAAACCACAAATAAAAAAAACCTGCAGAAACTCAAAAAAAAAAAATTTTAAAAAAATCACAAAAAAAAAAATTGATGATTCTTTCAGCTTTATTAACATTTTCCATTGTTTCTTGCGATTTGTGTCTCGTTCTTTGTAGTATTGATGATAACGAACATTTGATAATGAATGTTCTTGTATATTCAGATAAAGGAGAAAAAAAAACCAAAAACGCAGTCGGAATTTAATAGTGTTTATAATAAAAAAAATAAAAAATTACCCTCTTAGCACGCAAAATTGAACAGGGGGAAGGTCCCATCCCTGTTCTTTCTGTGGCAACAGGCGCTTCATTCCTGTATGGTTTATAACATCAAACTACCTACATTCATCCTCCTTTTCTTTGTTTGTTTTTTCCCATGGTTTGGTTTTTTTTTCCATTTTCTCGCATTTGTGAATTAGTTCAAGAATGCTAGAAAAGTGTAGAGTTGTGCACACTCATTTCTTCTTACACAATGTTTAAAAAGTGACGGTAATTCATTTTGTAAAACTTTAAAAAGGAAAAAAATGGTTGGAATAGTGAGCATTAATAGGTACAGTCTAACACTTCATGTTTCTTAACGTTGAGACCCAGAAGTGAACCTTTTTTTTTTTTTTTTTT